>JAMAMT010000044.1:0-182467 GCA_023630325.1 Syncephalastrum sp. PYS2702 | reverse complement strand
GGACGATATATAGCATTCCACGGCTTTCTTGCGGTTTCAGCGTGGGCCTAACGGCAAGAACTGCAAATCGTCCGCCAACGGTAAATTGCGGAATACAAGTTAGACCAGGGGATCGACGATGATCCGCCTTCACGGGGCGATCCCTGAGTAACGCCAGGAGGTCATCACACTCTATTAGACTACTAGTGCCATTGGACATTACTGTATACTACATACTGTATTCTACTGTATCCTATTCTATTCTGCTGTACTCTGTTGTATTCTACAAATATATTGTATTCTACTGCCTAAGTAACGGTTGACACGTCCATAGCTGCCTGCCTAGCAATATATCATTGTGTAGTGTTGTTTGGCAACAACGTTGTTTACGGTGCGCGATGGATATTGGAGGATCTTTGGACTGTGAGATGCATCGGACGCCGTGATTCGTCTTTCTGCTTCTCAAGCGATACAGAGGACACAGCTGTAGACTAAAGTAAGGCATCACCAGGTCCAATGAAGTTGGACTGTCACTTGAATCTTTGCTTGTTGGGAGCTCATTCGTTGTCTTTTCTTGTCCAAAGCAAAGTGCGCTACTCTTACGCTGAGGCGTTTGTATTTTGAGTGATTAAAACCTCCTCCACAATGTGTGTGTGTGTGTGTTCCCTCGCGTTCTTTGCGTTCCTCGTCACCATGCGATTCTTTTTGTAGGGCATGGCTTTGAGTAATTAGTATTCTTCCTCTCAAAGTAGGTGGTAGCCAGCAAACCGCTAAAGCTCTTCATGCCACTTCATACTTGGAATAAGCTACACACCTCCACCGCCTGGCCGTATCGTCCCTGGTCATGCCGTAATAGGGATACCACCAAACAAAGGTACAGGGAAGCAAGTGTCTGTATTTGTTGATGTCGTCTGGCTCATCCAGCTGTTTCGTGGAGGAAGTCTTGTTTGTTTGGGGCTGGCAGTCTTGTAGGCTCTTGCGTCCCATCGCTTCGAGAGAGCCCATGACTCGCTTCCGGCATGCCTTCTGCGTGCATGATCAGATTTGGAAATAGTAACAGGCTGGATTCTGGTACATACACTCAGTACGTCTTCGCAAATACTTTAATAGGGATGCAACTTAGGTATACTGTATGCATTCCAAACGTCTTTATTCCAGACAAAGGCCTATCATCTTGGTTGTTGCAGGCGGGCTGAATGACGGGGAGTCTGAAGACCTCGAGACGTGAATCGTTCTCCATACGGTCCTGCACTGCGACGAGAGAACTGACTCTGAAAACATACATAGGCTGACCGTTGAAGAAAGAACGTGGGTTTCATATAAATGTACCTAGTATACATGCCTAAAGCTACCTTCAGGGTCAATTCCACTGCATATGATGCATGGCAGCCATATTATGGCGTATGGAACCCTTAGTAATACCAGTATAAGACGCGTCACCGTTTTACGTATGATAATGCTTGGATACTGTTGGAGATAACAATTGGCAAATGGCTAACAGGAAATGGTCATGACCACACTAGATAATAAGGGACAGTGCTGCTTGCCTTTTCTGTGTGCGCGTGACATTGTTATGATGTTAACCACCACCACAGAAAACTCCTGGCTGAGCAGGCTTTCTTTCTCCTTTCTTCCCAGTTTCGTGTTTACTCTGCCTCATCCTCATCTCAATCAAACATGACTGTCATGGAGAGCTGAATAACGTATGCAAGAAAGAACTACCTGAAGTATTCGGTTGTTGCTTTTTTACCGTATGGCTGGACTGTCGCACCGCGAGGAAGCTGAAACGCTTTCAAGGAGTCCTTTACGGCAATCGCCAGTTGGCCACTCCAGAAATTGACAAGACGCAAGATTGAGATCTGTACGTGGACTCACCATGTCAAGGACTCCAACTTCTGCGTTAGCAAGGTTGAATACGCACCTTGTACCATGTTTTAACGCAGTCTTTTACCCATCTCATGATAGGTCATCCGAGCAGAGGCGGCCGAGGAACAGTGTCCATTTTTATTTGCTGCATACGTCGAAGTGAGAGGTGTGTACCTATATGTCTGAACCAGGGAGTCAAACTTGGAGAGTCTGTTAATCGCGCGCACTTTTATTATGTATGTATAGTGCAAGGTACGGGCAATGGTTTCAGGGAGGCTCAAACGAAGTTTGACGAGCACCACCGCACGCCTGGTGAATGGCTCGGATAATGATGTCTGGCTGAAACGGAATCTCGTCAAAGACGTGGCGTTATGGGACGTCCATATACCATGAAGGATGCACAAGACCACTACGTGGATTCTCAAGATGGAGGATGTGGACGGAGGGCGAAATGCGAATATCGCTTGTTCGACAGCTGAGGTGTGGCGTCCTCAAGGAACAACTCGGGCTAGAATCAAATTAGCCGTTCGAGTAGGGGCAGACGAAAAAGGCGTTCCAGGTCTTCGCGATGCACGATATAAATAGGGCGAGTATTTAACTATAATGCAAAGTCTGCAAGCTGCTCGCCAGGACGTAAACTCCTACTGCAGCGCTCGGATACGCATCGCAAAGTGAGCTGAAGAGGAGTTTATGGCAGCGTGCGGAACTTCAGATATGCCATACCGTGCATTTACTTTCTTGTTATACTCAAATTTGACGCCTGCAGGTGGCATTTCGAAGAAAGAGACGCACGGCTACCGAGAGTGAAGAGATAATATCTTAGATATTCATAAGGAGCATCGCGAGCAGACTTGTGTGACCAGAGATTAAGCAGAGGCCATGATAACCCGTAGCCGTAGGCGATGGGGCTCACTTACATCCGGAACGCAATCGAAGTATCACCCATGGACAAAGCGAAACGAGCCCCACCCCTTGCACCGAGAAACATAAGGTATTTACTAATTTTGCCATACCTACCACTAACTTGAAGTATACCCGCGAAGAAGAAGAAAGTTATACGGTTTTAGACGAGGATAACGACGACCGTACCTGGTCTGAATATGTAGCGTCTGACTTCTCCGCATCGCACTTTTATCGGTAACTTCCCAGTCAACTGCTGTATGCACTGTTTCTTTCTTTCTCTGATATGCAGCATTTGCAATAGACTAGAAAGGCGAGGAATAATACAGTGCGGCGCAAACATCCGTCGCTCCCAGGATATATCGGACGACTTGTATGATAGTCTGCTTCTGGAGACGGCCTCCCATCGCTTTCCTTCTGAGGACTTGGCCGCGTATCTGACAACCGTCTTGCAGTCCCACGCATAATGTGAGTGATGGTGACATATCGACGTTTGTAAAGATGCAATAGTAATGAATTAGGTAAATGAATAGGGACGACCAGAGGCAGTGCGCCAAATCTTTGCGAATTGAACACGTCAGTACGGATATTCAACATTTCAACTTCGTGTCTCGCGTTATGTTTCCGCTGTGAGCTCCCTTATCGTAAACATCTGTGATCACACAGTCTCTAATATTGTTCTTCTTCTGTCTCAAGTTCTGAGAGAGCTCATAACAAGACGTACAAGTCACAGATCCGCTCTTCGGAATAGCCTATTGCGAGGAAATTGTCTGGCCCCTCCTAAGGCTTGTAGCGCACACCGTAAATGGAGTTGACTGCGACTTTCCTGAGGGAGAGTCAGCTGCAAGACTTACGCCAAACAACAAATCTCTATAGCGCGGATGGCATCATCCAACAGATGGAGAACAATGATGCATGCCCCTTAATACCCATAGAAGATGATCGTGCGGACGACGACACTTGATCAACATAGACGGGAGAGTTTGGTATCTGAAAAGCAGACGTGAAGGAGGCACAAGTTATGCATCGTATTAGGCTTGGAGCTACTCCTCTTCAAGGTGTCTGGTGCCTTGGACACATATGACAATGTCAGTCATGTCACATACCATATCAGAGGGGCTTTCGACTGCCACGCCATGCTCAGAAAGGCTCTGGAGAAGTACCCTTCTGCAGATGAAAACCTTCTGCAGCGCATCCGCGTTCTGTTTGCTCACACGAACGCCAAAGTAAGTCGCCATTATGATCTATAACTAGCACTTATCCATGCTATGCACAGATGACTATATTCGGTTATGGGTTATGCGACCCCAGTTTCAGAGCACTATCCTGAGCTTCGAAAGAGTAGAAAAGTGCACCATCCCGTCCGACCTAAACAACACCAAAGCACTGAAGGATTGAAGCTTCGATGAATCGACACTTGGAGTTGATACATGAAGCCTGGAGGAACTGAAACTTGAGGTGGATACAGGCTTGCTTTCTTTTGGCGCCTGAAGGTCAGGATCTATCTTCTCTTTGTTATCACTGTACGAATCCTTAATTCGTTTGCCTATAGAAACTCCTTGAAGAATCTATTCCTGGGATTAAGCGACTAAGCGAGTCCAACCAAAGTTCAGTTTGGCAGTGCAATATAGACCGAAGATGTTTAGCAGGTCTACTACGCCCGATACCCTTCAAACCATCGAAAACTCTACCTTGCACTGGCATCGCCGAGCTCGATCTCATTTCTTTCACCGTTTTCGTGCCACTTTTGAAAATGTCAGCCTTTCCTTTCTTTTTTGGCATATTTTCTCTTCTTTTTCTTTTTGTTATATCGATATATTTCAAGTATTTTAACTAAATATGCTCCTGAAAACTACTTCACAGAAGGATGACCGATCCGCCTGGCTTTTTTTTCTAGTTTTCTACAAAGTGAATTATTGATAGACGACAACGACTAGTGATACATTTCCTGGTGCATTGGAAGTGGGGTCATAGGAGACACAGGTTGGTACCTAATACTCGGTTTTGATCTGAGGGAAGAATATGCCAATGCCAGGTCAGTACTCCACTTATTCCAGGTGATAAAGTCTCTGTTACTATCACCGGAAGAAACAATTTTTTTTTTGATGGTCGGGATGACTGTACACAGTGGGACAAGACGGCTAACACTATGACCATCCTTCGAGTGACCATTGGATGTCAGATGATCAGACAATTATGGCAAAGAGCTGTACTCCCACTCGGCCGCTTCTCATATAAGAGTATAGCACTGATTACCAAGTCACCACAATAACAGCATTTGGAACGCATTGGAGAACGTTGTCGTCACATTTTTCCTGATAACTGTTACCAATAGCACGGTCGACCGCAAAAGTAGAAAATTGTTACAATTTAGAGCTGGTGACAAAAAATCTGACACAATAAAGTTTTCCAATTAGAGCTGTCTATAACGAAAATGGATACATTGTTCGAGCAGGGATCATTACTTTATATGGTGAATGAAGACGATGCTTATTCGAGATAGGGTGTTATCTTCCCCTTTGGGAATGCAAGTTTCTAACTGCATGGCCTCCCAGAAGTACGCGTGTAAATGTAGAGACGAGACTTTCAAGGGGTGAAGACAGAATGTATATGGGTACATAAAGAACCAGAGTCATAGATTTATTCACAGGGTGATGCCATAGCGTAGAGCATGTACGTAGCTGAGTTTACCGAGATATAAATGTAAATTAATCTTTTTGGTGATGAATGAGATTTAGCAGAGGGTTATAATGAGTGGAAAAGCGGACGAGACGTAAGAGAGCGAACGGATGCATTATGGATACGGAAATAGGGGTTTTACGTTGGGTGGGTGCGTGGTTCGTTTTGGCTCAAATGGTACGCACGCGCTTTGAAGATAATGATAATGATGACGATGATGATGATGATGAATTTTGGGGTATCAAAGACTGATTTTCTAGTGAACTCACACTCAGTGCGTCTATGGGGCGCTTTTTTAAAAGAGTTCGAGTCTTTTGGGGGTTGTTTTCATCTTGAGTCTGGTTCTGAGAGGTTTGAGAGTTTTGGGAATTGGTGCTGATGGATTTGAGTGCGCTCCGCAGAGGCACGCGGTGTTGCTCGGAGCGGGCACCCGATGACTTTGGCTTGCTTGCCAGACTAGAGACATTCTCATTATTGCTGGTTCTGTTCCGGTTGAACGCCATCAGGAGGTCGAACGCATTGCTTTTGTTCGACTTCCCTTGGAGTCCAGCCACGCTATCATCGTTTGCACTATCTCTTTCGATGATGACAGGTGCCGAAGCCGACCGCGCAGGACTGGGAGTGGACCGCAGGAGGGCACGTTCCGACTTGCTTGGTTCCGTACCCAGGGAGGTTGTGGAGGTATTAGTGGAAGTAGCGGTTGTCTTGGCGGGAGTAGGCGTGGGCTTGAGTGATCGAACTTTGGAGGTGGATGAAAAGGGAGCAGCGGATTTACTGTTGTGAGAGGGCGATGCTTTGTTTGGAGTGGCCTTTTCTAAACGTGTCCATGGCTATGTAACCGAACAAAGCGTCGTCAATTATCAGACGTCACGCGACAGGTCAAAAGAGTCATACCGGTATATTCTCTTTGTCCGTCTCGGAATCCATTGGGATCAGCTTTGACTTGACAAGCGCGGGTTTGTGGGTAAACTTTGCAGTATCAATAGTGGATTTCGTCGTGGTCATAGTGGCAGTAGTAATCATGGTAGTGGTATGAGAGAAAGAAGTGTCACAAAAGGTAAAGGTGAGAGGTAAAGATATACGCTTGTCCATGTCGTAAACACGCTGGTACAGAAAGGCGCGATCTGCGAGATGAAAGCCACTTTCGTAATCACTAACGAGCCGCATTTTACCCTGGAGACGCAAGTGACGCAGGACCTAATTAAAGTTAAACGGATGAGGATAATAAAATAAAATGAAAAAAAAAGGTGAGACAGGGGCATAGTAAGTTGTTTATGTACTTACCATGTCAATCGTGCCAAACTGTTTTAGCAGTTTGTGGGCGGTCTTGAGACCAATGCCAGGGAGATTGGGCAGATAGTCACAGCCAGACAGGATGCACATATGCCGGAACTGGGTCGTATCCCAACCGGTGAGGTTGATGTCCTTGGCACGGAACACGTCCTTGTGCTCGATGCGACGGCCCTCGCCGTACGCGTTCAATTTGTAGAGAATGACAGGGCAGCCAAATACGATCAAATCCGAGTCTTCTGTGATGGCAATGGCAGCTTTGTGTGTCTTGACGAGGTAGGTCAGCTGCGCATCTGCTTCGTAAGGCGCGACAATGTATTCAATGCCCTTGTCAGACAGGGCCTGTAGGGGGATGAAAAGGAGGTTCCTTGTATAAACATATACACAAACATGCAGCATATACAGTGTTCAATGTAATGTATATTTACCTTTGCGACTTGTTGTATCATATGAGACGTGATGCACACCGCCCTTTGGAACTGATCCGTCGCCTCCTTGTAGCGGCCTTGTTTCCAAAGCTGCAATCCCTTTTCCCTGGCAGCATCCCTTTTCCTAATTATACGAGTTAGCGGGTGCTGTTCTTTTTTTCCTTTTTCTTTTTGCACGGAATGTATGTAAACATACTGGTTGCGGTCCTCGTTGGTACAGCGTTTGGCAGCGAGGGGTTGACCATCAAAGACAACCAATGGTTTTACGCCGTGGTGCAACAATAGACCGATTTGATTCATAAAGTAATCAATATATCTAGCAAAGGAAGGGAAACGCGTAAACAAGGATACGACCCACCGGGGTGGTGCGGACGCGTTAGTTTGTACGTACTTGGTTGTAGGTTGATCCAGTGCTAATTGGACTGCACAGGAGAAAGCACCTTTATGCATCCATACGTTGCCATCGACTGCCACGGTTCTGCCACTGTATTCCCGAATATGGACCGTCGTTTGCACGGATTGTAAAAGAGGCAGGAGACCACTGATGCCCATCCCGACTAAAAGCAGTTCGATTGAATGAGGATAGAAAGGGGGCGAATTCTCTTTTGGAAGACAGACAAGACTTGGTATATTTGGTCTGTCAAGTGTGTCTACGAAAGTAGGCAGTAACACGGTAGGACCAGGTGATAAAGGGCTGCAAAGGTACAAAGGGAGGATCGACTGAGTTGTGACGCAAAGCCACGCTGTTCTTGTCGGTGCATATTCACTTTCATCCCCCTTTGTCTTCTGTAAATCTATTGGTGGTATACGATATTCTATTTGCGACATCATAAGGAACACAATACAAATGTCTCTGGAGAATAAGAAAGTGGATTGAGCTACTTGCTGTTATTGACAGAGAAGGGAACAATAAAGCACATGGAAGGTGATGCAGATGTATCGATTATTGGAGTAACACATTGCTATGTCGTTGTGTCACCATCATCCTACTACATCATGACGACGATAATGCGTAGAAAGCCTTGCACTGAGCTGTGATACAAGCACGTTAGAGACAATATCAAGAGAGTTTCGCGGGGCGGGATTCTTTTTACCTTTTGAAAGCACTCGGAGAAGCGCTTCGCGAAAGGTAAGTGTAGTGAAACAGTGAGTGACTTCCATCAGATTCACTATCCTGTCTGACGAACTGACTTACAACTGTCGGTATCTGGGTTGGGGTATCTGGCTCCATCATATCCACCTAGCTCAACCGCAGTATGGGCAAATACCGAGTGGATGTTTGCCCACGGAGCAAGAGTTGTAAACTACTGTAAGTGGAGGAAGCTGGGTAGAAGCGTAAGCGGTGGCAGAAACTTTGTATTTTTCTGACAAGCAAAACATTTATCCGGCATGACAATGTACACAACATAAACAAGAAAAGAGTAGATGCAACGCGTATTATTCGTATGACAGCTACATGCCAGTCTGACGGACCGAGTACTATATGTATGATGGACATATCAAACGAGACTTGGAATTGAAACAGATAGAGGTGCAACACGCAGACACCATTTCGTCAAACCCTTGCACCAGCCTCTGGGGTTTCCATGACATGATGCCGACGTGTCGGGGCTTTTCGCCTCCGTTATGCATCTCTCTTCCCTCGCCAGGCCCACAACCACCAGGGCGTATCTCTCGTCGCTTTCTCGCAGACGAGCCCTCACAACGCTTACGACTGTCGACCGTTTAAGACAAGAATACCAAGTTAGAAAGCAGCAACACGTTAACGCGGCCAACCGAGATGGGGCTTCCATTCTCGGTGTCAGCGGTCATGTCGACCAGCTCAATGACCGACTTCATTACGGCGTAAGCAACAAAGTCGAGGACGACCCTCCCGCCATCTACGGCTTTGGCGTCACTCAACCTCATGAAGTGTATGTCGTTTCTGCCCTCTCTTCTTCTTTTTGTTTCTTATCTACTCGACTGTACAGGTTTATCAACAACGAGCTGAACCTCAAGCAGATTGAAGTCTATGGCTTCGATTATGATGTAAGTGCGGCCGTGTATATACAGATGAACCTACAGTATCCTCACCGCGCTAAAGTACACTCTCGCAAACTATACGGATGAGTTATCAAACACAATTTACAACATTCTGCGAGATATCCTGGTCGACATGTTTCGCTATCCGAAAGAAATCAAGGGTAAATCAATTTACGCATGGAAGCATTGAGTTCCACACCCACTCAAAACTGCAATGTAGATTTCCGGTTTGATCCATGCTTTGCTATCCGAGGCCTGCACTTTGGTTGGTTGATCAGAAAGAAGCAAGGGGTCGCTCACTCATATCAACATAGACTTTGACAGAGGATGGTTGATGAAGGTGGATAGTTTTGGCAATATTCAGCTCAACACTGTCCATGGCAAGTCAGACACGCGATCTACGAGCTATAAGGGACAAAACACTAACAGAATGCTGTGTAGATGGTCGCGAACCTGTCAAAAACGTCGATGAAGTCCGCCGTCATTACAACGGAACCCATATATCACCCATCTACCTCAAAGAGAATATGTTCCAGCTCAACGACTTATTCTCAATTCCGCAAGTAAGGACCCATCCACTGACATTGTATCCATAAACTTATACTGATATCTAGGCTTGTCTTTTGAGTGATGTCCTGCAATATTTCAAGGATAAGCACATTAGGTAACGTGACAAGTAACGAAGTAGGCGCTTCAACGGCTCATCTCATTCGGTTTTTATTAGCTTTCATCCGCGTTACCTGTCAGATGATGTGAATCAAGCGGCTCGTATACTGCATGTGGGTACCAGCATGGGCGCGCATGGTATCGGCGGTCAACTCCACGAAGCCATCATGAACGACGTGCCACGATACCTAGAAAAGAACCCTAGGCTCGTCAGTTTCCTCGAGCGACTCAAAAATAATGGCAAGAAGACCTTTTTACTCACCAACAGCAGCTTCCCTTTCATGTAAGCATCTGATAAGGCAAAAGAAAGAGAAGTGTGTTTTCTCAAGACGACTAGTTCCACGGGCATGGAGCATTTGACGTCCAGTCCAGACTGGCGCGACCTGTTTGACTGCGTGATTGTCCTGGCACGCAAACCCGAATTTTACCGCTCGCATCGGCCCTTCCGTCGCGTCAGTGAGCCCACCTGGGACTCGGTGGACGCGTTCGAGCCAGGCGTGGTCTATCAAGGAGGCAATTTGAGAGACTTTTCGAAATTGACTGGATGGTATGTAATAATTTTTTTTATTTTTGTTGTTGGTAAATGGAGTTTGAAGTCTAAGACATATGCACATGTCCCATAGGTCTGGGTAAGTTCCATTAAGTATATAGTTCAAAACACAAGGGGAGTCCAGGAGCTCATTTCTTCCAAAAAGTCAACGCGTACTTTATTTTGGCGATCACGTCTTTTCGGACTTGATTGACCCCACGGTGCAGGAAGGCTGGCGCACGGGTGCCATCATTCACGAGCTGGCTGCTGAAATTGAAACGCGAAATACTGCGTCTTACCGACATACACTCGCATGGTTGCTGCGCATCGAGCGCATGCTCAACGAAGCACAAAGCGAACACGACGAGCGCAGCGCGCCCGGCCTGGACGGGCTTGTGCACGAGTGGCGTGATGAACGCCGGCGCGTGCGCTATGAGCTCCGGAACGTCTTCAACAGGTCTTTTGGCAGTGTATTCCGTACCTATCAGAACCCGACGTTCTTTGCCAACAAAATTCGAAAGGTACGCGTGCCCTCGCGTCTACAGAATTGTATGCTCAATGAATGCACAGTTTGCGGATATTTACATGTCTAATGTGACCAATCTGGAACGCACCCCGCTGGACTATGTATTTTACCCTGATCGCAGTTATCTACCTCAGTAAGCTTCTCTTCATTGCAAGTCCCTGCATGACGCTGATCCTTTCTCTCTTCCTTTTTTCTACTAGCGAACGGCTGGTCGAGACCCTCATCGACACGGGCAGAATTAAGGAGCTGCTTCATCAATAACAATAGATGTGGATATCCATAGACAGGATGATATAAATGGTTTATATTGTTTCTTTTTCTCGGCTCTATGCATCGAAGGGGGGGGGGTGAATCGGGAGAGACTTTTTTTACAAGCTAGGGAAGTCGCTGCTCCTTCGCTCCTTTTGGTAGTACTTGGCAATCAAAAAGGCAACATCGAGAGACTGCTCGTAGTTGAGTCGCGGGTCACAGTAGGTCTGGTAATTGGTCGACAGATCCGCGTCCTTAAGATCCATCGAGCCACCAACACATTCTATAAGAAGTATCAGCTCAAGTCCGCTTTCCTACTCTATATTACACGTACCCGTTACGGAGTCACCCGTCAACTCAAAGTGGACACCATTGAGTTTGCTATTGCACGACTTGTGCACGCGGAAAGTCTGCGACAGTTCCTGAATAATGTCCACGAAATGGCGCGTCTTGATCGCGCCCGAGTCGGCGTTCTTTGTATTGCCGTGCATGGGATCGCACACCCAGACAGGGATATGGCCCGAAGCGCGGACGGCCTCAATGTGCTGGGGCAGGTGCTGGGTCACCTTGTCAGCACCAAAGCGGGTGATGAGCGTGACTTTGCCAATCTCCTTGTTGGGGTTGACGCGGTCCAAGATCTCGACGAGTCTAGCAGGGTCGGTGGAGGGGCCGACCTTGATACCGACCGGGTTCTCGATACCGCGAATGTATTCGACGTGGGCGCCGTCGGGCTGACGCGTGCGGTCGCCAATCCACAGAAAGTGAGAGCCGGCGTTGTACCACTTCTTTTCCTTGTTGTTCTTTGGCGAGGGCATCAAACGCGTCAGGGTCGACTCGTACTCTAGAAGGAGGGCCTCGTGCGAGACAAAGAAGTCGACGGAGCGCAGCGGACCGTTGGCAGGAGGTTGATCGGCGCCAATTGTGCGCATGAAATCAAGCGCGTCTGTCATTTGGTTCACAATCTCTTGATACTCGCCGCGTACGGCGTCCGAGCGCACGTGATCCAGGTTCCAGTTGGAGGGGTCGTGCAGGTCTTATTTTGGAATGTCAGTCCTGTTTTGTAGGTGCGTGGGCTAGGAAAAAAGCTTACCAGCGAAACCAGAGTCCAGGAGGGTGCGTACGTAGTTGAGCGTGGAGGCCGAGTGGAAATAGGCGCCCAAGAGACGCTCAGGATCGGCCTTGCGGTCCTTGGGATCGAAGCCGTTCACGTTGTCACCTCTGCAAATCAAAAAGTCAGTTCGCCGAGCGATATCATAGACAATAATATCCACACACCTGAAGGACAGAATTTCTTCGCCATTGTACATTTCCGTGGGCTTACTGCGCGGCTTGGCATACTGGCCTGCCATACGTGCGATACGCACGACGGGTGTCCGTGCGCCATAGGTGAGCACCAAGGACATTTGCAGGAGTACCTTCAGCTTGGCCTCGATAGGGCTTGCTGAGCAATAGTCAAACAGCTCAGCACAGTCACCGCCCTGCAGCAGGAACGAGTTGCCCAGTGCCACCTGCTTCAGCTGTTCCCTCAGATTCTCAATCTATACAGTAGGATCGATCAGTCAGACTGCGCCCTTGTCAAAAGTTGAATCTACCTCTTGAGGTGACACCATGGGCGGCAGCTTGCCAAGTTTGGTCAGCACACGATCGACGTGAGCCTGGTCCTCATAGACAACATCCTGAACAATGGGCTTGGACTTCCATGTCGTCGGATTCCAACTGCTGGAAGCGGGTTGCTTGTCGGCTGCCATGGCTGAAAAGATATAACGTGAATTAACAAATATGTCCCAGTATGTGTTGTGCAGTTTGACATATAAAATAGTGCGGGACTTGAATGAGTCAACACGACTCAGCACAGTTTTTCCTCTGCGCTTTACCTTGTCATCAACTCCTTCGTCATGTCCAACAACAAACCAGCCAAAGGTGTTGCCCTCTTGGCCCGTGGCGCGGCGTCGTGTGCGACTCAGGCAACTGCTTACGGCCAGTGTGTCGCTGTCAGCTACAGAGACATGCAGCGCGATCAGTGTGCGAAAGAATTCCAGGCTTTCAAGGATTGTGTTCAAAAGGCGGTATGTTGTCCCTATCATAGGAAATACAAAGACTAACGTGAGGCTGATAGGTGAAGCGAAAGTGGTGATAAACACATGACAGAGAAACACTGTAAATAGAGCAACATGTATATTATTGGACAACGATCACCCATAGAGGTCGTTTTGAATTCAACGCACTTACCAACAATGACCTTCTTTACACCTTTTTATCTTCTATAAACACTACCCTGCGATTCATACCAGCCTCTTACGCGCTTTCCCTTTTACTTTGTCTCATCCTTTAATTATCATACACGATGAACATCGATATCCGAATCAACAGCATCCTTTGATAAACCCAGTGTGCGCGCGTCAAGATCATGGCTGGGTTCGCTATTCAGTACTTCACACGCGTTCCCGCTGCACTGTGAAGCCAGAGGAACTCCAGGTCGAATCTTATAGTGTACAAAAGAACTTCGATTACCGTAGACCACCACCCGCAAAAAAAAAGAGCGCTTTAATTTAGTGGACAGTCTGGATGAAGCTGGGTGTTCCGGAGACTCCAAGACCACGTAAGCAGGTCCACTTTGAGACCACCGATGGAGCGAACCGCCTTGACGTCGACAACCGCAGGACGTATCGCAGAAGCTGATTGGAAACTATTCAGGCCGGGAAATCACAGCCCGTGTATGACACCTTCCGACCTGAATAATTAAACGCCGCATTTCTCGAGTGGGTACGAACACTGGACGAACACCCGCAGTAGAGCTGCAAGAAGAGCAGCCCAACAAGTTCTAGTGTCTTCCCAGCGACCCCCTTTTGCTTGAGACTGTCTACAGTTAGTAATTCGTATATGGGGTCCACACAAAAGAAAAAACAGCCCATCCCACTAGCATGAATCCCACCAAATTCCTGCATATAAAATTTGTGGCTGGCGCTCTCTCTCTCTCTCGAAACTTTAACTCATTCCCCTTCCTTTGTACTCGATCGATCGATCTGCAGAAATGGAGAGTGTGCCTAATGCCGCCGGTGCGTGGAGCACTTTGGAGACGCCGCTCAGCCAAGAAATGTAAGTCAAGATTCAGTTTGACAGGCGTCATGACTGAAGTTGGTTGGTTCCTAGCTTAACTACCTTGGCTACGCTTGGATTCAACACAATGACACCTGTCCAGGCAGGCGCTATCCCGCTTTTTCTGAAGAACAAAGACGTCGTCGTTGAGGTGAGGCCTTCTACATCGTATTTTGCTGTTTGTAGCTGACACAGTGTCTCTAGGCTGTCACGGGTTCAGGCAAGACGTTGGCCTTTGTGATCCCCATTATCGAAAAGCTGCTTCGTCGAGAATACCCGCTCAAAAATCACGAAATTGGTGCTGTCATTATCACACCCACTCGGTAAGCTAAGCTCAAGCCATTCCTTATATGATAATGTCACTGGTATGGAAAGAGGGCTCATTGTATAAAAAGTGAACTGGCACAACAGATCCTCTCGGTGGTCGAACTCTTTGTGGCCGACCATCCACGCAAAGATCAACTCAAGACAGGCCTCTTCATTGGTGGCACGACTAGCTTGGTCGAGGACAGACAACGCTTTATGAGCACAACGCCCCGCATTATGATTGGCACACCCGGCCGTCTCGACGAACTCTTACGTACGACGAAAACAATCAACACCAAAGAACTCGAAGTCCTCGTCATGGACGAAGCTGATCGCCTTTTGGACATGGGCTTCTCACAGCAGCTGCGCAGCATCATCGCCCAACTTCCGCGTCAGCGACGCACAGGTCTTTTTTCAGCTACCATGACCGACGCTATTTCTGAGCTCGTGGGTACCGGCCTGCGGAATCCGGTCCGCATTGTTGTCAAGGTGCAGGACCTCGTCAATAATCAACAGCGTACCCCTGCCACCCTGCACCTCGACTACATTGTGTGCGATCCGGAACAGAAGCTCTCTCAGCTGATCCGACTCCTGCAGGCCGAGCGAACGGCAGACGAAGGCGCACGCAAGTTTATTGTCTACTTTGCTACGTGTGCCTGTGTCGATTACTATTTCAAGCTGCTCACTAAGCTGGCCGAGCTCAAGTCTTTCACGATCCACTCCCTGCACGGCCAAATGGAAACCAAACGGCGGACGGCGACGTACACTGCGTTTACTCAGCTCGCACCGAGCGTGCCTGCCATCTTGCTCTGCACTGATGTCGCCTCGCGCGGTCTCGATATACCCGACGTCGACTACGTGGTCCAGATGGACCCGCCGCAGGATCCCAAGGCGTTTACGCATCGTGCGGGCCGTGCGGCACGTGCTGGCCGCCAGGGCAAGGCAACCGCGCTGCTGGTCCGTGGTCGCGAGGAAATGTATGTCGATTATCTCAAGCTCCGTAAGGTGCCTCTGCACCGAGCATGCTATCGGCTGGCCGATGGCACGCTGAAAAACAATTGGCACACAGTCACCAAGGACGACGAGGAGCAGACAGAGTCTTTACCGGTGGAGGACTCGGACGTGCCCACATTGATCCGTCAGCTGAGAGACATTGTCAAGACGGACCGCGACTTGTACGACCGTGCTGTCAAAGCATTTGTGTCCTGGGTACGATCGTACTCTAAGCACGAGGCCAACTTCATCTTCCGACTCAAGGAGCTGGATCTTGGTCGCGTCGCCACCGGCTATGCACTGCTCAAGGTAAATAAGGCACTCCTATTGTTCTTATAAAATGCTGATGTTGCCGACAGCTTCCAAAAATGCCTGAGCTGAAGGAAAGCAAAGAGGTCACATTCGAACCCGAGGAGATGGATGTAAGTCATTCTCGTACAGGTATCACTAAAGTCAATGGTCTCACTTGTTCATTTATGTTGCTAGTGGGACAACTTTAAATATTTGGATAAAAACCGGGAAGCCAAGCGCCAGCGCGAGCTCAAGGAGTTCCAGGAAAACAAAAAGAGCAAACCTGCACCGAAACCGAAAAAGTAAGCCCATACAAAAGGCATGGTGTTGTTGTTTCGTTTTGACATGGATGGATTCGTATTATTCTTCAGGGAGGCATGGTCCGCACAAAAACAAGCCAAGACCCATAAAGTGGAGCGGCGCGAGAAGCGCCAGCGCAAGAAAGAGTTCGAAAAGAAATCCCGGCAAGAAGCTGCGAAACAAGACGACGATGCAGATGACGACTGGGATGATTTGGCCAAAGAAGAGCGGATGGCCAAGAAGCTCAAGAAGAGAAAGATCAACGCTCAAGATTTTGATGACATGTTTATGCAAGACGATGATGAATAGACATACCTTTTACTTCGTTTTTTTTATATGCATACAATGTAATATTACAATCCGACCACATTCTTTTCGTATCATGTATTTGATTTGAAACACTCAGGAGGTCGTTCAGTGTTTTGGGGAGAACGCGCGCGCTTTTACGGTTCATTGTTATTTGCGGGCGCCCAGATCCAACGATACGTGCCATTGAACTCTGAATGTCCTCTTCGCTTTTAGTTTAGTAAACAATACAGTAAGTCGGCCATTGATGCGGCGAAGAAAGGTTTAGCGCAGATAAAAAAAATTTGACCTTACATTTTCATACATTGCGTACATACAGAGTAGTACATGACATTGGCCGTGAGAGTCCTGACGGTGTCATGGGGGCAAAAGAAATAAACAAGGATTCTTCAATGCATCCGGATGGCAGCACTTGGCCAACAGGATGGGATCGCGAAATAGAACGGTCAAACCTGCTTTCAGGCAGGAACCGCAATGGCCAATGGGAACTAAGCAATGCGCGTTTGTTCATGTAAAATGAGTCTACTTTATGCATGTTGGGGCACAGGAAGGTGATAGGGGTTATGTGTGTTCGTATGTGTGGTGCAATTGCGCGTGCGTTTGGGTGCGTCAAAATGAAACTGTGCGTGATTTCATGTCGCACAGCCTAAAACTCAAACCCTGTCTCTACATATACACATACGCACAGCTCCATTTACACTTACAACACATAAAGGTGGGCTGATGCAGAAACACGCTCAAAGAAAGGGGCAGTTTTTCTTCCTTTTGTCTGGCCCCCACCCCAACAGCCTCACCGAGATGCATACAACTACTATTTTACAGAGTTCAAAACTGAATGCTACATGCGTGCGACTGTGTGTATACTTCTCTTCAAACAAATAGCATAATGAGGACCTGGAGGGAATCGTTCAGTTAGTGAACCCATGGTCAATATGAAAAATAGAGACTGAACTGTTGCAAATTGTCTCAACGGCCCGATGAATGTCACACAAAGAATCTCGACTGCATTGGGTTGAGAAAAAGCGACACATTATCAAAATGCCATCCACACTTCATGCTGTCACTATAACCAACAGACGACACCAGCGTAACGCCATAATCGTGCCATGTGATCCCTTCTCGGCAATAAGCTCGGCTTCTTTTCTTTTCTGCTGCTGCTGCTGCGGAGGTTCAAAAGCGTCGCATGGATGGGTATGATTGATGGATGACTGAAAATGTAAACCCCTTGGGGGGTTGTCCCCCGAATTGTTCGAGCACCTCTTCCTCTTCTTCTCTCTTCCGCTTTTTCCCTTTTTTTACACTTTTATAATTTTATACTTTTTTTCTACCTTTTGTTTTTAATAATAAAACGAAAGGATGGCGGATACCCTTCCACCTTTGAAGGATAGTAAGCTGACAATGTCCAACGACCTTACGAGCGTATTACCACCCACAGTGACCAGCACACCTCTCCATCGCAAACAGCATCGCCACCATGTCAAGCGCAAAACGGGCGGACGAGTCCAGGTCAGCAAAGTCATACCGGGACGTTCGGCCGCAGTGCATACAGACACCGAAGCGGAGGAAGAACACAAGCAAGTCAGCAACCCACTGAGGCGGACCCGATCTCAGCAGTTTGACAGAACTTTTGCGACCCTCCCTCAGCAAGAGCCCAACACCGTCGAAAAGGACTACAAGTCTCCAAGACGACGGTCTTACCCAGCATCATTTGTGTCACATCAAGCATTGGCTGCGCCGGTAGAACAAACTGTTAATGCCGAGGCGAGCAATCTCGTCCCACCCGATCGGGCCGCGTATCCAGCCGCAGCTGCCGCTGCATCCTCCACCTCGAATACTGTTTCTGATACCACCACGCATTCCTCCACTTCTTCGTCTTCCTCGTCAAGGACCCCCTCCACTCCGAACGCTCATCGCCCTCTCCATCATCAGCATCACTCCCAGCACCGTCTGCTGCGGTCCCAGTTCATCAGCCGACCGGCGGCTGCTACGGATGATACCGACGCGCTGCAGCGAGAGCGAGACCGCATCGATAAGGAGTATAAGTGCCTCAAGCGTTACCGGGATCCCATGACAGAGAGTTTATCGCGCTGTCTGCAGAAAGCTTCCGTCCGGCGACAGTTGAATCGCTCGCGTTCCACCTTTGATGCGCGACATACAAAGCAAATGGCACGCAGATGGCAGTCGACTCAAAAACAGCAGCAGCAACCGCAGCAGCAGCAGCAATCGTACGACCCTGCACGACCCGTCCACCTGACGCATATACAGATCGCCCACCAACGCCATCAGAAAACGAAACATGTACAGGATACGCCACTGGGCAGTTTCGCGAGTTATCTCAGCTCAAGCTCTGATGCATCCTCGCCTGGTCTGTTTGGCATACGCTGGGCGGATTCTTTCTGGAATCGAATTGTGGCCGGATCATCACAATAAGCATATATTTCTCTCTTTTGTATAGTCTACGTCACCTTCTTGATTTGTCGCTGCTTTGCCTACCTACCTTCTTTTCTTGCTCTTTGAGCTTTGCATAGTCTTATTACCCCTGCTGTGTACAGATACCACCTTTTCGTTACTTTTTGTTCGTCATACCCGCTACAGCGGCATATCCGGGAAAAAGAAAAAAAATATTCATCATGTATATGAATGGGTACGTGTGGGATGTGGGGTTTCAACATGTGAAATATGCCAAAGCTTCCTCCGACAAAAGAAAATTCGCACTTTTTTTTCATATCTTTGTCAAAGCGGTGTATACGTCTGTATGTGTGTGAGTGTGTGGGTGGGTATGGCGTTCCGTGGGGTTTCCTCAAACCGGTAGGAACGACATGACGACCCCGAGAAAATTCACATTCAAAGTCTGACACGTGAATCATGCGATCGGCCGGCCATTCTTTTTTTCTTCCCCACATATTTAAATTTTGTGAGGCATCCTCCCACATCTTCTTTCTTCTTTTCTTGATTTTTTTCTATACACTCAATAAACCAATCATGGCCACTGTGAGATTCAAGGCTGAGGTCTCCGATACCCTCGAATATTCGTCCTTCGATACGATCGAAGACAGTATCAGTGTCGTACGCGGTTTCTTCACGACTGGTAATAATGGAAAAAAAAAAGACATGCATTTGCTTTTTTGGTTTTTTTCCTGACATTTCTCAGGCAAACCCCGCGATATGTACTGGCGCAAGTTCCAACTCAATCGTCTGTACTGCATGGTCAAAGATCATGAAGAGAGTTTCTATGAGGCGCTTGCACGCGACATGGGCAAGCCCCGCACGGAAGCCATGATGGGTGACATTAGCCCTCTTCTCGAAGAGTGTTTGTTCTTCATGGATGTAAGTCCATGCATTGATATTAATGAACAAAGAAAACGCGTCTGAACGTTGTCATGTGTTTAGAACATTGATCGCCTCGTCAAGGACGAAAAGGTGGTCGCGCGTTCGTCGGCCAACCGTGCAGATACTTGCGTCATTCGCAAAGACCCCTTGGGTGTCGTCTGCATTCTCGGTAAAGAGACTCACTTGCACACGCACTATACACATGGTCGCCCAGGAACTAATTTGGGTAAAAAAAAATTATACGATTAGGCTGCTGGAACTATCCCGTTCAGTTGGCTCTGGTTCCACTAGGTAATTCAAACCCGTGCCTTGCTTTATTCATATCTGCTGACATACCTATCTTCGTGTGTGTGTGTGCGATTATTTAGCTGGTGCAATTGCAGCGGGTAATTCTGTGATTCTCAAGGTAAATGCATAAGAGTTTCTTGGCCCCAGAAATCGGGTCCGACCCGTCCTGATCAGTAATTAATATTTTTTCCGGATTTCACTCTCTATAGCTCTCCGAAGTGGCACGCCACACCGCCAACCTGATTACGCAACTGTTCCCCAAGTACATGGACACCAGCTGCTATCGGATTGTCAATGGTGGCGTCGAAGAAACCACCCATCTCCTGACCTTCCCGTTTGACCACATCTTCTATACTGGCAGCGGTACCGTCGGCAAAATCGTCATGGAAGCTGCGGCCAAGCACCTGACGCCGGTGACGCTCGAACTAGGTGGAAAATCGTAAGGGACAAACATGCATTGATGAAAGCATATCCAAGCTCACGTATCAACTTAAAAGCCCCGCAGTGGTCACCGCGGACGCCAGCATGCAGACCGTTGCGAACCGTATTGCATTTGGCAAATTCTTCAACACGGGCCAGGTACGTCCACGCAAATGTAGGCTGCTGGCGTGAGCTAAACGAAAAAGTGGAACAGACCTGTATCGCAGTTGACTATCTATTGCTACCGCGCACACACGTCGATGCTTTTGTCCAAGCCCTGCGCAAATCTCTCACCCGATTTTTCGGGCCGGACCCACGGGCTTCCAAAGATTATGGACGCATTGTGACGACGCGCCACTTTGACCGCCTCGTCAGACTCATCGACGAGCGCCACACCGGTTCCGTCGCGATCGGCGGTGACCACAACCGTGAAGACCGTTATATTGCTCCGACGGTGATCACCGATGTCAAGTATAACGACCCTGTCCTCATGGGCGAGGAGCTCTTTGGCCCTATCCTGCCTGTGGTTGCCTATGACAGCCTCGATGATGCCATTGCCATGATCAAGCGCAAGTAAGTACCGCCATGGAAGAACGCCTTATAGCCGAATCTTGTTTTCTGATTTTAGATTTCCATAGTCCACCTCCGCTTAGCATGTATGTCTTTGCCAATAAGAAGGCGGACCAACGCAAAGGTAAATGACAAGGGTCGATTTCATCATAACCTTTTCTAAATTTTTCCCCAGTGATCGATGTTACTGCGTCAGGCGGCGTTTGCGTGAACGACACGTTGATGCATTTTGCCGGTACGTTCTTTATGGGCGAGATCATTTTAAAAAATTGACGCATGTTGTACAACCCAAACAGAATTCGCTCTACCCTTTGGCGGCGTGGGTCCATCTGGCATGGGCAAATACCACGGTGAGACGACGTTCAATATTTTCACGCACGAGCGCGCTATTTTGTACAAAAAGCAACGCCTTGAGTTCTTGATGCGCTCCCGCTATCCGCCCTACACGCCAACGACGCATGCCCTGCTGCGCACCATGCTCATGTCGAGCTCTTTCCGTGTGGCCCTCATCCGCTACAGAAAAGAGATCAAGCGCGGTTTCCTGCTTTTCCTCTTGTTTGTCTTTTTGTACATCCGAAAGCGCTTGTAAAATCATGATAAGAGCTAAATGAGAATATTAAGCTTTACGATACTTAATACAGAAGGGAATCTTCCCATGCTTCTTGCTTTTGGGTCGCCGTTTTCTCGGTTGCATGTCCCTGAACCCCTCCCGGTTCGCCTATAAAATGACAGCGCGGGAAAATTTGTTTTTTTTTCTTCCCAAATTCATTATCTCTTTTTTTTCCTAATCAAACCCGGCACAATGGTTCAAAGCCGCACACGAAACGTATCCATCATTGGCGTGCCATTCAATGGCGGACAGCCCCATACCGGTGTCGAAAAGGGTCCTGATCGACTGATAGAGTTTGGCCTCAAGAGTCAACTCGAAGAGCTCGGTTGGCATGTCGATTACGAGAGCAATCACGATCGCGTTACGCAACTGAAGCCTGACCAAGATCCCGATGTCAAGAACCTCAAGAAACCCAAATATGTCTCGGCCGTGACGCGCGCCGTGTCATCCCAGATTGCTGAGCGTGCCAAGCGAGGTGATTTCGTTCTGACCTTGGGCGGTGACCATTCGATTGCCTTGGCAACGGTGTCGGGTGTCTTTTCCGCGTATCCCGACGCCTGCCTCATTTGGGTGGATGCGCATGCGGTAAGGCATTCAGACGAAAATTTAGCATCGTCGTTGTTTACCATTTGTTTGTGTATTGGAAACTTATGCACGCATGATGCTTTCTTATTTTAGGATATCAATACTCCTGAAGCCACAGAGTCAGGCAACATCCACGGCTGCCCCCTTAGCTTTCTGACTGGTATCGCCCAGGGCCACCCCGACTTTGCTTGGGTCCAGCCCTGTCTCGACACTCAGCGATTGGTCTACATTGGTCTCCGCGACGTCGACAACTTTGAAAAACAGATTATCAGGGAGAAAAACATCAAGGCTTTCTCGATGCACCACGTTGACAAATACGGCATCGGCAAGGTAGTGGAAATGGCGCTTGATCATGTCAACCCCAAGCGCGACCGGCCCATTCACATGTCGTTTGACGTCGACGCCCTTGACCCCTCCGTTGCACCCAGCACTGTAAGTTTTTCTTTTATCTGACCAGCCTTTATCAGCATGCATAACATAGTATTGACATGATCTCTTTCTTTCTTTTCTTTTCTATAGGGTACTCCTGTACGAGGGGGCCTCACCTTCCGAGAGGGGCACTACATCTGTGAGGCCGTGGCCGAGACGGGCCTGTTGGTGGCGGCTGACGTGGTGGAGGTGAACCCTGCCTTGGAGGACGAGACGGCGGCTTTCCAAACCGTGCAGGTCGGTTGCTCACTCGCACGGTGCTGCTTGGGCGAGTCGCTCTTATAACCACACCCTGACTAAGCATCTCATAACATCTGCCATCGCTATACACACATTCATAACTCACCCACTGTCATCACCTCCGTTTTCTGCACATTGTCCTTGATCACCTTTTATTAAACCATTCTAATGCAAGCCATTACAATGCGCTGGATAGTCAATACTTGGAAAGGGTAGCGGGTTGAAGCTTGCCGGCTGCAGGCTGATCGACGAACCAGTACGCAGGGGAGTTGTTGACGGGCTTGACACGCTGGCAGGGAAGCTCCAGCTCGGGCTGCTCGAGGATCTGCTGCAGCATTTCCTGCTTACCTTCACCCGCAGTCACGAAAGCAATCGCGCTGGCATTGTTCACCACCGGGAAGGTGAGCGTGATGCGCTCCGGCGGGGGCTTGGGCGAGTCCGTGATGGGTGCGACCCACAGCTTCTTCTCGTCCAAGAGCGGGTGACCCGGGAAAAGCGAGCAGCAGTGGCCATCGGGGCCCATACCCAGCAGAATCAAGTCAAACTTGGGCAACTCGTTGTGGAAGTAGTTGCGCACGTCCTTCTCATAGTCCTCGGCCGCCTTGGCAGCGTCTTTTCCAAACGACGGGTTGATGGTGTGAATGTTGTCACTGGGAATGGACACAAAGTCGAGGAGCTGCTTCTTGAGCTCGAGGTAGTTGGAGTCGGCGTGGTCGAGGGGCACACACCGCTCGTCGGCCCAGAACACGTGCCACTTGGAGAAGTCGACGTCCTTGTTGTTCTTCAAGTCCTTGGCGAGCAGCTTGGGCAGCGAGCCGCCCGAGACCGCAATGGAGAACGAGCCGTGATCAGCAATCGCCGCCTTGGAGCGCTTGGCCACAAAGTCATTGAGACCGGCCGAGAGAGCGTCGGTGGTAGGGAAGGCGTAAGCAGCTTGGGCCATGTTTAGATAGCTGATAACTGATAAAAAGAGCAGAAAAAAAGAGGTGGACACGCGGTGGGTGTCCTTAGTTCACCCGACGCGACTCGATAAAATGCCGCCTTCCCGATGACGCAAAGATGGGTCAATACGCACTCCACTACTTTTTATGTCTATACTACTGTATCTCCTCCCCCCTCTCTTTCTTTTTCCTTCTCTATATCGTGTGGCACATCCATGAGTACGACGTAACCATGATACATGTAAACTAGGTCGAGGTGTTTCGTATAAGAGGCGAGTAAGCAAAAGCATGCATCTTGTATGCAACGTGATACATTTCTTTATTTCTTCTCAAATAAAAAGGACAAAATACTTGAAATCGCTCTGCTCGAATAAAAGTGTATTAACAAATAGCTGGTGGGATGTGTAGACGTAGACAAAAAGTAAAATAACGCGCGGAGGGTTCATTCCAAACATACGCCCATGACAAGCTGCTGCGAAGGACAGGGTTACCGAATAAGGTAGTCGGTGTCTCAAAATGATGGGGCAGGGTGAAGGTCTTGGATTGCCCGAAGTTAGAAGTTCCCCCTTTCTCCCCGTAGGTATGTATGAATGAGTACCCTATCCTATGATGCCATCATCCATCCATTCGACAACACACACGATTCGCCATTGATTACGACGGATGGATGCATGGATCATTGGATAGCAACAAAAATCCATTGACTCGAGACTAAATGTACCTCCTTTCATCCAATTCTACCTTTTTGCATTTCATTACCGATTCCAGTTTGCCATGGTTCAACGTCTCACCTACAGACGCCGTCTCTCCTACAACACCCGCTCCAACCGTGTCTCGGTCGTCAAGACCCCCGGTACGAAGAATATATATACCCATTCTACCCAATCAGTCGTCCTAATCTTTGACATTCTCCTTTCTTTCTAAAGGTGGTAAGCTCACCTACCAATACAACAAGAAGCCCGTCAAGGCTCCCCGTTGCGGTGACTGTGGTGAGGGTCTGCCTGGTGTAAGTAAAAAGAATAAAGAAAGAGGACAAGGGCAAGTGTGTATTTACCCGACTGTCAATATAGATCAAGGCGTACCGCGCCCGTAAGCTCTCTTCGCTCTCCAAGAGACACAAGACCGTGAGCCGTGCTTATGGTGGCTCCCGCTGCGCTTCGTGCGTTCGCCAGCGTATCGTCCGTGCTTTCCTCATCGAGGAGCAGAAGATCGTCAAGCGCGTCATCAAGAGCCAGACCCAGAAGAAATAAGCATCTTTATTTTTTCAAATAAAACGCTTCAGGGCAAACAATGAGCTTTGATATTCCTCGACG
The DNA here is from genome assembly GCA_023630325.1 of Syncephalastrum sp. PYS2702. Classification (NCBI taxonomy): domain Eukaryota; kingdom Fungi; phylum Mucoromycota; class Mucoromycetes; order Mucorales; family Syncephalastraceae; genus Syncephalastrum; species Syncephalastrum sp. PYS2702. The sequence continues at coordinate 157,315 of JAMAMT010000044.1, read as the reverse complement.
TTCTCCATTATTTATGTTCTCTGAAGCGATGTACCCATCCTGTCTCGAAAGAGAAAGAGACAAACAGACAGATAGATAGATAGATAAACTGATAGACTGATAGACACATATACTACTTCATGGTACCTCCATGTATATGTGTATATATGTGTGTGTGTTTTGTGTTTTGTGCATAATGGTCAAGACGAGAGTGGGTTACTGCTGAACGGTCCCACCTCAAAAATTACAATTGGGGAGCGCCCGGTGGCCTGGTCTGCGTTTCTCTGTCCTTCGTCATGGTACGATCCACGTCTTACTAAATAACGGCTCCCACTGATCCTCTGCTCTAATGGCTTGTCTAGACAGTACATACCATCCTTCTCACCCAAAGCGACCAGAACCCTGCGTAAGTCTGAAAGGCATGCACCTTCGCATGAGAACTAACTCCTCCCGCCCCACCTTTAGTTCTCGCACATACTAGTACGCTTTAACACGGCCATCGATCGCGTGAAAACTAAACAATGTTATATACAGTGACTACGAGACCGTAGCAAGCGCCATGGATAGTAAGTCGTCCTTGTGTCCTCGATTGAATCTCCAGTTAACAGTGAGTGAGCTAGACATTGCCGGTCTCTACGAGCAGAAGCTCCAACAGGAGAATCCGCGATTAGGCGAGATTCAGTACCGGTATGCAACCTACACACGCGCAGAAACAAATACAAGCCATGGCTCAACACTCTCTGTCACTTAGTGCTGAAGACCTGTTCCACTTCATCGACTCCCACAAGGAGTTCGTCGCTCTCGTATTTGATCCAAGCTCCAGCGTAAGTGTGTCGTCAGGGTTCGAACCCCACGGTTGACGCGTTCCCACATAGAACTACCGGCCCAGGGATAAGGAGTGGATCAAGGAAAGACTTCTTCGCCATTTCAGCAACGCCCGGAACGACCCACCGCCACCCCGTCAACAACACCATCAGCCAAGATCCCGTGGCGGCGGAGGATACCACAGACAGTCGCGCCGTTGGTAATAAAGTAATCACTCGGAAGAAGAATAGATCTATGCTGGGCTTGTGGTTATCAAGCATCGCTGTCTTACTCTCTACAATTCTGACGCCCAAGTACATGGTGACGAGACTTTTGGTGAGGTTTCCCTTCACAGATAGCAGAAAGCCAAGGGAATGGCGTTTTTAGTTATTCTTAAATATGACACATGTTCACGTTTTCGTTCCATGCAATAACCTGCAGTTGTATGAAGTGTATGGTCTCGCACGTGAAATGATATTGCGTATTGGCCCTTACCCTTATAACAAGGCGCGTATAAATACGCGTCTAATGCCTTCATGTACTTGCTATATGTACCAAAACCAAAGAAGATATGTCATGTGATGTGCCCAGCCCGTAAAACCCATTTACCTGGTAAATCTGTTGTAAATTCGTAGCATGCGAGGATGCGGCTGTTTTTTGCGTTTTATAAAAAAGAGCCGACTTCATATTGATGACTGTAAACATTTAAAATATTGCAAGGCACTGGCTGACAAGTGCCCAACCAGCTCAAAAGCATGACGGGATCCGTTTGTGAGAACCCCTACAGATCGGAACGCTCCCTTCCATTGGAAAGACATAATCTACAGTATATTCTTTTTGGTATTATTCGATACCTTATATCAGCTACAAAGAGAGGGCTTAACTAAAATTATGCTGCCCTAGTAACTCATAGGCATGATCATGTGGAAGTGAATATGTAACTTATGACGCGAGAAAGTAATGCTACTCTTAGAAAAACTACTCCAAGAGCAGCACTGAAAGAGTCCCGGGCATCATATAATCATTAAACAGAAAAGTATTGCTAGAACGGGATGTGATGGTATGTGTAGACCATATCGTACGCAAGCACAGATAAATCAGCATGCACCCGCACACTCAGGCATAAAAGTCGAAACAGTTGACTGCAGCGCTGAACATGTATGCCAAAAAAGACCATTGAAAGGTAACTGACGCGGTCCAGAATGGTATAGATTTTAATAATGTAGACCACTCAACTTACTAGGAGAGACACCGTGGTGCCTGGGACAGCAAATTGCTATTATATACAGTACACACTTTCGATCCTAGTGCACGTTTCATATACAGTCGACTTCACGCTGTTCATGCTCAAAATCACACTCCAGATCAATGAGAGCAAGCACTGATAGTCGAACGAGGTGTTATGATACATATACTCTAGGTCGTCTCAATATCAAATACTTTCCTAAGCTTTCCAGCTTCATCCGTTAAAAACATGTAGTATGTAAGATAAGTCTAATATACACACCACAAACATTTTATATACGGTGTCAAGATGCAATATGATGATATAAAGTGGGACGCATATTTTTAATTATGATGGCGATGCTACCCCGAGTGAACGCGTGCGTCTGCACTTGCTCTTTTTTGTTCTTTTTTTTTACGTATCCGTTGATAGCTGATGCTTGTGAGGGCATATCAAGTAGAATTTTGCTTTGGATATGCCCATTAGTTCGTAGGGCGATGGATCTTTGTAGAAAGGGACTTTTATAATGTATGTGTCCGTCTACCACGACCGGTGGCCTAGAAAGGCATTGAGCAAAGGTAAATCAGTACATGGCTATGATTATCACCTGTCATTTTTGCTTACCATGTATTGTCTGGGCCGGACGACGCTTTTCAATAGGTTTGATATGATATGATACGATATGATATGATTTGAATTTTTTGCTTTGTGCTGCAGCCAGCCGAGATGAGTCAAGCACAGGTCAAGACAATACTGAGAACCACCACAGAAAGACGTTGGATGTGTTCGCCACGTAAAAAGAAGGTTGCGATGGCCAAGATAGCAGAATAAGATGCCTGCGCACACCAATGTTCATGTAGAAGCAGGAATGATCGCATGTTGGGATCCGCGGTGTGTGGAACACGGAGATGTTTTACGCCAAGTGTGAGGGTGTACTTTGGAATCGTTTCCGCACATTGTCAGCGATCAACGAATAGAATCAGCATTGGATAAGCATTTTATTATGATTGTCAGGTGCGATCAATGAGTTGCCTTTGTGTATGCTGTCTGTGTGATAATTGGTCGTAGGACTTTGGCGCACAGACCACCGGTACCCCCCACATTTAAACTTTAATATTAAAGTGAAACATGAAACGCGTACATTTTTACCTTCCCTCACTCGTTGCACACAATACAGGCCACAGAAAGACGTAAAAGGCGTCGTTGAGTCTATACACACAGCATATAAAAAAGCTACAAGAATAGATATCAAAGCAACTCTTATTGATGCGCGTTCTTACCCAAAAAAGTCGCCACTGTTACTATGACGGTCGCCCCGATACGAACGCAAGCTCATGGACAATGGGCGTGTCTTGATCTACCTAATGTTGAAAATCACAATTCCCTACCACAAGTCGACTTTCTACTGCGCCTGACCGCTGAAAAAGGAAGTACGGAGTGACAAAAATTTCGTAAAAGCTATATAAAGGGTGCCTTTTGCTCGCTCTCTTTTTCTTTTTTTCTTTTCTCTTTTCTTCATACCCTTTGTACAGATCGAGTCTTGCGATTCTCTGTATGAAGAAATTGGAGCAGCTTGGGGTCTTCATTGGAGGGCTCGGTGAGGGTTATCCCGCGGGAGCGGCATCAGCCCTCGAAGGCTGTTCCAATACCCTTTTCCCTGGAGAGATTGAAGGCGCTGGGGAGATTCGAGGTGCCAACGTCCTGTGCCACGGTTTTCGGACTTGCCTATAGCGAGTATGATGAAGACCGGCTAGAATGGACGGAGATACAATTACCATAGCATTATATATAGAGTACAAATGTCAAAGAACAATAAATAAAGAAAGAGGTGGGCTTTTATTTTATTTGGCTTTTCGCGTTTTTTTTTAGTTCTTGTTACGTAGCAACAAGTCGATGATGCCTTTGGTATATATGAAAGCGATGATAAGCGGGCCGAAAGCTTATGCTCTCAATAATTTTGTTTACAGAACTGCTTCTTATTTTGGCGGGCGATTGCATTGGTGTGCGGCGATGATCGATACTTTTGGTACAGTGAGTACACTGCGCAAAAATTGATCCCGGCATTAAAGGATTGACCCAGGATGCATCCCGGTTTTCAGGGCTTAACTTAATCCTGTCTTTTACGATATGTATGCTTTAATTCCGGGATTATCAACGGAATTAATCCGCGACAGAAACTATATTTCGAGGATTACTAAATTTGATACATGCATAAAGCAGTTTCCACACAGGTACAATAGAGAAGTCATCTGCTGAGATAAGGAATATTTATAGCAGGGTGGTGTTGCCTCTGCCGCTTATCTCAACTGCCTTTCTCTTGCTTGTCGGTAGCATTGTGCGCACGCGTAGAGCATAATTCATAATGGGTTTTGGAAAAGTTCCGTTATCCATTCCTAAACCGCAGAAACACTTGACGGTATCCCCGTCATTACTGCTGTTGATAAGCTTCTTGAGCTTTCTGACTGGCTGAGTCGAGCCTTTCTTCACTATGTTTATTGACGAATGAAACTACGGGTAAACAATGTCACCAGAGCACGTCCTTATTTGTAACGACAAAGAAGCTCCAGCACATGCGTAATAATCGTGGCTGATGTTACCGAAGGCCTGTTTCATTCTACATTCACACATTTTTCGTGCAATCTTCTTTTCTTCTCCCTCCAGTCCTTAAAATTCTCAAGACTGTAGCTAATTGTTTTACTGTAGCGTTTCTTGAAATGGTTATAATGTCAATGATAAAACATATATTCCTATCGTATGTATGATATTAGTTAATGGTTATGGGAGCAATATCGCTGCATACCATCCGTTCAAGCACATATGTCACACGAAACCATTGGGGCTACCATGCCGTTGGGAGACTCTCACGTATTCTTGTCATCGTTGTAAGCACACGATTATCGCGTGTTGCATAAGTCTGATGCGCAGCTCGTATAATGCTTTCAAAATCGCTCGCTGCGTACATTTGTTACCTTCTTCGTTTCCGCTTTCTTCAAATACTTTTCTTTACATGTCGACGAACAATTTAATTAAAACAATAAGCAAGCTTGTCACAGACATGCAAGGGACACTTGAGTCACAGGCTGAGTGCTTAATCGATATTCAAGCACAAATGAGCAGTCTGAATTAGGATATGAGCAGCCTTGTTGAGTCAGTAAACAGTATAAACGCCGTGCAACAGATTCTCAGACAACACATACTTAATCAAGAAGACAGATCCCAGCAACCACAAGAGTTGGAGTCAAGTAGCAGCCGTCCAGAGAGGAACATACCTCGCCCACAGGTCCTCGTCCGAGTGGGTGGCGTCCAAAAATACACCTCAGTTCGCCTGACTAGCAGTTTTATGCACGACTTTATCAAGGAAGAGTTTTTTCTTAATGATGATCAAGCATACCGTCAAGCGATCCGCCATATGTATATGGACTTGCAGTTAACTATCTTCGAGTTGAAGGACGACCTCAACCTCCGGAACTTCAGAAGACCATGGCAGGATACCGATCGGCACAAGCAAAACACAGCAGTGTTCAACCTTGAAGACAGATGCGCGAGGTATGGCATCGGCCTTGACTGCTGCATCAACTCTTGGGCGGCCACCCACCTTTTAGCAAGAAGCTGGGAAAATAAATGCCAACATGCGGTCCGCGACGAAATTTCCAATGAGGATACCTTGCCGGAGGTAAGATCTATTACTCAATATCACACACTTGGCCTAACATTGCTTTCAAACGTATCATGTTAATGTAACAGCTAGAAGCTACACCAACGCCACCGAGACCATTTTCTCTAGCACCCTCAAGCTCTAGTTCGCAAACCCGATTGACTCGTGAAGAAAGGCCAACCAAAAGTCGCCGTCGGCGCTACTGAAAGGTACCAAAAACACAAAGAAGTATTTATCAATTGATTAATATTAGCTATCAATAGAATCCTCCTATACCATGCATATATCCTGGACATATGGAATAGTCCTTTTTGTTTTTTTCTGAGAAAAAAATAAAAATAAAGAAAATGCATTACTAGCCAATGAGATGATAGAAGAGGCATAGTGATCATGTACGCTCTTGCAGATTTCTTTCAGATATGGTCTAGAACATGTTGGTAACGTTTTTTACGTGATCGATGATTGGCTCAAATGTCGCTTCTCGATAATTATGAGTATGTGTGATAGTAACGGAATTAAAGGATGAAGGGCGAGTAAGCACGGAATCAAAGGCTTATTCCATCCCGGATTAAGACCTACAAAATGAATTTTCAGCGCTTATTAAAGGATCATTTTCCGGGATACCTTTTTGCGCAGTGCTAATCACCAGAGGTGAATACATCATTCCATCGCCAGACTCAGCTTTTTATACTTACAGTAGTGGCTATGCAAATAGAAAACTATATGTGCAGTGAGATATTTTAGATAATATTTATGAATTGAGATGATCTGCACCGCTGAAGGTTACTTTCAGGATAGTGTGAGAAAAGCGATACAATAGAAATGGGAGTTAATGTCATATTTTTATAGTAAGATGGTATATAGTTGATGCTACACATGTTTACTTTCGACCAAGGAATCCACCACCAGGCAGAGGCGACGTTGCTCGCGGTCGCTCTCGACCTCCGGTCAGTTGGGGCCGGGTATCCACAAGCGTATTAGAAGGCCGTCGGAAGCTGCTGCTGTAGCGCTCATCACCACCGCCGTTACCTGCTGGCTCTTCCACGAGCCGCTTCAGACGCATGATCTGTTCCATGAGGGGCTCCAGATCGCGTGAAAGGGCGGTCGTCTTTTCACGCTGCGCGCGGTCCATGGCCTGTAGTACATTGTCGTACTCGGTCTGGACAGACCGTAGTTCGATCCGCTTGTCGCTCAGCTCGCGTTCGACTTCCTTGACAGCCCGCCGCAGATCATCAAGATCTTGCTCTTGCTCGCGCAGCTTGTTGTTTTGGGTTTGGTTGCTTTGGTCTAGGTGATCCACCGCGCGCAGGATAAGCTCTTCAATCATCTTGTACATGACACCCGTGTATTCTTCGAGGTGGTCGCGCATGCCCGTCATGGATTTGTCAATGTAGCCGCGCGCGTTCTCTTCGTACCGCCGCAGCTTTTCTTCGTTCTCCTTGTCGTCCTTTTTCGGGTCGAACAGCTCTGCATGGCTATTGAAGGCGCTCTTGACCGCGCGGCGCACCGTGTCCTCGACCCCATCGTTGTCGTACCGGTCCAACACGCGCAGCGTGCGCTCGATAAAACTTCGGGTGCCCACCATAAGCGATCGCATCTCTTGCTTGTCTTCAGCTTCTTCGGCGTCTTCGACACCGCCCGTCTTGCGGCGCTGCTCCATCGCGTCCGAAAAGCGCTGCGATAGCATCTCCATCTGCTCCGCCAGTTCTGGCACAGCGTTCGCTTCCACTTGCGTCAGGACATGCTGCAAAAGCTGGCCCAGCACCTTCAAGCTATGGTCGTAGTCTTCCTTGCTTTGTGTCTGCGCCTCCTTGAGATCCTCTACCGCCGCCAACACGGCCGATAGGCCAGGCGTATCTTCACTTTCCTTGGCACGCGTGTCCTGCAGCGCGGCGAGGAGGGCTTCTTGCCTGCCCTCCTGCCATTCCTCCAACATCGTCTGTATCGTTGCAATGCGTGCATTCTCGGCTTCAGCTTCGTCCGACTGCTTCTTCTCCGCTTCTTCGAGGTATCGCTCCAGCAGCTGCGCTTGCGATGTCTGCAGCAGTTCCATCGCCTGGGCCATGCTGTCGAGCTTGCTCGCCAAGGTCACTTTCGCATCCGTAGTGTCGTCAGTGTCACCCACGAGCTCGCGCATCACCTCTGCGTTCTTGCTTTCCAAAAGCGCGCCTAGCTCTTTCCGTGCCGCATCCAGGGCCTCTTGCACCTTTTCCACCCCGGATTTGATATCCACGACATGGCCTTGCACCACAGGATCCCCCACGACGGGCTTTTGCATTTGCTCGTGGAGCGACTGCAGGTTGTACTTGACGTCAAGCATCGTGTTGCGCACAAGCACGGTGTCTTCCTCCGAAGGCGGCGTGCTAATGCTGCTAAAATCGTCGTCGCTGTCAAAGCTGTCCTCCTCGTCCCGCAGACGGCGCGATCGACTGCTTCGCGTGGAGGGCGTCCGTGCCAAGCGCTTCTTGCGAGGGTCGACTTTCTTGCCATGACGGTACAGGTGCTCCTCCTTTGGCTTCTGCTTCCTCTCGAGCTCGTCCACACGCGCACGCCAATGCGCGATCTCGGCCTTGAAACCCTGGATCCGGACCTGGTCCTCCTTCTGGAGCTCCTCCAGCGCGTGTGCCTTGTCCTGCCACATGGCGAGCTCGTGTTCCATCTGGTCACACCGCATTTCGAGCGCTTGCTGGACTTGGTCAAAGTCAGCCGTGAGCGCCTTTTGCTGCTCCAGCTGTTCATTGTCCTTGTGCGCTGCCTCGTCGGCCATGTACATCATCTGGTCACGCAGCTTGGCATTCTCGGCCTGGAGTGCCTCCACCTTGTTCTGCAGCTCCCGGTTCGCATGGTCCGTGCTCGCCACGCGCGTCTGCAGCTCACTGTGGGTCGCCATAGAGACTTTACCCATAATAGAAGAAAGGGCATCGATCCATTCCTTGCGCGCTTGGATGTCGTCTGTTGCCAGTAAAACGTCTTCACGCTTGACGAGGACCCGGAATTCCCACTTGATCCCGGCCTTGTATTCTTGCGCGCGTGGTTCGACCTCTACGACCTGGCTCATGTCATAGGTCTGGATATGATTGGAAAACTACACCCAATACTTGAGACATAAGTGACTATGCCGTAATTCGATATCAATGCCTACCTTTTCATCCTTGTATAGATAGAGGGCACCGGGCTTGATGGAGTTTCCATGCTTGGCAACGGCGTAAACCAGCTTCCATTGCTGAAAAATGTATAAGCGAAAGTATAAGGCAGGTCCTTCCTACATACCATCAGGCTGTTCTTGCGATACATCCAACCTTCTTTTGCCACCTAGAGCGATGGGGTGAGAAATAACACATACAAAGCCCCTTCCTTCATTGGACTTACTCTGAACTCTTGTGTGGAAGCCGTGTTCGCAACGTGCCGCGGTGGCGGTACCGGGCCTTGCTGGACGCGAATCATCGACGACGCATAACGGTCTTGCTCGGCTTCGTCCTGGACGTCCATGACTTCTTCTTCTTCGTCATCCTCTTCACTGTCTTCGTCGGGATGCATGACCATCATGGCAGGCTGGGGGGACCGCATGCGGGGGACGACCACCGCCGAGGAATTGGAAGACGAGGCGTTGCTACGAATCGAACCTGATGGGCTCAGGCCCTCTTGTCCCATCCAGCGCTGCTGGAGCGCTGCAACAGATTTGCCCGGTACAGGCCGTCGTGAGAGCTTGTACTGGTCACTGCCTTCCTCCAATGTAGGCTGCCGCCGGGTATAGGACATGGCGACGCTGCTGGGGCGCACGGTGCCGTGGCCGTTGTTCTCGGGTGGGATCCAAGCCGGTGAGGGTATGCGCTCGTGTGAGGGTGTCCTGCGATGGCCCATTCCAGCAGGCTCAAGGGTATACGACTTTGCCATGAGTAGATGGATAAATAGGAATAAGAAGAGTAGAGAGAGAGAAAAAGTGGGGGAGCGGTGTTGTCTTTGTTCCCTGAATGATTTTATTATTTTGGAGCTTGCCTTCTTTGGAGAAGAACAACAAACATTTACCGAAAATTTCAGGTATGCACACGCACACAGACCACCTTGATTGCATTTTCGCTCTTGCTAAGGTTCTTGCTCTTGCTGTTACCATTACTGTCGTTGTTGTTATTGTTGTCACTGTTGTCTCACCGCACGCCTCGACGCAGCCGTGGAAAGGTGTCTTCTTCATCGTCCTCAGCCCAGTCCCACTCGTCTTGTCGGTCGGGTACGAGGCCGCTGCTGACGGATGTCCTCCCGCTCGACTCGGCAGGTGAGTCGACCCATCCTCGGCGCAACGGCTCCTTGCCTTTGATGCTGCTTCTCACCGCGGTCTGCCAGGACGAATTCTCCTCCAAATACTCGTCTTCATAGTGTCCCTCCTCTTCATAGTCATCGTCTACGTAGACGGGCTCGGACTGCTCGAGCAAATGGTCGGTAGGCGGCGCTTGCGAGGCCAGACGCGACTTCTTCTTGGCTTCGGCACCCCACGTGGCCGTGATACAGATGGACGAAAACGCTTCGGCGGCAAACCCAGCCATGCCGCCAATCACCAGACCGCAGCCGACTGCTGCAAGCGAGAAGAGGGCGACCGGGTACAGGACACGCATAATGTGCAGAAACAGGTCGAATGGTTTGGCGATCAGGGTTTCCCAGAGCAGGCTGAATGTCCACACGAAGGGAGAGAAGGCGAGCACGACGCCGCTCCACAGCATCGAGAGGAGAAAGCGAAAGAAGGTCAATGCCATGGATCCGCTCGAGACGAGGATGGACACTGCCAGGGGTGCAGGTGTTTCCGTGCTGGTATCTTCATAAGGTGGTTGTTGTTGCTGTTGAGCTGCCGTGAAGCTGCTAATCAGCAAAACCAGAGTGATGCTGGCTAATGAGGAATGGAAACGAGTCATGGGAGGGAATCCAACACATTCGTGGGGGCACACAAGAACAAAACGAACCAACACGCACGTGAACAATTATGCTGCAATTTTTGTGTGCCCTCACCGAATAAAGTCAATCATTGTTCTGTGGCGCACTACGCGTTTACATCTCTTGCTTTAAGTCTGTACTGAATCAACCCATAGAAGCAGTCAAACAGCGTCTCGGCCCAAGTGCAAGTCTCTTCCTTGCAGTGGTTTACTTTCAAAAAGGGTCCCTTTTTCAAAAGAGTTCCGTTTACATGAATGACATCGGCTCTTTCTCCTTTTTTTACAGTCTGCTCTAGTATTTCTGTTCGGTTTCGTTGCCATGGCATATGGTGTTTCTCTGTTCCCAGACCCTGTTCAGTGCAACCCGTACCCTATCCATGCGAAATACGACCTTACAAGCATGGGCATGGCCTGTGGCATCATCTGTGCCAGGGTAATACCCTGATAAGTAGCTTATAGAGATGCTTAGAACCTGATCACTAGATGCCATGTATATCTGTCATGCATGCACTACCCTGAAACTTGTTCATGTCCGGACAGCCAAGGCCAGTGTGTCTTGTGTGTGTGCCACAAGGCAGTTTCAGTACTTTGAGCATGAATAAATGATGGGCGGCTGGCGGAGATAACTGAAATGGGCAAGCGGAGAGTGAAGCAGTGGCTGGCCGGGCAACAAAATCTTGACCCACTTCGAAAGGTGAATCGTCCTCTTCTCTCATCCATCTGTTCTCGGGATGGTAAGTAACGCGATGCATCCATCATGAAAGACGTCCATCTGACCATCCATCCTTTGATTCCTCGAACGCCATCAGTCTCACCGCAAGTACGAAGGTATGTCTGTCAAAAATTCGACTGCGATCGCGATTCCAGAGCATGAGCATAAGCATTAACCTTGACCTCATTACACAATAGCTCCCCGTCACGGTCATTTGGGTTTCTCCCCCCGTAAGCGAACCAAGTCGCACCGCGGCCGCGTTAAGGCCTACCCCAAGGATGATGCCTCCAAGCCCGTCCACATGACTGCCTTCATGGGCTACAAGGCTGGTATGACCCACATTGTCCGTGACTTGGACCGCCCTGGCTCCAAGATGAACAAGAAGGAGATCGTCGAGGCCGTCACTGTTATTGAGGCTCCCCCGATGGTCGTTGTCGGTGTTGTTGGCTACATCGAGACTCCCCGTGGTCTCCGTGCCCTCACCACCGTCTGGGCTGAGCACCTTTCGGACGAGGCCAAGCGCCGCTTCTACAAGAACTGGTACCGTTCCAAGAAGAAGGCCTTCACCTCGTACGCCAAGAAGTACGCTGATGGCGCCAAGTCGGTCACCCGCGAGTTGGAGCGCATCAAGAAGTACTGCTCTGTCGTGCGCGTGATTGCCCACACCCAGGTCTCCAAGGTCAAGGTTGGCCAGAAGAAGGCCCACATCATGGAGGTTCAGCTCAACGGTGGTTCGATCGCCCAAAAGGTCGACTGGGCCCGCGAGCACTTTGAGAAGGAGGTTGCCGTTGGCGCCATCTTCGAGCAGGACGAGATGGTCGACGTCATTGGCGCCACCAAGGGTCACGGTTTCGAGGGTGTCACCCACCGTTGGGGCACCAAGAAGCTTCCCCGCAAGACTCACCGTGGTCTGCGCAAGGTCGCCTGTATCGGTGCCTGGCATCCGGCCCGCGTCATGTACTCCGTGCCCCGTGCCGGTCAGCGCGGTTACCACCGCCGTACCGAGATGAACAAGAAGATCTACCGTATCGCTCACGGTGCCGACCCCAAGTCCGGTGCCACCGAGTTCGACATCTCGGACAAGACCATCACCCCCATGGGTGGCTTCCCCCACTACGGTGAGGTCAACGAGGACTTTGTCATGATCAAGGGCTGCTGCGCTGGTTCCAAGAAGCGCGTCCTGACCATCCGCAAGTCGCTCATCACCCACACCAAGCGCTCTGCCATCGAGAAGGTCTCGCTCAAGTTCATCGACACCTCGTCCAAGTTCGGTCACGGCCGCTTCCAGACCGCCGCCGAGAAGCACCAGTTCCTTGGTACCCTCAAGAAGGACCTCCAGTAAAAGGTTGCTCCCCTTCATCTTCATCTTTCATAATAAAAGAAAGCTGTCAAAAGGCTTATTTTATTGTCAATGGTCTGTCTTTGCCCGCTTTTTGCCCTTTTTCCGATCCTTCTTTTTAAGTGAATTCATGTATGCAATGACAACTGTCCGATAGCTCTCTTGGAATTGCAGAAAGTCTTCGGGTGCCACCGTCGTGCTCAGCGTCGTGTCCTTGAATTTGGCTCGGACCAGGCACGGGTATGTCGTGGTATCATCCTCGTCTACTTGCATTGCATCCTTGTTCTCTTTCTGTAGCTTTTGCTGCTCCAATAACGCTTCACCGCCCCGCGGTACCGTTTTCTTGACTGCATGCGCCTTCTTGATGCGCTTTGCCGTCACTAAATGAGGGGTAGAGTCGTGTATATTTGTGAACAGGGTTCGTTTGCGATGGTGTTATCATCTGTCTTACTTCGCTTCATCGTCACTGTCACCGTGCCATTTTGCCGCGACTGCTCGTAAAGTTTGCCCAACTCGATGGTGAACTAGCGTGGATCAGAGAGGAGAACAAACAAGCATGAGATGACAGACAACATAGCAGCAGATAAATCGCCAAGCAAAGGACTCACAGACGCGGGATCCAAGTCTTTCATGGTGTAAAAGTTGCAGCCACGCCGAAGGAAGTAAAGTGCGAGCGAGAGTGAGTGAGTGAGTGCGTAGGTGCAAATAAATCTCAGTTCCTCCCCCAATCCACCCACCCACCCTCACACACGCGTCCCAATGTTGCCTGGTGCTGAGGCGAGTTTGGATTGGCAAGTGGCTGTGACTGTTCATCTTCCGGGATAGATTCAGTGAGCTCTTTTTTGTTGGATTTGACTCACCGTTGCCTAATATATACACACCGTTTATTTTTTTGACGCTTCCTTTTCCTCTTTTCTTTTTCTCCTCTTCCCTTTGGTCGCCCACCATGGAACCCCCGCCGCAACTCACCAACGCTGCCGGGCAGTTGCCGCAAATCACTGACTTGTCTCGACCCGAGCAAAAGTCCAACCTGCGCAGACAGCTCGACGACCTTATGTTTGGCTCGGTATGCTTTGCTTTATCTGTTTGAGTCTGTTCTCCACAACTCACCTCTATGCGCGCGATGAGGTAGATCGCTGGTATGGTCGGCAAGTTTGTCGAGTATCCTTTTGATACGGTCAAGGTCCGTCTCCAGACACAGCCCCTCGACCGTCCTTACTACCGGGGCCCCATCGATTGTCTGAAGAAAACCATCCAACAGGACGGCATGCGGGGCCTGTTCACTGTAAGTAACCAAAGATTTTTTAATTCGCGATAGCGATGTGCAGATTTAATTATTATTTAGCCGTGTTGAATGACTCACTCATTACTGTTTATAGGGCATGGCTTCACCCTTGGTCGGCTCTATGATTGAGAATGCCGCGCTGTTCGTCGGCTATCGCCAAGTCCAGCGCCTTATCCGGAATGCTTCCGCCACCCCCGAAGAGCAGGACCGCTTTGCGACCATGAAAGACGACGAGCTGCCCCCTCTTTCCATTCCTCAACTCGTCCTGGCCGGTGCAGCGTCGGGCGCCATGGCCTCGTTTGTTTTGACTCCGGTTGAGCTCGTCAAGTGCAAGCTGCAGGTTCAGCTTGCCGACCACTCTGGCTCGCGCACCATTCGCTATGACGGTCCGCTGCACGTCATCACTCATACCCTCAAGCATTACGGTCCCACCGGTTTCTACCGCGGCTATCTTGCCACGATGATCCGTGAGACGGGCGGCGGTGCTTTCTGGTTTGGTATTTACGAGTACACATGCGACGTACTGCTCCGCTGGCGGAACGCAACGAGCAAAAAGGATCTGACGTCGCCCGAGCTCATGCTCGCGGGTGGATTGGGTGGTGCAGGATACAACTTTTCATTTTATCCCGTCGACGTGATCAAGTCCCAAATGCAGACCGATCAGGAATCGGGCGGCCGACCGCGATCGTTTGTGCAAACCGCTCGCGCACTTTACAAAGGCGGTGGTGCCTCTTGCTTCTACCGGGGCTGTGGCATTACTGTCGCCCGTAGCGTGCCTACGAGTGCCATCATTTTCTTGACCTATGAACTTTTGTCCCAGCATTTCGGGTAGACTGCATATTCCCCTTGACCACCCCCCCCCCCATCCTCTCTCTCTCACTTCTCATACACTACCCCATGTACACATACATTGACACTCTCTCGACACCATCCGCCGGTTATCCATTCTTCCCATTCTTCCTCTACATTACTACATATATATACATATATACTCTCTCTCAGCAACTGTTTTTGCATCCAACATAGTTCATCTGCTGCATATTCTGTATAGATATTTTAAATTCTGCACTCCTTTTCGCCTTTAATGTTCTGTCAAATGAAAAAGCGAAACAAACTTGCATGCACGCTTGCACATTACCACTTTTGGTTGAAAAAGGAAATTTTGCCTGTTGCGTGGCCTCTCCTCTCCTCGTGACGATCTGTCCCCGTCTGCAGAACGATAACAGTGTATACTTTTTGAGCAATATTACAGCTGTGCAATGGTACAACGATGACGAAGTATTCCGTAACAGATATTGTGCAATACGGTGAAGAACGAAACAGGAAGAGAAAGAGAGGAAGGCGACAACACAGTGTACATACCCACACAGTATCTTATAATGGGGCGGAGTGCACTGAGCGCGTGTCAGGCACACGCCGCCATTGGCCGTCCCAATTTTTTTGGGTAAGAGGGGTTCTGGCCCGCCGCACGTATTCCCTTTTCCTTTCACACACACATTATACCATCGCAATGGAGAAATTCAAGGAGGTACCATCATCTCATCTCATAGTCACATTCGATGCTCATCTCTCTCTAGAAACTGAACGCCCTTCGCGCTGAGGCAGATGAGGCCAACGCTCGCGCCGATGAGCTCGCGGAGGAGGTCAAGCAGCTCGAGGCTGAGCACACTGCCAAGGATCACGAGCTCCTCTCACTCGAGATTCGTGTCAAGAACCTCGAGGAGAACCTCGAAAAGGTGGAGTCCAAGCTGACCGAGACCTCGTCCAAGTAAGTTTTAAGAGGGTGGTATCTCATGGCCGTGACTCATCGTTGTCGTCATCTCTGCAGGTTCAACGAGGCTGACCTCAAGGCCGAGGAGGCCGAGCGTCGCAAGGCTTCGCTTGAGGCTGAGCTCGAGGAGAAGGAGAGACTGCACGAGGAGCTTCTGGAGAAGTACACGACTGCCAAGGCCGAGCTCGACGACCTGTCCCGCCAGTTTGATGAACTGTAAACCAACCAAGCATGATAAATACAAAATGGGTCCTCCAAAACATATCCAAATCGATACTTTATCCTTCAACTATACAGCTCACATGTATTTTATATATGTATATTGAAATGGGGTGTGTTGGCTAATAAGTGTGGGGGGGGGGGGAAGGAAGATACACTACATACTGTAGGAGGGCAAAAGGTTTATGCAATCGATGTATAGATATAGATAGACTGTAGAGATATATGTATAGAGAGATATCATACGACGTTATCGACGCCCGTGCCACCGAGGACTTTGGTGCTGGCATGGGGTTGACGCTTGAGCGCAGCAATAGAATAGCAAATGAAGGTCAACAGAAGCGTCACTGCAGGCGCTATCAGTGCCGTCGTGTTGATCACGTTGGACAAGAACATGACAATCGACAACCTTTTTTGTTGTTGTTGCGTGAGCTTTTCCTTTCTTTTTTCTTTTCTTTTCTTCTGTTTTCCATAGTAACTTACACCAGGTACAGACCCGCACGCAAGTACGAGTTCTCAAAGGTGGCGACGAACGAGTCACTTCATAAACCTGCGTTAATGCCAAGCATAATAAAATTCCAACTTCTTTGCTTACAATCGTGGGCTTGTGGGGCAGAACTAAAATAAAACAGCAAGAGTTGAGGTGTACAAAATCAGTCATCCAGGCACAAATGAAACAGACCAAACCCAATCCAACCCCACCACATACCTTTGTACACAGAGGAACCTCAACAAAGACGAGAATAAACGCAAAGATCCTGCCCATCGACATGATTATTATCAACTCATTTGTCTTACGTTTCTCTTTCTTCTCTTACCAGCCGAGAATAGCAAAGATGATGTTGGAAGTGACCGAAAAGACGCCAAGCACCACCAGCACTGAAAAAAAAAAGATAGACGTTTATTGGGTTCAATGCATGCACTCTATGAGCTTCTTTTTACTTACGGATAATGGAGGCAAGGCCGAACCTGAACAAAAAAAAAAAAAATAGCGCAGAGAAGAGTGCAACGCGTTAAAGACAGCTCATCCACGCCAAGGCCATAATGAAACGCAGAAACGTACCATTGTGCATATAGCGAGAAGTTACGCGAAGCAAATTCGTCAAAGATTCCCATAATGTAGTTGCAATGGAGATCAAAAGAAAACGATAGGAAAAGCGCGCGCGTTTATATAAGCGGGAGAAGAAGACAATCAAGACGTGGCAACTTTGCAAACCGGAAAGCAAAACAATTGTGCAACTCCAAGCGCCCTTTATGGCAAACCTTAAAAGAAGATCAGTAAAGCCCGTTTCTATTCTACCTGAAAGCCAAGCCAGTGAGCCAAGCTAGCTAAGCTAGCCAAGACGTCCTCTTTCAGTGATCCATTTCTTGGCAGCTCAGCAGGATAAAATAATTATAGACACACTTCTTCTGTACACACGGTCGAATATTCCTTAACATTTTGGCCACGTTGCTTGGGCAAGAGAAATTTATTTGCTGCAATCGATATTTAATTGATCCTATTTATTTACAGAGCAAATCCATGTGAGTGTGAGAAGACAATTGAGATGGAAAGGTATAAGTTTACAGAAAGAGATATAGCAAATCATTGTGAGTGTGAGAAGACAAATGAAGGAGCTACTTGTTGTGAAGCTGTTTCGTGTAATTGCTAAAAGCAACGCGTAGCGTTTCGCTTGAGCCATAGCGTGCAAATAGACCATCCTTGCGGCCAGCAGCCAAGCACTCCCGCCAGTTCATCTTGCCCATTGCTTCAAGTTTTTCCTTCTTAAATTTGGCGCAGTAATCCATGTCAGCCTGGCTGTAGCGCGATGCTTGCTTCTTTCGAGTCAGCTGCGGGAGAGATGACGCCGCCACATCGTCATCACTTGATCGACTTGATTGGCTCTCCAGGGCGCTATCAGCATGGATGCAATAGCGTCGTTTTGCTTGGCTGTTGAAATTGCAGGCTCGATCCATGGTTCGCTTGATTGACGCTATATTGACCGTTGGTTTGCCCAGTTTTATGTTGATATCGTCCCAGTATTTTTGATTGACGTCGCAAATAGCCATGATGATGTCTTGGGCCGTATCTTTTGCAACGCAATCATCCTTGAGGATGTCCAGTGCAATGGAATATAAGAGCTGAATTGTCTCGTCTTCTTGGAGCGGGTGCATTGCGAGACACGGCTGCTTTTCCGTGAAAAATAAGCTGATTGCCTGGATTGGATCGGATATTGCCGGTGCGTTCAACGTCGAGGACTTGACAATCAGCAGACATTGCCGAGCCCAATGCTTGCACTGGGTCGATAGCATGAATGATTTTGCAGCTACTGGTTCGAAATCATCCAAAAGTGCTTTTGGCTGCACTGACGACGCACAAAAGATCACAACCATGGGCAGCTTGTGATATCGATCATACATGTTCAGGGAATATCGAATGACGCGTTGAATGAATGTATGGTTCACAATTTGCTGGATCTCGATGAGTATGGGTGGCAGTGATTCCTGGATAGCCAGTCGAGGTACATAGACGATGTCGCTTCGGGTATTGTCCTTCCATTCCGTAGCATCCGTGGTATAGGTATTGTCAGGCACTTCGAGAAGAGCCTTGGTGATCATATCGATGACTGGCTGCTTTTGCAATATACGTTTGCTGACGTGGTCTGTGCCAGGCAAGTATCCATCAGGTAAACGAAGAAAAGGCAAATTGCTGACATCAGCATTTAAGCTCATGGCGAAACTTTTCGTCAACGGTAAAGGAACGGTGCTGGACAACAAACAAAAGCATTGTTTTTGATAAGCCGGTATAGGTTGTGTAGGTGCTATAGGTGTGTGAATGACTGATTACCTTGTGTGTGAACCACCTTGTGTAGGTGATAAGTTAGGTTGTGTCGCGTCGCTTGGTGTGGTACGGCGGTTAAGGTAGTATGGGCCAAGGCACTTGTAGGTCCGAAGTGCAAATTGGGGAAAATGTGGGGTAAATTGAGAAAAAGGTGATAATCTGTGTGAACTGTCTGTCTAAGGCTAAGAATTTAAGGGCTATTTATATGTTGGAACTGCTAAGAGATATGATATATGGGATAAAGAGGATACTCAGCGAAGACGCTGATTGCTTGTGTTGATACTCAGGCCAGAATTCGAATGCATGGGGGGTTACTCAGGCAAGAGCTCGAATGCTTGGGGGTTACTCAGGGAAAGGCTCGAATACTTGGGGGGTTACTCAGAAAAAAGCTTGAATGTTGTAGAGTAGGTGCTTCCTTTTATGCTAACCGGGTCAGCACCTTACATAAATTGAAATCGAACAAGGTGGAGATAGTTGACCGTAGTCAAATGTAGTCAAACGTAGTCAGCCGTAGTCAAACGTAGTCAGCCGTAGTCAGCCGTAGTCAGCCGTAGTCAAACGTAGTCAGACGTAGTCAGTCGATAGTCAAATGTAGTCAAGCGTAGTCGACCGTAGTCAGGCGTAGTCAAACGTAGTCAGGCGTAGTCAGACGTAGTCGATAGTCAAATGTACAAACGTACATCAACAATTTGATGTCCTCGATAATCGGGAGCCTCTTTGGCGTGCACATTAGAAATTTACACAAATACCGCCCAACCTTTTTTATTTCTTACAGTAAGATCGACCAATATAATGTGACGTCCTAACGTAGCGCAGACTTGCCTATTACACGAAAGGTCTGCTGCTTAGTTGGGTTTTATAGTTCTCCGTTTTAATTACGAACAATAAAATATTTGACAGCTATTGCGTTACAAAACCATCGGCCAAGCAGTCTTGCGAGCCAGGTGGTGGACAGAGAGCTGTTCATTGGGGACCCATTCTTTTAGAAGCTGGAAAATAGGCTGGAGATCGTAGAAACCGTCGCGAAACGGACGAACAGTGGACAAGCGAGACGTGTGATGATACTCCACGTATATGGGCTCGCATTGGATCGAAGGCCGAACCAAGTCGGGTAGCACGCAACACACTTGGGGAAGGTTGGTGGTACGGGTGGAATGAGTCCAGTGACGATGTGTATTTCTCGCCGTCTCTTGTACATATCTACTATATTCAAATTTCAGGATATCTAGTCACCCTCTATTCCAATTCTCCGTTGTCTCTGTGTCTTCTCTTGTACCTCCGTAACTCCATCTCTATGGATTTCACCCAAGTTTTCAAGACACATGCCTGATCTCTATCTGCATACCCCCTTATTCTATGCCGACTCTGCGTCCCCGTTGTTTCCTGTTTTTGCCTCATGTCCCATGATTCTGTATGAAAAGCAAGGATGTATTATATCTCCTGTAGGATAGCTCATCTTTGCTGGAGGTGCACTTCTTGTATTGCCTCGGATCATTACTGTTTAACCTCAAATCTCGTTATGTAGCATGATTGCTGGATGTACAGTAACTGCCTAGCACCGTTTCTTAGTCTTGCATACCTTTCCTCTACGATATTTTTTGTATCTTGCCAAAGTGTCCGTCGAACTTCTCTTCAGCACGCTCGATTCAGATAAAGCTGTAATCGAAAATCTTCATTACTCTGGTACAATTCCGCATGCTAGGCTGGTATTACCGATTGCTTGTTCCTTGTGTATCCGAGGTGTCATCCAGGATGGCTTCCGAAGCGTCAATAGTTACAGATCTCTTGCCTTCACCGTCGATATCGGCGGACCGAGGCTGATCTAAGCCAAGTTAAAGTGTCAAAACGTTGCTTAGTGCGGTGATAAGACGAGTTGCTAAATTGTTTACCCGCGCCATCTTTTTTTGTCTGCTTGCACAAAATGCATGATTCGTTTTATCTTTTCTTTTGTATCCCTTTGCTCGTGCAATGGAAGCCACGCAAGCGAATCACGTCTTGAATCATGTGCAGCAACATCTCAAAGATATACCCTTTAAAACGTTACGACGAGAAGAAGCCGAGCTATCCGATCAAGAGAAACTTGCCAAGATGCAGGACGTCCTGCAAACGGATCCCGGGCTGTTTCTGAGTCGGTGGGGCCGTCACCTGCCACCCGATGTCTTGCAAGACTTCCAATTGCTACAACCCACCGATTATGAAGTCGATTACCATATTAAACACTTGCAAAACACAGCCGCACTGTCGCATGCTACGATTCACAACCGGAGGTTCGCCTACATGAAGCGTCAATTGCGAGACACCGCCTACTTTTCGGACGAGGAAATGCAACAACGCGATCCGGCTCTCTATGAGCAGTATATTGGGCAGCATTTGACAGAGCGTGAAAAGGCAGCTCCATACGGCAACGATGTCAACCTCGTCCAGCGTATCCTCACCAATATTGACCGTCATTATGCGGACGAGCAGGTCAAGCAGCAGCACGACATCGAGAACGAACAGTTTGAAGAAGAAGAAGAAGAAGAAGAAAGTGATGATGAAAGCGACACAGTGATGGAATCTGCACCGTCTTCAGCATCTACAGCAGCTACTCCTGCTCTTAGTACCCCAGCAAGGCTAGAACAAGACATGCTGACGCCCAACTCGGACGAGAACGTACTGGATGCATTACCGAGCGAGCAGGCGCAAGATGCAGAATTGACACAAAGTATGCTCGCCTTCCGAGAAGAGCAGCGACTTGAGTTTGTGCGGCTCATGGAAGAACGTTTCCTGGCCGGGAAGGACCCTGATTTCGATTACACACAGGTCGATCTCGATGAGGTAATACGGACATCTCACCCTCATAAAAACTGCAAGATTGACACTAGAGCACCTTGGTAGACTTATGATGATCTGAAGCAACAAGAACAGGATTTCCAGGACAAGTATTTCGATGATGAAACACCCGACGAGGAGGTCCAGCCTGCAACAAGCGTTTATACCGGTGAATTGGATTATTGAATAATTAGACACGAAACAAAGCAAAACCTAGTACATAACGAAAACAAATTTTATGGATTGCATACTTAAAAAGTTCTACGTGCCAAAGACAGATTGAGAGGGCACACTTCGAAAGGGCCATTTCCGCATGAAATAGACATGCTTAGCCGATATGCAAGAAGTTATGCAGTGAGAGAGGGGAGGGGGGAGGGCGGAAAGAAGCGAATAAATATATATGTAGACTATATATATATATAAAGATGAATAACATGAAAGTGAGGGTAGAGGACGTTGCGTGCGGATGAGGGAAGGAAGTTGCGTGCGGTATGAAAGCGTGCCAGCGCCCCCAAGTTATTGGTGGGAGAGAGAATCGAGGGGGTGATTGACAAAAGGAAAGGGTGGTACAGAAATGGAGTGGTCCGCAGCACCGGTGCTGGACGGACTTGGAGTGGGCGGGTCGAGGGAGCTGGAGAGGCGCTGTCCCTGGTGCGAGTGAGAGTGAGACTGCGTGATGGGCGTGTGGGGGGAGTGCGGAGAGTACAGCGAGCACTCGTCATCGGACAGCATCGGACTCGGGCTGGCGCTTGTGGTGCTGAACGGCGTCAGCGCAAGAGGAGAGATGGGAGAATGATGGCTATGGCCGGCGAGTGCTTCGTGGGGCGATAAGTTGTGCGTCTGTACAGTCAAGGGCGAGCCCCGTTGCATGAGGAGGTTATGATTGGGCGAACTCGGGTGATGGAGCATGTCGTGGGCGGGTGAGGAAGGCGGGTGGTTGGTAGCGGAGGAGGACGGGTCGGGTGAGGTGATGAAAATGGAGGGTGGTGCAGGTTCTTGGCTCATAGTCTGAGCAAAATCGGATGGCATTTGACCTACTCAAACGACGAAATGTAAGGCGATAAACCACAAGGATATCTCAGTTGCAAACGTACCACCATTCTGATTTGTAATGTACCCCATCATGGTCTTGATAGCATTCTCCTGCTGCTCCTGGCGTTTCCGAGTTTCTGCGAGTTCCTTGACAAGCTCGCCAAAGTTCTCGGAAAGATGTGCCATGCGCTGCATCATGTCCGAGTGGGTAACTTGCATCATTGTCATGTGACTGTGTAGATCGCGGGTGTCGCGTCGCGAGGTGTCGTTCTCCATGGTTTTGCGCTTGATGTCGTCGAGTAAGTCAGGGCGGTCCCGGATAAATTTGGGATGCGAAAATTCCCATATCTGGTTTTCGGCCAGCGTGCGATGACCTCGAGGCGATTTGTTCACTTTGTGAAAGCCGTACCTAAATTGCATAATAATGGTAAAAAAAAGCACTAATGAGTATGGTATTTTTGATAAACAACGAAGGAGCAGCTTACATGTTGAGTTGTCGCACGAAACTGGAAAAGTTGTTATGCTTGAAATGTTTAGGCAAGACATCCCGCGAGAATTCCATAATGTTGCAGACAATGAACGATGCCCCGGTATAATTCCAAGCAATCAGGTGCTGATACTGGTTATCGACGACCATACTATAATGTTATCAGAAACGGAACTTTTAGATGCAAGGTCAACGTACTTGTACAGTTTATGAACAAATGTGTTTGAGCTCGACGATTTGGAAGGCGGCTGAGGAGGAGAGTTTTGTTGTTGTTGTTGCAGTTCTTCCTGCTGCTGGTGTTGCTGCTGCTGTTGTTGTAAAGCTTGTGCTTGCTGTGCAAACACAGCCAAGTGTTCTTGTTGTTGCGCAATCACCTGTGCATTCATGTGTGAAGGAGAAGAAAAAAAAAAGGGATAGGTGCAGAGGTCTGGGCCTTTTGTAATAAGAGGAATAGTGGCGTCACAACGCCTCACGAGGCCGGATTAAGACTCAGCCAAACCGATAGGCTACTGAAGCGGGGTTGCAGCCACGTTGTTGCGTTGAGCCCTTTCCTGTGGTTTGAGGCGCTCCTCGTCTGAAACCCAATCACTCTGCTCTCCAGAAAAAAGCAATGATTTCCTACCCCCCTTAAACATTCCAGTGGCACCCAATCACGGCCTGCCGAGATAAGCGCAAACATATCACGATTGTTTCCCCTTTTAACCGTTCTTACGCATCAGCCTGATCATGCTATGTGCGCTATTAAAGTTACTACAATTTACTCCCGTCATTGCCGCCAATCAGAGCCACGACCTTGCCATACGTTTGGCGGCTGTTCAGCGCGATCAGACCTTGGGGGAGTGTCTCTAGGCTGTATAAATGTTTATACACCGTGGCGCGGACTTTCCTCTGTTCCAACAATTCAAAGAGAGCTTTCCAAGTCGCTTGGATCGTTTCTGGCTCATGTTGCGTGTATGCACCCCAATGCAAGCCGCTTAAAATGATATAACGAGAACTTAGGACCCTGTGAAGATCAATAGGAGCACTTACACAACAGAGATGTTCTTGAGGAGGATGCGATTGGTAGGAATCTTTTCAAAGGTGCCCTTGGCGAACCCGATCACAATAATGCGGCCATTCCAAGCGGTACATTTTGTGCTACATGAAAAATTGGGGGGTCGAAAGGGTGAGAGAGAAAAAGGGTCCGGATCAACATTTATGAGTTTCATGTTATTAATTTTTTATACCTTTCTTCCACGAGTCCAACGGGGTCATACACGACGTCCGCACCATGGCCGTTGGTTGCTTTTTTTACTTGGTCTATCCAATCAGCGTCCCGGTAGTTGATGGCTATGTCCGCGCCATACTCCTTTGCCACTTGAAGCTTTTCGGCCGAGCCAGCTGTCGCAATCACCGCCGCACCCACTGCCTTTGCGATCTGGACAGCCGCCAACCCTACACCTCCAGCTGCCGCGTGCACCAAGCAATACTCGCCTGCCTTGAGTTGACCGCGCACGATTAAACCACCGTAGCTGGTAGGGTATGTCACATACAATGTGGCTGCCTCTGCAAACGAAAGGTTCTTGGGTTTGGGCAGAATAGACGTGGCAGGTGCAGTGACAATCTCACCAAACGAGTAACTTGCACCAAACACGGCGTCGCCGGGCTTGTATTGAGGCACGGTCGATTTGAGCACTACGCCAGAGAACTCAGATCCCTGTGCGGTTCCTGTCAGTCACCGTGGCAACATTCAAAGCGTCTACTTACGCCGATGAAGGGCAACGGCGGCTTCCACTGGTAACGGCCTTGAATCTAAGCATGCAGTCGTATTAGACGAGTAAAAGGGTCACCGAGCGTCTTTTGAGCGCATACTTGGAGCGTGTCAAAAAAGTTGAGGCCGGCCGCCTTGACCTGGACCTGCACTTCGCCTTGCTTGGGTTCGGGCGGCGTCACATCCGTGCGCAGGACCATTTCCTCTGGTCCCTTGACGAGCTTTTCGATCACGTAGGCCTTCATGGTAACTGTGGATAAGAGAGTCAAGTGGAAAGAGAGAGTTTGCTTTCTTGCTTGGTAATGAAATAATCTTCGTGGGATTTCGCAGGATCTGTGCAACGCTTGCTTTTCTGAGCTTCAAGCTTTCATCTTGGCATAGACGATCCTTTTACAATATGGTTCAATACATATATACTATCTGTCCCATGTATGTGGATGTGTTGAGGACTAAGGAATGAGTTGTTAGCGAGAAAGACAACCATCTGCGAGCGTGCAAAGCCCTTGTTCGCTCATAATAGTGTACACGTAGAGTCAGAGTCATAATCTTTTTCTTTCACGTTTCATCTGCATTTGGAAAAGTGTTCCGCAGCATAAGGATGCCACTTAAACCTCCTGAAATACTGTAATAACTTTTTCTTCTCAATATGTTATATACAGACATATATACATGGATGTAAGCAAGGAGTATATTTATAAGTGCAGAAATAATGACGCAGTAACAATGAAACTTTTATAGAACATTCTTCTTTTTAATATGGCCCTCGCCCAGGGCATCTATTCCAGTATCAACAGATTTTGAGATATATTCTGCAAAATGCACATCATGTTATAACAGACATAATTGACATGTCAGGGCAAAAAAGATGGATGATATAAGCTTAACCATGCTCATATCTTGTATAATTCCAAGGCCCATCTCATCAAAGTGATGCTATGGCGCCTTCAGAAACGCACAGGTGTTTTGCGCAGGGTAATTGCAGTTTTAGCAACGAGGAGGTCAAGAACTGGTCAGTTTTCGCTGACCAATACGTCGCTCGAATCATTGGATAGCGTCTGACACATTGGGTGAGACGCGTTCATGCTGGTTTTAGGTGCGCCAAGGTGAAATCTTCCCAAGTTGGCGTAGGTAATACACATCTTTAGCTCATAAAGTATGTATTTATCTTTTTTAAAGTAACTCGCGAAGGGGATGCCTTGGGACGACTGCTGATGATTCGCACTAAATGCTGCTGAATCTGGTTCTTCCCTAGACCTATACGCATCGTCCAATAAATAAACCAATCAATGCTTTCTCATATACCCAACCTACCTGGTACTCTGTCACCCAGCCAGCGGCCATCCTGAGGATCGTAGAAGGCCACCAGCGCCGCCAGCGCAATACCAACAGATCGGTCCTGACCCTTGGCGCAATGGATCAGCACTCTTTTGCCCTCAGAGAGTGGCTGCCTAAGGAACTCAAGCGCGGCGGGGATGCAGTCGAACAGCGCGTTCTGGCCTTTTTTGCCTTCAGCAATCTTGAGATGCAGATATCCCTTGTGTTTCTTGTTGTCCTCGTACTCATCCAAGGTGCAGTTTACGACGACGTCAAAGTTGTCCCAGCATTGAGGCGGCCGGCCGGCCCGCCGTGAGCCAATGGCCAGCGTCGTGTTCTCAACGTAGTTGTAGGGCGTGTCGTCGCTGTCTTCCGTTTGGTTGCTTTGCGCGACCAGTTGGCATACCTTGAGCTCGCATTCGGCCGAGCTATTCACGTTGAGGATCTCTTTCTGGTGATTCCAGAATAGACGAGGAGTCAGTCCCTATTAGGAGAACGTATGTCAATGATAAGTGATGTGATAGGCTTAGGCGGAAGAGATCATACCAGACTCCATGCTTCTTCATCATCGCCGGAGCCCTGGACGTAGAGATACCCGCCTGGCCGCGCCTGACACCCCGTCTCGACCGCCTGCGATGCGCTTACACAAACAACAGGCCAGAACTCAGTGTCAGGGTCCAAGGGGTAGAGTGAGGATTGGGGTGTGAGCCAGAGCGGGCGCAGTGGCTTCTTGACCTGGTCTACGAGGCGTTCGATGAGCGCGGGTACTTTGAGGAGGCGATCGGCAAACATGTCAAGACGGGCTTCAATCTGGGCATGTTCTGAGCGTGAGACGATAGAAGGAAGGGTATGCAAGCACGAGTCCCAGGTGTCCCGTGGCGTATGTTTTTGGATGGCCCGATTAATGACGCTGCACCAGATGGGGACTGTTTTAGATAATGCGTCTGGTATCCGTTTGCCTTTTCGTGTCGAGTCGACCAAGATGCATCTGCGCTGCGATATGAGGACGTGTTCCTGAGAGTTAGGATAGTGCTTACCCTCCATGCTGTGCGATCGAATCTATCAGGTGTAGGTTATTGCGGCGCATGTTGAAATCCCATTCGTTCATATGACCGTCGGTTGATTTAAAGTAGGCCGAGTGAACTTTATGCTAGTTTTGACAGTGAGTCACCGAAATTGGGCGTTTCTGAAGGACAGCTTACTCGAGAATGATCGATATACCATGAGCCACAGCGCTCGTTTGCTAATTTAGCGTATCAGCCATCCTTCTATGAAAGCATGCTGTGGACTTTACCGACGAGAGGAAGGTGGGAGATCACCTCCGCAACTTCTTCCACAAAGGCGGCATCCTCTTGGATCGATTTGAGACGATTGACACTTCTTTGGATCAATACTTCTCGACGTAATAGGAGCAATCATGGACGTACAGGTTTTTATGATCTTTGCGGATCTGTTTGGTGTCGTTGTGATAGTCGTTTCCAAACATGAATGATAGAGCAGCCGTGCGCGAAATAATAATAAAAAAAGTCCGGCTACACTTTATACGCCTCTTCTTTTTTATACACTGTATTCTGTGACATGAGCAAAAGAAAAGCAGACGATCTGGACGACACCATCAGCGAAGACGGCCATCATTCGCGTAACATTTATGCCCATAACCCGCTCGATCTCGAGCGACTTGTCAGAGAGTTCCCTGCCCTGGAGCCCTTGTAAGATCGCATAACGCGACACGTTGCGTTTCTAAACGACACCGAATATGCAGTATCACTGTGCACAGGAACCGGCTCCAGTTTGATTTTCTAAATGCAGATGGCCAGCGGTAAGTCCAACCGAGGCCAGCCAGCATTTTTGTTTATGGTCCTTTTCCTGTCCTGCCAGAGCACTCACCAAGGCTCTGTTGAAACGCGACTTTGGGCTCTCGGTCGATCTGCCTCACGACCGTCTCTGCCCCCCAGTGCCAAACAGGCTCGACTACATTCTGTGGATCGAAGATATACTCCATGAAACGCTGCCTGAGAACAAAGCTTACAAAGGCATTGACATGTAAGTGAGCGGGGCGGTGATACAGACATACGGGCAGAAAAGAAGCTAACCTAGACGTAGCGGGGTAGGGGCGTCCTGCATTTATCCATTGCTCGGCTGCGCTCGCAACCCAAATTGGTCCTTCTTAGGAACCGGTAAGGAAACGCAACTACCGTGATTCTACGGACTGATCGAGACACATCAGAGACGGACACGCTGTCGTACAAGTATGCACACAAAAATGTCAAGCAAAATCATCTGGACGATCGTATCAAAATCAAGCTCAATGACGATCGTGCCATAATCCTGGCTCCCGAGGAAGACACAAGGTACCGGCTGTCTACGTCAGGATGTCTACATGTGCTTATCCGATATACAGCTACGATTTCTGTATGTGCAACCCACCATTCTATGCGTCACAACAAGAGATCGATGAGGCTGCAGATGCAAAAGAACTGCCGCCGTACGCGGTAAGTCCGTCCCGATGATTTTATATAAAAGCTCATCTAGCCATTGAAGATCTGCACTGGATCACCTTCAGAAATGATCACACAAGGAGGCGAATATGCATTCATCGCATCGATGATCAACCAGAGCCTCGACTACAAGGATCGAATTACGTAAGCTCGGTAACATGTTTATTAGTCTGTGCGCTGATACCGTCATACAAGATGGTTCACGAGCCTTATCGGGCGGAAAAAGACGATCAGGCCACTACTAGCCGTTTTGAAGGAGAAAGGGGTAAGAATGCCTGCCAGTATATTACACTATATCTGACGCATCCCTTTCTTACAGATCGAAAACTACGCTGTGAGAGACTTTTGTCTCGGCAAGACGAGGCGATGGGCCATTGCCTGGTCTTTTGGATCCAAGCGACTGACAGAATCCGCGCATCTGCGCGGCTACCAGCCTAAAACAGAATTCGAAACAGGTCCTCTTTTTGAGACACCGGAGAATCTAGAAGAGCACCTCGATGCTGTCCTCAAAGACCTGGAGATGCCGGGCCGGGAAGGTGAGGCCACCGTCAATACGTGGTCCCGCGCTGCCCGGAGAGGAGGCAAGCGGCAAAAGACGCAATTCGGATACCGCTTTGATATCCAGGACGACGTCCTCTCGGCAACATTGACGAGCGGTGAACGAAGTGCTTTCGAGAGCTTTTGGAATCATGTCAAGAAGCGGGTCGAGGAATTGTGTGGTATCAAACGTGGCTCTACATTCTATTGATAAAGTTTCAAACAATCTGCATTAAAGGCATCGCCTGCCCAGCGCGCGACTTGCCGCATGACTTGGATCTTTTGCTCAGTGCTTGGGTCGTGCTTGAGTTCGTAGAGTGTGCACATGTTGAGGAGCGCTGTCTCGCATGTGCCGGCTGATGTTGGGTTCTGTGCTGTCATATTTTCCAAGAGCTCTATAGCCTACATCATGTCAAACAAGAGAGTCAGCCAAAGATCTTCGGTTGGGTGGAATCATGCGGTGGACTTGCCCTGCCCAGATTGCCGAGATAAACTTCGCAGACCGCCAGATTGTTGACAGCTGTCAAGTTATCTGCGTTGTCCTGGACGACCTGCTGCAGCTCATCACGTGCCTGGGTCCATTCTCCTTTGCCCATCTGCAAGAATGCTCTAAAATCCATGTCAAAAAAGTCTGTATCCCATCCGCAAGGTACACTTACTTGTTCACCTTGATGGCCTCCTGCACGGCCGCGCCTGAACCCTCGATCTGGCCATAGAGGGATTCAGCAGTATGGATATCACCGAGTTGGAGGTATAAGCGCGCGAGACTGGACAGCACATCGGCGTTTCTGGGGATGCGCTCGAGGGTGATAGCAGCAGCGACGAAATCGCCCATGGCCATCATGTGAGTGGCGAGGATGAGCGTCACCTGCTGTTCACGGACGGTCCAGCCCTGCTTCTTGCAGTCCACGATGAGGAGAGTCAGTCGCTCGAGGGTGACGAGCGGGTGGTTAAGATAGGCGGGTAGACGGGCCCACAAGACACGGAGGGGGAAGAGGGTCGTGCTTGCTGTAGGAAGGTCACCCATCTTATCCATCTCGGCCGAGGCGAGTTGGTAAAAGCCGAGTTGTGTCAATGCCAGGAGTCGGACGTGCCATAACTACGCATCATGCACCTCGAATCCATCAATCTAGGCTTCTATGCTGCTGTGAACGGTGTCGGTCTTACCTCGACGAGTGCGTCTAGCTCTGTGGGTGTTGTTTGTACGATCGTGTTGCGCGCATAACGGGCGACCGACCGCCACATACTGTTCATCTAAACCCAAAGCAGGTCAGCCTTCTGCGCCGAGAAACCGTTTTCCGGTGCGTACCACGAGGTGAGACAGGTTGTCGGCGTGTTTGTCGTCGCGCACGCGTTGGTCAGGGACTTGATAGCGTTCGAGTAAGTCGGAAAAAGAATCATTCTGACAAAAGGTTGTGTGTCAATCCAGCGCGCTTAAGACGGCATGGTGAATCACGAGCTGTTACCATGGGGATGTCGTAGAAGCTTGCATTGCTGCAGAGACGCGCAATGAGTTGCTGCTGCTGCTGTTGTTGTTGCACGGTGCCTCCGCTGCTGCTTGTGCTGTTGCGTCCGAGACCTGCGGATGACAACGAGGGCGACCGAACCTGATCTTTCGATACAGACTGAATGAGTGGGTCGTTATCGTCATCACTCATTGGATTCTCAAAGAGATGGGCCGTGGCAGCTTCCATAGTGCAGAAACGTGCTTAAACGAAAAGAATAAAGAAATGATATGAAAAAAATGAGAGAGAGAGAACGGTAGGAAATCAGAAAGTCAAACAAAAACGAGTTTATTATGTGTGCGTGTGTGTGCGTGTGTGGTATTATGCGTGCATTTTATGTATTTACTCCTCCATGGGCTCTTCCTCGTCCTCCTCGACGTATTCCTCCTCGTAGTCTTCGTCGATGGTGGCCTCCTGGTACTGCTGGTACTCGGAGACGAGATCGTTCATGTTGGACTCGGCCTCGGTGAACTCCATCTCGTCCATACCCTCGCCAGTGTACCAATGCAAGAAAGCCTTGCGGCGGAACATGGCCGTGAACTGCTCGTTGACGCGCTTGAACAGATCCTGGATGGCGGTCGAGTTACCGATGAAGGTACCCGACATCTTGAGGCCGACGGGGGGGATGTCACACAGCGACGACTTGACGCTGTTGGGGATCCACTCGACAAAGTAGGCCGAGTTCTTCTGCTGGACAGCCAGCATCTGGTTCTCGACCTCCTTCGTCGAGAGCTTACCACGGAACATGGTGGCGACGGTCAGGTAGCGACCGTGGCGGGGGTCAGACGCGGCCATCATGTTGCGGGCGTCGAACATCTGGGCGGTGAGCTCAGGGACGCTGAGGTTGCGGTACTGCTGCGAGTTGAAGGCAGTCAGAGGAGCGACACCGACCATGAAGAAATGGAGACGGGGGAAGGGCACCATGTTGACGCACAGCTTACGCAGGTCCGAGTTGAGCTGACCAGGGAAACGCAAGCTGGTCGAGACACCGGACATGACAGCCGAGACAAGCTGGTTCAGGTCACCGTAGCCAGGGTTGGTGAGCTTGAGGGTGCGGAAGCAGATGTCATAGAGGGCCTCGTTGTCAATGCAGAAGGTGGCATCGCAGTTCTCGACGAGCTGGTGGACGGAGAGGACGGCGTTGTAAGGCTCGACGACGGTGTCGGAGACCTTGGGGGAGGGCACGACGGAGTAAGTCGAGAGGATACGGTCAGGGTACTCCTCGCGGATCTTGGAGAGGAGGAGCGAGCCCATGCCGGAGCCGGTACCACCACCCAGCGAGTGCGCAAGCTGGAAGCCCTGCAGGCAGTCGGTCGACTCGGCCTCCTTGCGGACGACGTCCATGACCGACTCGACGAGCTCGGCACCCTCGGTGTAGTAACCCTTGGCCCAGGAGTTACCCGCACCGGACTGGGCGTTGATGAAGTTGTCAGGACGGAACAGCTTGCCGTACTTGCTCGAGCGGATGGCATCCATCGTCGCAGGCTCCAAGTCAACGATCACCGATCTTTATCACCCGATGGTGTTGTATGTCAGCACAACTCAACAAACCCCTTGCACCTGCGTCCCCTGATATTCTTATTTCTTACCTAGGGACGTATTTACCCTGGTAACCCTCGTTGTAGAACACGTTGATGCGCTCCAACTGCAAATCGTTGTCACCGCAGTAGTTACCGTTGGGATCAATGCCATGCTCCTCGCTAATGGTCTCCCAGAACTTTTGACCGATCTAGAACCGAGAAAAATAAAGAGAAAAGCGTCAACACGTGTTTCTCCTGGTTCACCCTCTTCTCGTTCCCCGTGAAGCTCCTCCTGCTTTTCAGGCTAGCTGCACTCTGGAAGGAGAAGCAGGAGGCAGAAGCAGAAGCAGAGGTAGACGTAGAAGTTTATGATATTGTACCTGGTTACCGCATTGACCTAAAAGTTGTGACAATGAGCGAATGAATGAAGCCAATGACTGAGTGAGTGGGATGGCACCTACCAGCTTGGACGTGGATAATTTCTCTCATTATGAATGTAGAGGGGAAAAAGGGAAGTGAACTAAGGAGTGAATGCGAAGTGTAAGGAAAGTGGAGAAAGAGGTGTGCAACAAGTTCAATCTGTCCACTTACAACTTTTTTTTTATTTAAGGAAAAGCCCACGAAAAACATGTTTCTTTTTTTCGCGTGCGAGTAAAATACATGGGCGGACCTGAATAGACACGCGCCTGGTGCTACGACGCGGGCAACATCCCTTTTTTTTATAAAAAAAAAAAAAAAAAAGAAACTGCGCCAATCATTGCAAAGCAGAATATTTCCCTTGTGGGCCAAAGGAACTCGTTCCTGAGTTTCATATTATCTGACAAGAACTAAGCAAATGCTTTTTGAAGCGCTTTTATATTGTATGAAGGCTTCGAGAAACATAGAGAAATGAAGGGCTTTTTCTCGCTTTTTGACAGTCGGGGTTTATTCAACATGCACGCGAGCTTGCCGGTTGCACGAGTCAAGCACGAGCGAGCTTCTTTGTTGATGTTCTGTTCAGCCGTTTCGTCTCTTTTTATAGTGATTTTGCTTCTGTTCTTTATCAAAAGCTGAAACATGTAAGCGGAAACGCACCAGGTGTGCTGCTGGTGAATATCTTTAGCCTGCTTTATTTTTATCATCCGCTGATGATAAATACACATACGATGTTCGGCTCGGAATCCCTTAGATGATGACACTTTATGTATAAATATCAGACGAACTAATCTTAATTGACTATGCGATAGAATTTTTTGGTTTTACTGTATAAAAAGTCGTCTGCGTTTTAGAAAATAAATCTGTGGCCCGACTACCCATGCCATCCGATATCGTACGACCTGGATGATACAGCGCCCGCGACGACGGCCTACGGCAGTAATGCAGGCAGGACGATAAGCCCGCTTAAAGTTCGGATAGGGCTCAGGACATTACTTCGATTAAAGAGCAGACAACCGTATGCCACTGCCGGACCCGAGAAGGACTAAGAGACTCCCAGCACGAGCCGATAAACTACGGTTGTTCGAATATTCAAGCAACTGACTTGTTCGGGATGCGGCCAGCCCGTGAACTGTGAATGCAGGAGATTGTGCGAGGAAGTTTCAAGCAGCAGCGTTCCCAACCTCGTTTATATCTTAAAAATAAATAAAACGAGTTTAAAGAGTAAGGGATCCAATTAATTTATGCCATTTATGAGTGATGAAATCAAATGATATTGGCAATGCGTTTTACTGTCACCTGCAGGTGTGCCAAATTTTCGTTGTCACAGGCACCGAGACACGAATGGCCACACACTTACAATCGATTAGGATAGACATAGACTTTGCATCAATCTCGTTCGGCCCACCCCTCCCTCGCAGTTAGCAAGGCGGTAGCTTAAGCCAAGTGAGTATCTCATGGGTGCCGCTGTCACGCGGCGCGAAGCCACGGTCGCGACCCTCGTCGAGCGTTGAAAGTAGACCGCAAAGAACCATCTCAAGCGTGTCGAATCGCTGTGTAAAGGTACCCCTCACCAGCCGACTAAAAGGCATTCGTTTCCCGATGCGCAGTTTTGTCCTTGCATGAAGTTAAGTTCAGGACCTTTGAAAACCTCGCTCCACCTAGAAAATGAGCAGCTGAATGAGAAAGAACTCTGAGGTGTTATACAAAGCTTTTGCAAACGGATAGACACCCTACGTCCGCCTATCGCTTTCTGTTGACGAGGTCTGAAGGCCATCCAAAATCAAGTCCTCGCCCTTTTGCCAATCTCATGTAGGTGACAAATATCCTACTAGGCTTTAGGAGCAGTATTTGACCAGGTGGATATAGTGCTGTATTCACATCCTGCTTCAAGATGGCGAGATGTCAAGGCTATTTATTATGATTAGACCCCCTTAGCTATCGGCTAGTCCTTATGGTGGCAGCCGCAACACCAGGTGTTTAATGGGCAGTATGTGACTGGATCGACGCTTTTCAGTCAGAATTTCGACAGTATGAGAGGTTCGTAAGCCGGTGAGATCGGCAGATATTGGTCAGGCCAGCCAGAGTGTTTTTGTATTTCTCCACGGTAGATGAGCGTGAGACGAGGGCGGTTTTTCGAGGAAGGACACACGAGTTGGTCAAACTGTCCAGCATTTTTAGATACGTCGCCTCAAAGTTCGATATGCAGGACGCGAGTGTCAAGGTACCTCAAAAGAATAGTAGTAGCTATTGGAGGAATCAGCAGTTCATCACCAAATCGTATGGATACTCGGGGTCATCTACTTGCGAGGACGAATTCGCCATCAGGACTACAAGGCGCTTCAACTGACTGTGAAGAAAAAAGCAGAACTCCTCTAATAAGTTGAAGTCGACATCTGATATCTATCACCAGTATTATGGCTTTAGTCGCATATCACACTTCGAAAATTGCATTTCGAGAATACAACAAATCAGTATGTGGCCAGACGGTTTTGAAAAAGGTAAATGATACGGCCTCCGCCCTCTTCCACTCTACAACTGAATAAGGTACGATTTGAACCACAGCAGCTGTCGCAGCCTAAATAAGATGATTCTCTAGGTTGTCTACAGCAAGTCGTATGCAAATGGCTCAGGCACTTTGTGTATTTATATTTTTCTAGCGTCACCATCATCGCTTACAACAGAACAAATAAGTTGAAGATCTTCTTCTATGACAATATGCGTTAATACGCGTCATATCCAAGAAGTTGGGAAGAAAGCAACCAGAGATGTACGGCATCGTGCCCGTAGAACGACAGCTCTCCCCGGTGGGAGTTGTTGCCTCTGAAGATGTTTGATCATATATCATGTATGTTTGAAGCAAATGTACATCCAATTTCGAAATAGTCATGATGAGGACTTACTCATCAAAAACACGACTACTAAACAGATAATTTTATACCACAACGGCCACGAATCTGTCTCAGGGTGCAATAAAAGAAGTATCAGTTTGCGTTACGAGTTGCTGTAGTCAGCCTAGAGAATCATCCTATTTAGGCTGCGACAGCTGCTGTGGTTCAAACCGTTCCTTATTTAGTTCTAGAGCGGAGGGGGGGGTGGCCATATTACTTATCTACCATTATACACGTCGTCCCATTAATGACATACAGGTTGCATATATTCAGTATCTACATAATGTATATGCCTCAAATCAGAGGTTTTTCCCGCTTTTGACTCTGCCAGTAAGTGAAACAGATTTATGTCTATTGAATCTGAGACATTAACACACGTTTCTGTTTCGCTCCTTCCTCGCTTGTTCTTTGCTCTTCCTCCTTCCCGCTTCCTCTCCCTTCTTTCTTCCCGTTTTGCGTCCTCCTATCATAGACGGTCGGTGGCCGGAGCCACCGTTAAAATATACACACACCCAAAGACATATGCCCTGCGCCAAACGTCTGCCCCACGCGCATCGGTAAGTGCTTGCGGTTAAAATCAGAGACTGAGACTCAAAGATGCATCATGCTGCACAGCTTTAGATAAGGCAGTGGCCAACATGCCGTGAGCGTGTATCGACGACTCAGGATTCGGACGCTTAGGTATGTAAAGTAAATGAAGTGTAGCTCACGAGAACTGATTTCTGAACGAAAGCTCGTAGGCTAGTTAGTAGTAGGCTGAATGCTGGTATACACACAACATGCCATCGGGAATGGATTTCTAGTATACAACTTGCTTATATGCATACCGGTGTTTTATCCGAGAAAAAAGGACAAGAAGAAAGAAAAGAACAACGAAAAAGAAAATCTACCGTCCTAGTATCTGTAAGCGTTCTAAGCGGCGGGACCGACGGGGCAGATTGCGCTGCAATGTCTGCCTTTGTCGCAACGCCTCGAAACTGGGAGCAAGAAGCATGCGCTGCTCCATCGTGCTCTCAAGATTTCGCAGCCGTATTAGGCGCAGATCGCGTTCCTGACGGGTGGCTTCTGGCAAGTACTCTTCCAGGTGGCGAGTCCAGACATAGCGGTCCGTCATAGGTCTGACGGGAAACCGCCGTCCGCGGTATGGCCGGTAGATTCTTTGCACTGGTATCAATTGATCGAGTTGCTCTTGAGGTACGTCATTTATGTGCGTTGTATGTGCATCAAAGCAAGGTCGGCAGCATAGCACACCGAACATCCAGTAAATACGAATGCCCCTCTCGTTAGATGGCCGGCCGCAGAGCTCGCAGTGTAGTCCGGCCAACAGAGAAAAAATGCGACGATCCGTGTATGGGACTGGCAAGGGGATCCAGTAGCGCTCTGCCACCGCACGGTACAGTTGCTGAACCCTATAGTCTCTCCAGCTTAGGATTTCTCGGAAGCCGCGACAGACTCTTTCGAGCTCATACAGCTCGATCGGTGAGAGCATGATTAATATCATCTCCTAGCATAACCGTTAATAACTTGGACTACCAACAAACAGCTCAGTGTCACAGCTCAATGTACCAAAATCCGGAAAGACAAGCGTCCGAAAAGGACGGGGAAATTGTCGTTATCCATGAAAATTGCGATTCAGTAAAAGGGGGGAAGTAATAGTGATGGGAGTGAACTGGAATTGCATTTTATAATCGATTTCATTTCATTGTTCCATCAACCATGATAGCAGCGGAAATTCAATGAACGAGCTGATTTCTACATGCGAAGTGAACCAATGGAGGCCGCCGCAGTGTCCACACGTTCTACCTGGACACGGAATGAAGATATAGCTGGACCCAAACAAGATGGTTCTTCTTGCCATGCAAGGAGAGTAAGGTATTCTGCCCAACAAGTGCTATACTAATGACGACAACATTTGGACCCCAATGCTGTAAAAGGTCAAAATTGTAAGACATGTCCATTTCTTAAAACCGTCTGGCCACATACAGGGCTGTTTGATTCTCGAAATGCAATTTTCAAACTGTGATATACAGCCATAATACTAGCGATAGATATCTACAGTCAACTTCAACTTACCAGAGAAGTTCTGCTTTTTTCTTCACAGCCAGTTGGAGCGCATTGCAGCCCTGATAGCCAGGCCGCGGGCAGATGACCAACTTTTTGGGTCGCGTCTGTGTGCGAATGCGACAGCTCCGTCTGCATAAATTAAGGACGGTCAGGCCAGTAAGCTATCGAGAAATACAATGAGCATATCAGCCGTCGCGCGATAAGGTGCCGTAGGGAGTTTTAGGACACAATGTCGCCTTTTTACTAATAAACAGTACCAGCATATTGCTATGAAGTGAGTGAGGATGTGCCTTTGGAACTACCGTATGCAGGCTGAACGCAGACTCTGACAAGCAGTAATGACGTCAATGCATGTCAATAAAAATGAGCCAGCTCGTGAACGAACAAGCTAAACCTCTCTATTATTTGCCTTCTCTCTGTTTATGTCATTACGCATATATCTTGCACGAACAGTTTTTGTGTATTCCCGTGTGCTGCCTGTACACATGTACTTTATAATGGGGCTGCTTTCCAGCAATCAAAGTATATCTAGTATGGCTCATATGCTCATAAAACACAAAGGAATGCCTTTCATATCTCTTGCTATTTTCTGTTTGCTATCAATTGGCATACATCATCACAGTCAGTCAGTCATACTCGCTGCACAGCATTCAAGAAGCCAGTGAATTTCTTTGGGAGCGGCGTGTGAAACAATATCATGCCAAATCGCGCAAATCGCGCAAATCGCAGAAATAGCGTAAAGTTGCGCAGCAGTTTGTCCTTTTTTTTCTTTTCTTTTCCTTACCTTTATCTTTTTTCTTGATTCTATTCAAGGGTGGGAATGAAGAAGGGTGGGAATGGAGTCGAATTTTGAGGGGAGTTTCTCCTTGTGGACTTGTCTGCAAGCGTCCGCCGGCTTCCCGGAGGTCACGGGAGGTGTACGGAACGCCTGGTGTCAATTATCTGACCAGCCTAATCACTCAGACTTGCCCTTCTGCTGGAGGGGCGTATGGGTTCATCCATGGCGTATCAAGAAGCAAGCGAACCAACGTCTTCGGACGATATATAGCATTCCACGGCTTTCTTGCGGTTTCAGCGTGGGCCTAACGGCAAGAACTGCAAATCGTCCGCCAACGGTAAATTGCGGAATACAAGTTAGACCCGGGGATCGACGGTGACCCGCCTTCACGGGGCGATCCCTGAGTAACGCCAGGAGGTCATCACACTCTATTAGACTACTAGTGCCATTAGACATTACTGTATACTACATACTGTAGTCTACTGTATCCTATTCTATTCTGTTGTACTCTGTTGTATTCTACAAATATATTGTATGCTACTGCCTAAGTAACGGTTGGCACGTCCATAGCTGCCTGCCTAGCAATAAATCATTGTGTAGTGTCGTTTGGCAACAGCAATTTTACGGTGTACGTGGGTCATGCGTGTGTTGGAAGATTTTTGGACAGTGAGATGCGTCGGACGCCGTGATCCCTCTTTCTGCTTCTCAAGCGATACAGAGGACACAGCTGTAGATTAAAGTAAGGCATCACCAGCGCCAATGAAGTTGCACTGTCGCTTGAATCTTTGCTTGTTTGGAGCTCATTCGTTTGTCTTTTCTTGTCCAAGGCAAAGTGCGCTAACATACGCTGTGGCGTTTGTATTTTAGTGAGTAGAAACCGCCTCCGTTTTCTTGCTTGCTTTATGTGATATATAGGCGATAAACGTAGTTGCCTAGTTGGCGT
Organism: Syncephalastrum sp. PYS2702; assembly: GCA_023630325.1. Classification (NCBI taxonomy): domain Eukaryota; kingdom Fungi; phylum Mucoromycota; class Mucoromycetes; order Mucorales; family Syncephalastraceae; genus Syncephalastrum; species Syncephalastrum sp. PYS2702. The sequence goes on along the minus strand of JAMAMT010000044.1, from coordinate 118,042 downwards.
CAACTGATATGATGCTTTATAAAGCAGCATGGATCCACAGTGTGTGTGTGTATTTGTGTTCCTCTCTTGTAGGCATTCTCAAGTGGAAATAACCATGTCAATAATGGCTTGGCACAGAAGTAAAGCCATTAACAATTATTAAGTGGCATTAGCCACTGCTGCCATGTAGTCTAGTTCTGCCCAAAAATATACAATCTTCAGCTCTAAGCCAGCAGTACATTCATTTGATTCGAATGGTATGGTTCATAGTAGCCCAGGAGCTATGTTGGATGATGCGAACTCTTTCTATCCAATTCTTCCTACGACGCAATATACACAGTTGAGTGGTGTGCATAAAGAAACGAAGGAACACAAAGAGAAGCAAATGATTAGGCGAGAAGGAGGAAAAAGTAACGCGTGCGGGTACAATAAAGTTAGCACTGTATGCTTACCATGCTGCATGTGAAAGGGCGATACCTGTCTGGCGACACATGTATATGGATATGGCTGGCCTTTTTCTTTTCGTTCTGAAAATGGAGCACTTGGTTTGTGTACCTCTTCCTCTGGCCCTGCTCTTTTTGCCATCCGAAAAGAGTAAGAGGGTGATACAAGTCAGCAAACTTCTGTAGAGGTGTAACAGGTACAGCGGCCGTAAAAAATACAGCGAAGCTTCAGGACCGATTGGGGAGTGAGCTGTACCCAAGCCGTTTTGGTTGATGTCTCTACATTCGTGGTGCTCGAAGTATATGAAGTGACGCGGTCTAAGAATGATACTCTGTCCCTGTAGATATTGCCAGAGCACTGAAACGCATACTGTATCTCTTGGGGAATATATACAAGCGCCATAGCATACATTACGTATGCAACACTAATATATTAAGGCAGAAGGAAGCCAAGACCGGCGATCGATTGAGCGCTGTAACGGTTGAACAGGCAGGCCTGAGGAATGAGCAGATCAAGGAAATCCGTAAGTCAGATCTAAAGTTACACAGCAGGATCTTTAACTTTTCTTCGAATGTCCAAACCTGCGTCGACAGAATCGCCCAGGAAAAGGCCTCGTCAGCAGGATCCCATTCCTGACTTTCTAGTCAGATTGGGAACAGTGTTTGAGCGAGCCAACACTTTCTGTGCCTTTTGCGATGCCCGGCTCACCACTGCACTTACGCTCGACAAGATCTTGTCCTCTGTCAATGACTTGCAACTACGCGATCTCGCCGGGATCAACGCGATACTGCCTAACTTCATCCATTACTACAAGGAAGACGCTGTTATTGTTGTCCAGTTTGGTAAACCATTGAGCAAACAGACCATGCGTGAAAAGCACTCGGCCGCCATGGCAAGCCGAGGTGACGACTGGCAATTCAAGCAGCCCAGACCTGTCAAGCCCGAGGCAATTCAAAAGACGATCCAGTCACGTAACAAGCAGTTTCACAAGGCTGTAACTGTATATTTGAAGAAGTGCAAAAAAGAGGTACGGCATGACGTGTATCCTCCTGGGTTTTCGCTCATGCTTCAGTGCAGGGTGTCGCTCCAGAGACTCATTATGCTGCGGCTGTGGAAGACAACCTGCGACAAATCCCGACCGTGGTGGTACAAGAACCTCAAACTGACAACAGCAGCACATCTGCTACCGCAGTTGCCATACCAGACCATCCTTCCATACCAGACGTCATTCAGGGATTGAGTATGCAGGCATTTTACGACCATCAGTTGGATGACAAGGCGTGTTGGCGCGAAATACCAGCACGTGAAGCAACATATGGCAAGTTTATTTTCTATGAACGTCCTTTTTTCTCTAATGGCCACATTTAGGCGAGTTGGACCCACCGCTGCTGCCCGAGATCAAAGAGGCCTTGGAGCAGCACGGTATTGACTTACTTTTTGCCCATCAGGCGGACGCTATCCGGGCACTGCGAGAACATCACCATGTGATCGTCACTACTGCGACTGCGAGGTAACTCTCAAACGAGCCACGGGCATCCCAGACTGATCTGCGTCTGTTTAGTGGAAAATCGTTGATCTATCAAATCCCCGTGCTGGAGAAACTGATGACCGACCCGGCAAGCCGTGCCATATACATCTTCCCCACCAAGGCACTCGCCCAGGATCAGATGAGAGCGCTGCAGGAACTCATGCGATTATGCCCAAGTCTGAGCGACACTCAGGTGAGTGTGAGTGACTGATGCTGAATGATGCGCACTAAGCATGGTTTAGATATCCACCTTTGACGGTGATACCCCAAGCGATCAACGCGCGGCCATCCGAGCAAACGCAAGTGTTATATTTACCAACCCGGATATGTTACATCACGCCATCCTGCCGAATGCGAATGCATGGCGCTCCTTTTTGAGCTCTGTGACCTATGTCGTCGTGGATGGTACGTAATGTGAACTTCATAAACCATATACATTGATATATATCGAGTAGAGTTGCATGTATATAATGGCTTGTTTGGGAGTAACGTGGCGCTGATCATGCGGCGCCTGCGGCGGCTTTGCCATCACTTTGGTAACAACAGCATCCAGTTTGTATCATGCAGCGCGACGATTCGAAATCCAGGAAAAGTGAGCTTGTCAGATGACGCCACGTCAGTAATTGTAAAAAAACTGACACGTATTTTCTTGTCGTTAGCATATGCAGCTCCTATTTGGCATGAACGATGTTGCCGTGGTGCAGCGCGACGGAGCGCCTTCGGGTAAAAAGGTAACAAAGGTTGTGAAGAAGGTATGTACCTAGACCAATGATATGGATTCCTCTATGCAGAATTTTATTCTGTGGAATCCACCGTTGACGCATCCATCCGATCCACACTCGCCACGACGTAATGCGATATCGGAAGCAGCCGAGATAATTGAGTACCTGCTGACACGTAATGTGCGTACCATCGCATTTTGCAAGGTAAATCTTAGTCAAGAGTACCACTCCGGTATTGACCCCATGGGCTACAGATACGCAAAACATGCGAATTGCTTATGAAGCAGCTGAGAGAAAATCTGGAAAAAAACCAGCGGAGGCATCTGATGGACCGTGTCCAATCGTATCGTGGGGGGTACATGCCCCAAGACCGACGCCAGATTGAAAAGAAAATGTTCAGGGGCGAGCTGCTCGGTGTAGTCGCAACCAATGCGTTAGAGCTCGGTGTCGATATCGGATCGCTCGGTATACCTGCATATACACAAGATATCATATTTCATGACCTAATTTATCATTATAGATGCTGTAGTCATGGTCGGCATGCCCTGGTCCATTTCTGCCATGGTACGAATAAGTTTTAGAGCACACATGACTGGTATTGATGCGTTGCTTGGATCATTAGTGGCAGCAATCCGGTCGCGCAGGTCGACGAAATGCAGACTCGCTCTCAATGGTCATTGCGGACGGGAATCCCCTGGACCAATATTATTCTGCAAGTATTCTGTAGGATCCCCTGGTTTACGTATTCCTGACCTTTTCATTGTAGCGTCATCCGGCTGTCCTCTTTGAAAGAGAACCGGATGACATTACCTTTGACGTGGAAAACGGGATGGTTCTGGAAAGCCATCTGCAGTGTGCGGCGGAGGAGCTGCCTGTTGATACCGAGCGTGATCACGTCTACTTTGGAAGCCAAACAAAAGAAATATGCGAAGCGCATTTGACACCCATTGATACCCGACGAGGGGTGAGTGGATCTGATTCCGAAAGCAAGACTAAAGTGTTTAGTTGTACCGACCGCATATGCGGTTTAGACCGCATCCTGCCCAGTTTGTGAACGTGCGCAACATCACACAGGATACGTATCTGGTCATTGACACTACTGGGAACCGAAATGCTGTGCTCGAAGAGATCGAGTCCTCGCGAGCGTCTTTTGAGATTTATGAAGGTATGCAGGGCGTGTGATTTTTCTGTCCAAGCTGACTGTTATGAAAAAAAGGCGCTATATTTATTCATCAGGGACGGACGTACCTCGTCGATGAATGTAACACAGATCAGCGTTATGCGTGTGTACATCTTGTTCGCGTCGATTGGACAACACAGCAGCGTGACTACACAAACGTCAACGTGATCAATACCTCCATGAGCAAATGCATTCGGGGCACCACGCACTTTGTGGGCTACGGTCGCGTTCAGAGTAAGAAATTCATCCATGACAGCATCGTGTCTGATGCACTTTGTAGTTGAGACAGTGGTGTTTGGGTATTACAAGATGGATAAGCGCAATCGAATCATGGATACCATCGAGGTGTATATGGACCCGATCCTGCGTGAGTCAACAGGCCTGTGGGTGGATCTACCGAGTCGCGCCCTAGCCGAACTTGATGCACACGAGATTGACAGGATGGCGGCCGTGCACGCCTGCGGTAAACACGATCGTTGTGGGGCGCACTGTGGTATATATGGTATATACTTATCTCTATTATTTGTAGCACATATCATGATTTCGCTGCTACCCAAATTTACAACATCAACCCAATCCGATATACGGACTGAGTGCAAGAACCCACACGCAACACGACCCCGTCCTCCTCGAATCGCCTTGTACGAAACCCAGCCTAGTGGTATCGCGCGCAAGGCATACGGCTTCTTTGACGAGTTGCTCCTCTCATGCGTGGAGCAGGTTGAAAAATGTGCATGTGAGGAGGGTTGCCCTTCCTGTAAGTTATATGTTGCTGCTTGAGTGCCTATTCTAAGCATTTTGTAGGCGTCCATCTCACGTCATGCTCGGAACACAATGCCATGTGTTCCAAGCCAGGCGCGATCCTGGTTTTACGTCAGTTGCTATCTTCATGAAAGAAGGGACCTTGAATAAAGTGCGTAGATGGAATATCCAGCCTAAAAACGCTGGGCACGCGAAGTAATGAGATAACTTAAAAGCTCGACGCACTATACTCAGGCCGGTCCTCTTTCTCTGTTCAAGCGCCGTGTATGGCGGATAGTGTTGATAGGCGAGCCATGATATAATAGAGATGTTCTTGTTCGGCTTGAGACTTGTTTAGAACCGTCAAATTTTCATGGGACGCACCGTGTATGCACGTGCCCTTTGGGTTTGGTTCTCAGTATCATTCGGGCGACTGTGCACTGTCATCACATCAGAACAATCTACTTGTGTGAAAAATTTTACGGTATCTCGGGATCTGCGGTAAATTAGACGGCAGGTGTTTAGTTTGTACTTTGGATGTGCATCGTTCGTACGACGACGATAGCACTGAATTGTCCAGTCCGCTGCAACCGGCAAAGATCATTTGTACAATTTGAGTACCTCACAAGTTCCTTACCCCTCTCTTTCCATTTTTCCTTGCCCCCCTATAACCCCTCTATTCTTTTTTTTCTATCTTTCCGGCCCACCATTCTTAATTACTCTTGATGCTCGCTTTATCAGAAGTTGACTATCAAGGCTGGCTGTTGGTGGCCTTGTCCTCTCTGGCCTGCATTGTCGGTGGTGAGTAATTCAAGAGCAGCGGGAAGACTTTGCTGATCTCAGAATGTTATAGCATCTGTGGTGTTCATTGACGTTTGGTTTCCTTCGCCTCACGGATCACGACTTGAAAGGCCGAGCGTGGTATCAGGGTCCATGTCGCTCGGTGCTGGCGTGTTGATATTTTCAGCTCTCTTTACGCTGCTGCCTGCCTCGCAGACACGCATGCAATCTGATTGGATGGTCTATGTCTGCTTCTTCTCGGGCGTTCTCATTACTGTTACCCTCACGCGCATAATTCACACTCTTGCCCCGGCTGCTATCCATACTTGCGGCTCTCACGAAACAGCCGAGGTCCACACAACTGATCATCATCATCATCATCATCACAGTCATAGTCATACCCACGCCAATGCGCATAAACCCCATAGTCACAGTCATCACCATGGTGACGAGGAACAAGCCAAGCTGTTGATACCCAGCTCATATGGTTCCATCGCCTCGACGAGCCACCCAGACGACCCAGACCAGAAAGAGGATTACTTTCGAATCGGCGTTCAGACCGCGATAGCCATTTGCATCCACAAATTCCCAGGTAAAGATGAAGCGATAATAACTCTAAATAAGCCTCATCAAAGGAAAACAAAACAGAAACGCACACATCTTGCGTGGGTTTCTGTCTTGTCAATTCCGAATAATAATAGTATAGCTCGTCTTGGCAAAAGAGACTAACCCCTTCATTCCTTGTTTATGTTTCATCCCAGAGGGCTTGATCATGTTTATCTCGAGCCAAGCGAGCCGACAACTGGGCCTATCCGTCTGCGTAGCACTCTCTATTCACAACGTCATCGAAGGCTTCATGATCGCCCTGCCCCTCTACTTTGCGACCCGTTCCAGAGCCCTTGCTTTCGGTTATGCTGCTTTGTTGGGCGGAATGGCGCAGCCCCTGGGCGCGGCTGTTGGCCTGGTCGCCCTCAACGTGGTGGATGAGAACCGCCTGTTTGGAATCGTTTTTGGTGTCGTCTCGGGCATGATGTGTCTGATAGCCGTCCAGGTAACTAAAATGAAAAAGAAATGCAATGCGTGCTTCCATGTTATTGACACAATAAAATAATAATATAGAGTATGCTGCCGCAGGCGATTAAAGCAGACACGCGCCACGTAGCATTCTTTTTCTTTTTCGGCATTTTCATGATTGGCCTAGCGTCGTTGCTCAAGTCTGTATAATTTTAACGATACCCCAATGCAGCACGTACATGCACATGCAGACAGCAGCCCGAATCACTCACGCACTGCTCTCACATCGCACGCTCATACACTCTTACACTCATCACCCACCGCGACAAAAAAGGCGCTTTTACCCTTCATACATACACATATTATTACACACCCACGCCTCCGTACATACAGCACTCCTCTTATTCTTGTCCGTCTCTACTGCCTCTATCCAATTCCTGCCCAGGATCGGCATCCAACATTTTTTCTTTTTGTTTTCTTTTCCATCCTGCTACCCTCTTCGCCTTCTACAGTATTCCCCTCAGGAGTTGCTTATTTTACCATATTTTCTTTTTCCTTTTCATTTACACATATATAAGAATGAAAGAAGAAAAAAAGAAGCGATACCTGGTCATGTAAAATAGGTTACAATAAAGATGGTAAAGAGAATTCACAACAACGAAAGGGGGTCATGAATGTGAGTGTATGTGTGTAAGCGGAGACAAGCGCGCGAACAACCCACATATTAGGTACACACATAAACACAGCCGCGGTTCAGAAGCCATTCGAATCTTGACAAAACTAAAAGGGCGTGCATGACGGCAAGAGAAGAGGATTTGCGATTGGGTCATTTTGCATACCATTTTGGTGATAATTTCTCTTTTTTTAAACCACAAGCAAGTGGCGTACCCCCCAACTTTTTCTGACCCCTTCCCTCCCGTCCACATACATACATACATCACATACATCCTCTTTTATACACACAGTAAGTTACTTTTTGTGTGTATGTGGATGCTGCACACTTTTTCGCTCTGCTGTTCAACCCCTTGTTCCCCCCAAAAAACCTATTTGGTTTTTCCTTTCCGTTTATTATTTAAAAAATACCTTTCTTAGACTTTTTGTCCCTCTCTTCTTTTTACCTACTTGCTTGAATAATTTTGTGTCGCACCTAAACCACGACGACTCGTCGACACGCTTTCACGATGCCATTCATGACTTACCTCCAACAACAGCAACACCATCATCATCACCACCACTCACATAAACGATCGCCTCCACCTATTCCGCTACCGCCCGCACGAAAACGACGAGAGATTGGGGATTATTATATCGGAAAGACCATCGGACGTGGTGCTTCGGGTATGTCTTTAATGCAACACATACCTATTATACATCCAAAGCGTACACACCACCTGCTCAATCGCAATATCTACATACTCGCACGCACACACATATATATATGTACATATATATGAACGTACTGCACAGAAAAAGAAGTTTTTCTTTTTACATGTAGTGCTTGTGTGCATGTGCGAGTGTGTGTGCGTTTGCGGGTCCCCTTTTCTACACTATATTTATCGCTTTTCTTCATGAACGTCACTCTCCTGATACGCGAAAGTCAATCAATGTCTCTATTTTTCTTTGCCTTATATCCCCTGAACATATCCCCTACAGACAAATGCTCCTTTTATAATGATGGATTAGGGAAATTAACTATATCTGGTACATTTTATTGTTATAGGGCGAGTCAAACTCGGAATCCACCGCGCCACGGGCGAGCACGTCGCTATTAAAGTCATTGCACGAAGTCAGCTGGCCACATCTGCAACGATGGCACGGTGCGTGCAACGTGAGCTGGCCGTATTACAACTCCTCCACCATCCACATCTTGTTGATCTGCGGCAAGTCCTTCAAGACTCAACCAACGTCTATTTCGTGATGGAGTACCTCGAAGGTGGTGAGCTCTTTCAAGTCCTGTCCGAGCGAGGCAAGCTTCCCGAGGACGAGGCTCGCCACTTGTTCCAACAGCTGACAACCGCATTGGCCTGGTGCCATGCACGTCATATCTGGTATAATGAAATACATTGCAAAAAAAAATAATAGAGTTTAACATAAGATAGTCATCGCGACCTTAAGCCCGAAAACATCCTGCTGGACAAGGACCAGAAGCATTTGAAGATTGCCGACTTTGGCATGGCCGCAATGCAGACGCCTGATACCGTCCTCCACACGAGCTGCGGGTAAGTTTTCATCATCATGATCATACCTCTCATACCTCCTCGATGTATCTAATCCAAGCCTCACTCTTTTTTTTTCCTTGCATACGTACGTAGCTCACCACACTATGCAAGCCCAGAAATAGTCAGGGTAAGCCCGTTACTTTTCTAACTCACTACCTCTTTGTTTATACCATTGACACAATTTCTTTTTTAGGGTAAGCACTACGACGGCCAAGCGAGCGATGTCTGGTCCTGCGGCGTGATTCTCTACGCGATGCTCACCGGTCATCTGCCCTTTGACGACGATAACGTGGGCCGTCTGCTCGCTAAAATCAAGACCGGCAAATACATCCCCTTGACCTCCGTATCTCACGAAGCCAAAGATCTCATCAAGAGCATGCTCACCCTCGATCCGGCCAAACGTATCACTGTAAGTACACCATGCAAGCTGCAAGCATGTGGCGTAATTTTTTTTCTTTTTTCACTGGTTGCTGGGATGCTGCCGATACGGCTGCGTGCTGCTGCTGCCTTTTTTTTTTTTTTTTGTTCTATTATTACCGACTTGAAGAACGGACTGTGCTGTTTTGTTTACGGGTCCCTGGGGTGAGATTCCTTTTAAGCGCGCATACTGAATACCTTCTTTTTTTTTATTTTCTCCTTTTTTTGACGATGATGACGATATGTACAGTTGGACGCAGTGCTGGCTCATCCATGGCTGACGAACCAAACGTTCTCCGGGACCGATCTTCGATTCCCGGATGCCTTACCACTCCACCCCAAGCCGCGTGACCTCCTGCATGATCAAGATCTCGAGGGCCCCGTCATATCAGACCTTCTGGACCTGGACGGACGGATCTGGGAAACCCTCAAGGTGTTATGGCGCGACCTATCGCAGGACGAGCTGCTCGCTGCCTTGACGGACATTCGGTACGTGGTACTATGCATGCACTGCACTGTATATTTTATTGACTTTACTGTTTGTATAGACCCAACGTCCCCAAGTTGACATGCCGGCTACTGCAGCAACGAGCCAAACGACATGACAGTAAGTTTCCCTCGTTAGAGTTGAACGTTTCTCTGACGCATCACACTATCGTAGGCACGCGGTCCCCCTCACCATGGTTTGATGAGCCAGTGACGCCGCCGCTGACGCCCCACAAGCATCACATTGACACTTCGTCTAAATGCAGCTTGAATCTCCCTCCGACGCCGTGTGACTCTACCATCGACACCATCTCATGCTGCGGCGTCCGAACTATGGCGGACATACCAGCAACACCCAAAAGCATCCCGACTTTTGAGCTGGATTTCTCATGGCATTCGTTTAATAAAGCGCAGCCCATGAGCGCATGCAATCCAGCGCGGCCACTGATAAGCAAGCTGAGCCCAAGCGGTGTGGTCGATTCGAGGAAAAAACGGAGACCCAGCTCATGCATATGGACTCCTCAAAAAGCTCCTTCAGAAGCAACAGCGCACGCTACTTCTGCTTATGCCGCTCCTTCTACTCCTGCTGACGACGCTTGTGACGACGCCGAGTCCCCTTTTATGAATGGAGTTGTAACCGGCCTCACCCGCTTATGGGATCGATGCTGCGCTATTGTGAACCCTACGAAAAAGCCAAATAAGGTACTATCAAAACTCCTATTTTGATTTCTTTTTTGCCTTTTTGTATTTAACACCGTTACACCATGCGTATAGATCTTCACCTTTGACAGATCGGCTAAACACGAGTGTGAGGCGGCTGGCAAGCTTCACCAAATCCTTGAAGAGGTGAGAGCACATCTCTAAACATCCTCAATATGGATACTAACACCCTATTAGCATTTCAATGGAGAGCTCAGCGGACGACTGTACCCCACGGGCGAGATTGTATGGTCGGGTTCGATAGAAAACGATCGACAGTTTGTGTGCCACATGGACGCGGTGCGACCAGGCAGAGTACGTATCCGCTTAATTCATACCCGGGGTGGCGAGATGGAAACCGCTATCCGACATTTATTGCATATATGGAATACATACGAAGACGACGCCAAACAAGTCGCTCATGCGAACGGCTGGTTGTAATAGAAATTATACACATACTATTATATCACCCTATACCGCCCTTTATTCAACGCATAATACACCTACATACAATGCATACGCCGCATTTTTTCAAGCCAAAAACAAAATCATCAGGCATGTCCAGAGAATGCAAGTGGCCGGTGTGAGGACGGTTCCCAAGTTGGTCTTGAGCTCAAAGCCTTCCTGTGCATCGTCCGAATGATCGCCGAGGACGGTCCACGGTAAGGTCAGGCGTGTGATATTGTAAAGATGGGCATACTTGTCTGCTACGGCACGGCGGGCCATATCGTACGTGTCGTTGGGTCCGTACGCGATCCGGGCATAGTCGAGAATCTCGACGAGACGTGCCGAGGCGTTGAAACCATTCACATTGGAAAAGGGCCAGGCCGTTTCGTTCACAGCATACGGCAGCAGAAAGTCCAAAGCATGGCGGACGCCTTTGCCGTCCACGGTTCGGTAGCTGTAGAGGTCAACTCCAACCTGGCGGCCGATCTCGGCGAGTCGGACAAGACCTTGGAGGTTGAAGATGGAATAAAACCAGCTGAAAGGACGCGCGGTTTCCTGGTACTGTTCACCCGTGGTAGAAATCTGAGGCGCAATGCGGAGTGCGGTTGCGTTGGTAACCACTTCGCGTGCGCTCTGCTTGTCACCCAAAAAGAGGTACAGCGCTGCGAGCTGGACGTCGTAAAACGTCCCATGGTTATTGTGTGCCGACTGTTCAAAACGGCCGTTGGGGCTCTCGCGCAGCCATTGAATGTATTGCATAGCCCACCAGCGCAGTTGAGCGTTATATCCTTTTGGCCAGTCCGGGCTGTGCTGCAGAATGGCGATCGCATCCAGAAGATCAGGAATGACGTGCAGATCGATGATGCCCTTGGCACGCCCGCTGTCGTAGCCGCGGACGAGTGACGCGTATTGCAAATGCGGGTTCATGCGTGTTTTTGGGTGAATAAACCAGTCCGCTACACGCTTCGCCGCCTTCTGTGCATAGGTCGTATTATCAAAATAGTGGTAAGCAAGCGAGAGGTACTGAATCTGCTGCACGACGTCGCGAAACTGGTCATAATCGGGCACCTGTTTGATGTCGGGGTTGATGAAACCATCGCGTCGAATATAAGGTAATCCATTTGCCGTTGAATTATTCGGCCAAAAGTAACGTGCGAGCGATACATAGTCGTTCCGCTGATACTCTCCCGTGACATTCTTGTTTGCGACAGAGTACACCGCATTGTCCTCGACAAACCGGTCAGCTTTCTTCTTGAGAACCCAGAGCGCGTGTTGGAGTCCGCGGTCGTAGTCGCTCATGTGCTCGCGGTTCTCGTTGAGCATTGTTACGTTCAGTAAAACAGATCCGACTAGGGCGTCCGATATGTGAGGCGGGGCATCCGATGCGATGGGAGCCGGATATTCCCAGCCGTCCGGTTGCTCCAGCCCAGCCGTCGTGCTCATCATCGTTGTGGCTAGTATGACGGCCAGCCACCTGCATAGTCGCTGTTTGTTCTGGATATACATACTAAGTTTGTTCAATAACGAAAAAAAGCAAAGATATCATCCTTTTAAGACATAAATGTCTTGTCGTTGGGTTTGCTTTGTTTTTTCCGGTGCATACCACCCGAATATTGGGAATCAAAACGCATAATCGAAGGAAGGGACGGGGTTGTCTTAGATTAGCCAGCATCAGCATTTTTTCCGTCGAGGGTATTGTGGCGATGCATCAAAAGATAACGAGCATGGCTTCAGGGTAGTCTGTGTCACTTACCCGTTCAACTCCGGGACTGAAGACACACATTCCTGATTTGATTAACTTTTCCTTTGATCATGCGCGCCAGGAATATATGTGAATGTCGCCAGGCATATAGAAAACACCTTCCTCGAGAGTGATATATGTTATATTTCTATGAGCTCGTTGTTGAGTTGGTGATGATAGAGTGAGTCACGGAAACTTGAGAATTATTCTTTGTAGGAAGGGAAAAAATGGTTGACACGGTGGAGATAAGCCAGAATGTCGTTGTCACTTATCGTTTCTAGCACGACAGCCGCGGGTGGAATCTAGCTATGGGGATGGACTCGCTTTGGTGCGAACAAAGACCGTCAGGAAGGAAGGACCTTCTGAAGCGCATGATGTATTTAACCTATCTCTACATTAACGCGATCCTGAGTGGAAATAGAAAGGTGTACAAAAAGATAAGATATGGCTGTAGCATGCGGGTGCATTCTGCTATTGTCATATTCGTTCACTTTCTCATGAGTGGCATTTCAATTATCAGTTCAAGCGTGGACCGTGCTTCTCTTTATGGTGTGTGCAAAGATAAGAATTGTGGTTGATAACTTCATGCGATAATAGAGACAACAACGAGATTACGTTCATTTTTACCCACGTACACTACAGGACATATAAATACCTCGATAGGTACATACAGCTAGCTTTCGTCTACACTATACCTGCTACAATATCATGAGTCCACCTATCGACGAGAAGAAACAAGTCGATTTGGAGCTTTCACAAGAAAAAATATCCATCTATTCAGATGTGGCAAAAGGCGACATGAAGGTCGCTCGCATCGTATCTCCCGAAGAAAAGAAGCTGGTGCGCAAGATCAATATTGCCTTCGTGCCTCTATTATGTGCGATCCTGTTTGTTCAGGTAAAAGAAAGTTGCTGCCTTCACTTGTTTGTTGACACATGACCAAGTTTCTGGATAAATCAACCATCAATAACGCAGGAATTATGGGCCTTTATGAAGATACCGATATCACACATAATCAATTCTCATGGTTGGGCTCTGTATTCTATGTAGGATACCTCGGCGTCCAGGTAATCTCAGGAATTCTGCAAACGAAACTCTTCTCTTAAGCATCCTCCTTGTATTTATGACAGCTTCCCAACCAGTATCTATTGCAGCGCGTCCCGATATCTAAATATCTTGGCGTTATACTCATTGTATGGGGCGCGTGCTTGGCCTGCACGGCGCTGGGCCAGAACTTTTCGCAACTTGCCGCGCTACGATTTCTTCTGGGCTTCTTTGAGGGAACGACTTACCCATCCATCTTTTTACTTGTGAGCACGCTGTACCGGCGACACGAGCAAGTGACGTTCTTTGGCATCATGTTCATCATGAACGCTATATCGAGTGTAGTAGGCGGTGCGATCGCTTTGGGCATCGAACAAATGGATGGCCTGCATGGTCTCAGCGCCTGGAAATGGTAAGGCATGGCAGAGATACGATTTTTGAGTTCCTGACATAGGTCTAGGTCGATGATCCTTTGGGGAGTCATTACAGCTGGTCTGGGCTTCGTCTATTTTGTGTTCTTGCCTGACCGTGCCAAATCGCGATGGTTCCGTTTGACCCCACTTGAGGAGCAGATTGTCGAGGCGCGCACACTTGATAATGCGGTGGTGCAGAACAAGGATATCAAGATGAGCCATGTCAAAGAAGCCCTCAGAGAGCCTCGTCTCTACTGCTATTTCTTTATTTCCCTGCTGCTCAACCTGGCCAACGGAGGAACGACACTCTTTAGCTCCCAGATCATTTCTCAAATGGGTTTTAGTGTAAGTCCATCAAAAATATCTTCACGTCATGTCATGCCTATTAAAACCTCTTGCTGATACAGACCGATATGAGTTTGGTTATGAATATTCCAAGTGGTGCTTGCATCGTCATTATCATTCTGGTTTTGACCTATTTAAGCAAGAAACATGATGAGGTTGGATACTACGCGTTCGTCGCTGCATTCATTTCCTTCCTAGGCGCGCTGCTGCTCGCAGTCATCCCCAGCGGCGGTGGCAAACTTTCAGGCCTGTTTATCTCCGCGACTTCGCCTCTCTATGTGCTGCTACAGACATCGATATCAAGCAATGTATCTGGATACACCAAAAAGATTTTTTATACGAGCGCCAATTTGGTGGCGTACTGCATTGGCAATTTTGTGGGTCCTCTTATGCTGACGTCGCAAGAATCACCCCGTTACATTGGCGGCCTGACGGGGTATATGGTAGCCAATCTGATAGCAGGCTTCTTGTTTCTCTACGTGCGCTGGACGTATGTCAAGGAAAACAAGCGACGTGAGTCACTGAGGACTGAAGGCAAGCTCCCACCGCCACCCGAGAATCGAGACGAACTCGATTTAACGGATAAAGAAGACTTGCATTTTGTCTATCGTCCATAGTTATAGTTACATATCTACTATGCTGCCATGTGAAGATGTATTTAGTTGTGTATCAAGTGTTTTGTCTATTTTGTGTAATGTCATTTACATACGTACATACAGCATTGATACATTAAAATCGCTTATGCCCTTCCCAGATTGGGCGGCCGATGGTTGTCTGTCGGCGACTTGAAACATTTCCTCCTGGGATTAAGCAACACTTTTTGTTTCGTCGTCGTCTCTTGACGTGCGTTCTTTTCTTTTACACCGATGCGAGCTCATTTATCTCTGAACGCGATTGTAGCTGGTCTCCTCTCCATCGCCTCTGTACACGGTAAGGCAGCATTGGCTAGAATGCCCACGTCCTGCTCATACATTCCACCACGTAGCGCGCTCAACCGTGTATGTGTTGCCGCCGCCAAACGCCGTCGCTGACCCACCCACATTGTCCTTGGATGCCTTCTCAGTGGGTCATGCTCAGTTGACGGACACGACGGCCGACCACCCTGCTCTGCATTGGGAGGCAAACTACAAACAAGAAGCCTTCCAAAGTGCCCACGTCGTTTGGTCTAACCATCGCGCTAAGGATTGCTTCGACCGCCAAACGGACATGAACCTCTTGATGGTCGTCTCGGGCGCGTCTGACCCTCAAGGTAATGAAGCAATCCAACAAAGTGAATGATAGTGACGTTTTTGCTAACTTTATTTCATCTGTTAGATATCCTGCCTTCGTTTGAGCCAACTTACTATGTGTCGAGCAACCGCGCCAAAGATTATATGGCTGTCGCGGCAGACACGGCCGCTTCTATCGAGCACCAAGGTGGACACGCCATCACCGAATTGCCCCATATTGACTTGGAGGAGTATATCCTCAACGATGTATTCAACACGGAGAACCATGTAAGCCAGAGCAGCAACATCCAGCAGGGCTCATCCCCAACTGATTCCAACTTTAGGCCGACGAGAAGTTCCTTCGTGAGCTGCACGCTGTGCAGGATGCTATCGAAACACTTGATCCTGATACGACCCAGATGGCGGCTTTCCATCTCCACGGCCTGCGAGTATGTTTGTCCACTGCCACATTGACATCTTGCTCATTTATTTTCTATAGTCCTTGAAACACGAGTACGGAGCAGAGTCCGTCCAATATCAAGAAGCGGAGCGCCTCCTGAGCCTCTTTATTCAACAGGTAGCCTATGCACAGTAACGTGTGATTATACTGATGAAGAAAACTAGATCTTGATACCCAAGTTGGAGTCCTTTAAGGCGAGCGACAAACGCGTCACCGGCACTTTGGTCTTCGCCCCTGGCCACGATCACCACCACGACCACCGTCACTCCATGAGCAAGCGTGCCCTCCCTGAGCGTGACAGCTGCTACTTATCAAAGGAATCATGCGAGAACGGCACGTCCTACTGCAGTGAGCGTGGCTCGTGCGTGAAATCCAAGGATTGCTTTGTATGCCAGTGCAAATCATCGAGCTTCACAGGCGATGCATGCCAGGTCATTGACGCGACAGCTGATTTCCAGCTTCTGTTCTGGTCTGGCGTTTTCCTGATTGTGCTGACCTCAGGCATCTTGTTGTTTGTATACAAGAGCGGAAACATTGAGGATAGCGGTGTGATGGCCGTGCCTAGCTCGCTTCCCAAGCAAGATTAAAGCAGCAACTCGAAAATATACAGATTCATTTGATCAGCATGCAGGAGTAACGCAAGACAGAATTGTCGTTTTATCGTGGTATGAATAGGAATGCATGTTTGCACTGGCTGCCTTTATGGCTAGAATAGCAGGTTAGGATGCGGGAGCGGGGGCGAGAATGACGTTCGCCATGTTGGTAGGGGAGTGACCGCCTTGCAGGACACCCACATGGGGAGTAATGTCCCAGTGGATCGATAGGTTGGCCTGCTGATGGCTATATAATGGAGAAATAGAGATGATTAAACGAAGCAACACATGAGACCAACGATGTCCTACCTCCACTTTCGGCTGACATCGATGAGGGCGTACTTGTTGGGCACGTTGCGCAGTTTGAGGCGCGCGTTCTCGCGTTTAGTGATAATCTTATCCCACAAGACAATAGAATTGCGGTCCTATCCTTCGAGTGAGCGACTGACACGACACATTTACCCAGGCAACCATTACATGAGAGGCGGTTTCGTAACTGGCAACAACCGTAACGAAAACTTGCTTGGTATTCCAGTTAAAGACAGGTGTGAAATCAGCGTCGATATCGAAAGTAAGACGAGCAAAGTGGCTCTTGGGTGTGCCATAGTCATAATGGTCAGGTCCATAACGACGGCTCACCCTTTTGTTCCTTTTAGTAAGCTTATCTTCCCCTCTCAGTATTCCTGTGCTGGCTTACACACGCAGAGCATCTTCTTCGACGTGGAGATTGCCACCGACGGAGGGGTATCCTTGAATGTAGCTTAAGCCTGCCACAACAGCCAGCACCGCGCCCAGGGCGGTCATGACAAAGGAGAAAAGAACCTATTTGTACACGTGTAAAATAGACACGGACGTTGAGTGCATGGTGCTGAGCAATGAGCAAATAACTTTACGTTGGCACGTTGTTGTAGATTGTGCATCGTGTGTCGGGATGAAAGAAGTGCGACGTGTCGCTCCTTCAGCGCCCTCGAAATTTTACTGGCATAAACTGGGCAAGTGCAGAAAACGGGGCTGGCCATTGCACTCACAACGCAAGACTTAAGACGCACAGGACAAATGTATCATCCCCTGCAAGCGCATGAACGCCTTAAGACTTTAAAGGCAGAGGCTGAAAGGCTGCATCTCTGAATAAAAGGGACAAGATAGTAAATCTGTGTAGTAAATAACATTTGCAGCGTGACGTGAGTCAGACCTAGTAAAAAGTCTCCAAGTGGCGGATCATTGACTTGGTTAGCCAAATGGACGCATACGGTTTCATTCGGCCACATAGTATGTGCTTGTGTCTGTGACCAAGGTGCGATAGCTCTTGTTAGCAATAAAAGCATCAGGAGCGTTCACATTGATTAGAAGATTTTAGCCATTTGATGCATTTTCGCGTCCGCAGTAAGCGATCGAACGACCTCTGATACGATATTCCGCTGGACAATTACAGTATTTGATGTTTAATTGAGACACGGACGGTGTGTCCCCAAACGTATGTGGTCCGCCGTTGGTACCTGTTGATCCAGTGGAATAAAAAATAAAAATAGAAGAAAAACTAATGAGAAGAAGCCTGGTATCTGAGAGATAGCAATTCCTGCATTGTTATTGCCGCTCCCTTCTATGAGCATACGTGTACAAATGCTGGACTGGTACCTGTGGATGTGGTACCACACGAGAAAATCTCCCCAATAGGTTGATAAATTCCTTGTTCTCACCAGTGGGTATGCGTGTGCATCACCAGGAAGCCTTTTGTCCTGATCAAGTGAAAAGTTACAAAAGCATCCACTGTCTTGTACTCCAATGCACTCTGCTTGCAGTTATGTCCAAGAGCAGCCGCATATCTCTGTCTAGGTTACATGACTTTTGATAATCCTCCCCAACATGATGTGCGTTGCTGGCACAAAATATGCAGATGTCTACCATCTCATTGGTTCCGCGTGGTATTGTTTGTTTCAGGAGATGACTAGAGGTCCAAACGCCAAATATTGATACAAGTATATATGCTATATAATCACTGTATATGCTGCAGAACAAGCTCCTATATTGTTTCTTGTCGAAAAGAAACGGGACCTAGCCGTCTTCCCAGGTTCACGAAGCGGAAGAAAAATGTTTGGCCGAGTGTGGCTATGCGCGTTTTTTTTAAAGATATGACAACCGGAATCCTGACCGGGTTTCGAGCTGACGATGGGTACTCGGAGGGGAGCAGTCTACTCATGCTCAAAATCATGGGGCCGTGAGAGCGTGCCTCTTGGACATTGAGTTTGAGGACTGCAATCACCGTTTGAATATAGCCACTGGAGATTCGTTCACTGGATATACATAAGATGCTATCATAGCCGTAAATAAATAGGCCTCATGAGCTAATAGGAACTTTGCCGTGTCGCACAGAACTATCCATAGAATACATTCTTCGTGCGCTTTCCCTGCTTTACACTCAAAAAGGCAATCCTCTGGAGTTACTGTTTAATTTTCTAAAAAGACCATAATGGCGACAACATCAACGACGAATCATCTGAGAAACTCGATCTTTGAACTGTCTGCTATTTTCCAACGGATGATGCGTCATCTGGAACATGTGGATGCCATGCCATAAACTGATTCCACCGTGTCAAGCGAAAAAAAAACCGTGTAAGAGGAGAAAAAAAACCGTGTCAAAAAAAATTCTTTAAAGAGCAGAAGAGAGGGCGTTTTGCAGTGCCTATTGGACACCCTGCCCCACCCGGTTCCTGCTATAAACTGCAAAGATAGGGCGCTCTCCTTTTGGTAACGCATCCGACCTTGGCCAAAAATGTAGGCAAAGCAGCAATGCCTTACATACAAAATCTAGAGAATTTGCGAGGGAAACCCAACAAGAATAATCATGAATTCACGAGACAAGGACAGACAAACAGGGCAATAGGCGGCTTGAACATAGCAGAGCTGGGCACTGATTGGCTGCATGGCGTGTGAAATGTTTTTCTGCGCTTCAAAAAAAACACAAGACGAAGCGGAATACCCCAAATCCAAAAAATCAAAAGAACCAACACAGCACACACATCCCTTCTCTCTCTCTTTCTTTTTTCCCTCCTCTTTCTTCAACCCTTCTCTTTTTCACCACTTCTCAACAAGTTGCTGGCATGTACAGATCGAGATTGACTGCTGCTTTTGCTCCCGCTGCTCGCCGCTTCGCCGTTAAGCCTCGGACGTTTTTGATGCCTTCCGCTGCGATGGGGGCGGTGCGCCGGTCGCTTCCCGCCACCACGCGGCTCTATTCGTCCGCGGCCGAAGGGCTCATGGATGATAATGCACAGAGACAAAACAAGGAAGCCGTGACAGAAGAGCAAGAGGAGCATCACGCCGTGGTTTCCACCTTTGATCTGTTCTCCATTGGTGTAGGCCCTTCCTCTTCGCACACCGTTGGCCCCATGCGAGCAGCCAAAATCTTTATCAATGATCTCAAAGAGCACAAGGTGCTCGATCGTGTACATACCCTCCGAGTCGGTAAGGGGTTCTGTCTTCTTATCTTTTTATCATTTGCTAAAAAAGGGCAACAGATATGTTCGGATCATTGGCGTTGACAGGCGCCGGCCACGGTACCCCCGATGCTATCCTTATGGGTATCGAGGGTGAAACGCCGGATGAGGTCGAGACCTCCACCATCCCTGCACGTGTCAAAGACATACATACCAACAAGTCCATCAACCTCGATGGCACTCATCGCATTCGCTTTGACCCTGAAAAGCATCTTATTTTCAACTACTTCAAGACGTTACCCCAGCATCCTAACGGTCTCCGCTTCTGTGTCTACGACAAGGATGCGAATCTCATCGCAACGAACGAGTACTTTAGCATCGGTGGCGGCTTCGTCGTCAACGAGAATACCCAACTCGACCACGGTGAGAATGTGTACTATAAAGAAGAGACCAAGGAGACGAAGGACAATGTTGTGGCCGAGCGTCGTCAGCAGGATGTCGCTGTTGTCAGTCTGCCTTTCCGCAATGCCGAGGAGCTGCTTCAAGTCTGTCGTCGAGAGAACATGACCATTGCCCAGGTCGTTTTTGAAAACGAATTGAAGTGGAGTACGCCCGATGAAGTCCGAAACAAGTTGCTGCGTATCTGGAACACCATGGACGAGAGTATCCGTAACGGTGTCATGGCCTCCAGTGAGGGTAAGCATTAAAAAGACGGGTACGAAGTAAACCCAGTATCGCTAACTCATTATGCAACTATTAGATTGTCTACCCGGCGCTCTCAAGGTCCGCCGTCGCGCCCCTGCCCTCTATCAGAAGCTCCTCAAGGGCTTATACAACCCTGTGCAACCCAAATCGACCTACATTGACTCGCAAATCCCCATGACGAGCAAGTCTGGTGCATCCGGCGACGTGGCAGGTAGTGAAGCGTTCCCTCTCTCACTGTCTGTCCTCCCGAAGCGCCAGCGCAAGCGTTTCTTTTTGCCAGGTAAGGAAAATGCATATATACTGGCAAGTGACCGCTCACACGACTTGCTTGTCAAATAGCACTTGACTATCTGTCGGTATACGCCATTGCTGTCAACGAAGAAAACGCCTGTGGCGGTCGCGTGGTGACAGCACCCACCAACGGCGCGGCGGGTACCATCCCTTCCGTTCTCAAGTATTACCTCGAGTTTATTTCAGAGAATCCAGAGCGCGACGTGATGGAGTTCTTGTTGACGACGTCTGCCATTGGTATGCTTTATAAACGTGGTGCAAGTATCTCTGCCGCCGAGGTGGGCTGCCAGGGCGAGGTCGGCGTGGCCTGCTCGATGGCCGCGGCTGGTTTTACAGCTGTCATGGGAGGCTCAGTCGATCAGGTTGAGAATGCGGCGGAGATTGGCATGGAACACAACCTCGGTTTGACGTGTGACCCTATTGCTGGTTTGGTGCAAGTGCCCTGCATTGAGCGCAACGCTCTCGCAGCTGTCAAAGCCATCGCGGCTGCCCAGCTCGCACTCAACGGCGAAGGTGATCATCGTGTGTCGCTGGATCAAGTGATCGAGACCATGCGTCAGACAGGTCTGGACATGATGTCCAAATACAAGGAAACCAGCCAGGGTGGTCTTGCCGTCAACGTTCCTGTTTGCTAAATCATGCAGATCTATACATACACACCATTATACACCCACATTTTTCCTTTTTTTTTTCCAGCATATACACATATACATAGGCAACATTTTTTTCTTCATTTTTTTTTTCATCTTTAAAAAAGCTTTTGTGCTTGAAAACTCAATATTCGTGCACAAGCATACTAGCCGGTGTGGGGTTTTTGACAGTGTAGGATGCACTGATGGAAGGAGTCAACTGAAATAAACGTACTTCTCCATGATCAAGCCGTCATAAAAAGTATCCGAGCAGCCGCTGGAACTCGGAAGTCTTCTTCTTCTCACGTTGCCAAGAGATTCAATATGCTGCTCGCGAATCACGTCATACGGATCTTCTTACAAGGCCTTCCCAGCGTTCACCGATGATCGTGTGACGATTAACATCATCGAAATCGCCGCAGCTGTGTGACATAGATGGAACCGTTTTTGCATTGGTCTCTTCGTAATGTGCTATTGTGTGACAATTCTACATACCCGGTACACTGAGTACATATGAAAGGAGACACATCCAGAAACAGCATAGTTTTTGTGTGATCCTACTCTTTGACATGATTCCTTTGGATGTGTCGTCGCAAAATATATACCGAGTAATACTGCGGATACTTAGGCTGGCTTTGGGTTAAATACCGTGTGTGAAGATTAGACGTGGGAACGCAGAACGATATATCATGATAAATGGCTTGACAGGAAGAAAACCAAGGTTCATCCATTGTGTTATTGTTGCACCCTCTTGGCGTGGGCATATTCTCTAGAGACTATTTGATCAAACTGTTGTCCCGCCTCAGCATGTGAAACTTAGAGCAAAAGGTGTATAGCAGCTCCCACATATTACTACCGTGCTCTACTGCGTGGTAGCCCGTTTATCCTTCTATCTCGCAGCTGCTTAGGTAATGTGGTCTAGTGCAAGGAAGCCACTTCGGCTCTGAGCGGGCGGAGCTGGACATATTCGAACGTCAAAAAATGCAAGCTTTAATTGGGTGAATAATCGCAGCTTCCATGATATCAGGGGCGGAAGGTATTTTGCCGGATCCGTACGTATATTTCCATTGGGTGGCGGGCGCATTCCCAGAATCTGGGCCAGAAGGAATCAGTTTTCTATATGCCCGTCATCTCCCCTGGGTGCGTATAAAGAAAGGGTTTAAACTGAAAAGGTTATAACCAGTGAGGTAAGTCACCCTCAAGTGACACAATGTAGGAGCAAATGACGGTTAGCTATACATACTTATACTTTGCTCAATTGATGTCATGAAGGTGTAAATATGAAGAAAACGAGGCGGGCCAGATCGTCGCCATGTTTTAAAGTTTGCTGAAAGACAGATTCGACCAATCGACACAATTTACATGACAAAGGCGACATGTGGTCCGAGACACCAACAGCTGCGTCGTGTAACACTGCACGTGCTGGCAGGCTGCAATAAGTTTCAATTATTTTTTTTTTGATTTTTTTTTCTTCTTGCGGGCATACTTTGTACGTGGAGAGCATCCCATGCTTCACAGCCTAATTTTTTTTGACTTCTTGGCTCGGCACCGCATGTTTTTTTAAATTCCACCACCGATCAGATAAGTGACTCACTATACAATACAAACTGCAGATGGACGAAACAAGAAGGAATACACACATGGTGTAGGGCAAAACAAGCTTTTTCTATCGGATTCTTAAATTCACTGGTTGATTCGGGGAAATGATCTATTCTGCAGAAATATTCCGACGGGCATTGCTTTGCATGCAACAGCATCAAGGCCAGAAAAGATAGGTGAAAGAGAAAAATCATATAACATTTACATAAATACAGAAGGAAGGAAAAGTTCGTCATTGGTGCGGGAAAAAAAAAGGAACTAAAGCGCATCATGAACAATGGAGAATGGAAATGTCCCGCCTTCCTGTTTCGGCTTTAATCCGTCACGTCCCCGCCTTCAATGAAAAAAACGCGAGCGTCAAGGAAAAAAGCACCCAAATGATGTGGTCTGCCAATGAAGCAGCGGTCGAACAAAAAAAAACATAAGATTCGGCTTTCACTTTTCTGATGGGAACTATCCCTTGTCTCATAACTTTTATTGTCAGATAACTGCTGTCGCATATACTCCTCTCTTCCTTTATCCCCTGTTGTCGTTCTTTTCTCTTCTTTCTTTCCCTTCTCCGTTTCCTTTCCTTTTCCTACTTCCAAGTCTTGAGCGGCAGGCAAGCACCTATTTGAATCTCTGTCCGTATTAGTTCCGCCAGATGGACTCGTCGCCTGACTCACGGAACAAACGGCTCAAAGTTGGCCGTGCCTGTTATACTTGCAGGGCGAAAAAGATAAAGGTGTGTTTTCCATTTTCGATTTTTCGTTTTTCCATTTTTCGTCCTTGTCTATTGCGATCCTCGGTTGCTATGCGATCAGTGTTGAAATGGCCTCATTGTGCCTCGAGCAGGCCAGACAGTGGTAGCTTTAAAGCACACATAAAAAGTCTATAAGAGGTTTGCGTCATTTCTTGTCATATTAGTCAGAAACACCTCCTTACGCAACTCGAGCCCCACATGGAACATGGAAAAGTGTATTGGTCACGTGCTTACTTTACTAACTGATTCGCTTTCTTCTGTTCTTAAGTGCGATGGGTTACGGCCATGTATGCAGGTAAGACGAGAAAAGCAGTATATTGAGACGTAATTTGACAGTTCTGATCCTCTTTCTTCCGGGAAGTGTAAAGGTAAACTGAAATCACTTGCTCACATATCAGTGCCACTCATGATTTCTCAGCGCGTAACAGACCTTGCACGTTCTACAAAGATGGATCATTTGATCCTGTCCAGGAACAACTCGAGGAAACGTCCGGCACGGCCTCTTCGCCACCCGGATCAGGCGGTGATCCTATTAATGTGGCGGATAACCCCGCTGAGAGCGATCTCTTATTCTCAGACACTAAAGACTCCAACTATACCCGCAGCAAACGACGAGGTCCACCTCTCGAGTCCCGTACAAGCAATGTCTTGGCCACATTGGGCGATGGTCTGCGTAAATTGACTCTCTATGACGGCCAGGGCCAGAGCAAAGCTTTTCAGGACAGCGAGCCGTTTGGGAGCTTTATCAAATGGCTTCCCGAACCACCGCTGCCCAGTCGGTACACAGGGTCGATTGAGATGCCGCCGCGCGACGCACAGATGCAGATGCTTGAGCAATATTTCACCGACCAATACGAAGTGTTCCCCATCATACCACGACGCTACATGTTTGATCAGCTCCGCTGCAAAGGCCCATTCATCACACCCCTGCTCCTGAATGCCATATACGCCCGCGCCAGCCGGTTCTGCAATATACCGGGCCTACCTACGGCTGATGTCTTTTTCCACCGCGCCAAGAGACTCTTGGACGATTTTTTCGATGTCCCGCGCACCAGCACCGTTGTCGCGCTACTTTACATGAGCCTCTACGAACACCCGCCCACGACCCATCGTGCCGGTAACCAGCACTGCCGTTCTTGGATATACAGCGGCATGGCATTCCGTATGTGTATTGAACTAGGTCTGTTTACCCAAGAAAACATCAGCAAGGATCTTTCTGCAGACGAGATCGCTCTCCGCAGGCGGATATTTTGGTCCTGTTACTGCCTTGACAAATTCCAGAGCGGCGGCTGGGAACGTCCATGGATGCTGCCTGACATAATGTGTCATATCGACAAACTCGAATGTCTAGCCGAGGAAGATCCTGACGAAAGGGTAATTTTGGACGGTTTGCGGTGCAAAGTCGAGCTGGCTTCGCTGGGCGCGGAGGGTATGATGCACTTGCGACGGGTATGGACAGGCGACGACTCTGATTACAAAGATCACCAAGAGTCGCTTCAAAGCCGCTTCCAAAACTTACTGCGTGCCTTCCCGCCCTACCTACAATTCACGCCAACTGGATCGCTTTCGATAGAGGAAGTTCTCCAACTCCCTCAACCACGGCCCATGGTGGTCGACCTACATCTGCTCTACAATGTCTGCATCCTGGATATTCTCGCTCGATCGCCCAATAATGCCTACAATCAATTTCAACGACGCGTGTATGCCACATGTGTGACGCAGCTCGCCCACTTTGCCCTCGAACGGCCCTCAGCCATACTAAAATTTGACTTTGTGATGCACGCACTCGTCATGGCTATCAAAGTCCACGCGAAGAATCTGTACAATGCCGACATAAACCTCGCGCGTCAGTCTTGGGCCATGTTTGACAAATCAGTCATGATCATCCACAAATTGCGGCAGTACGCTATCATTCCCAACAGCACAAAGTTCTTACAGCAACTCGGCTCTTCGATGGAAGGCGGGGGACCGAGTAGTATGGTACGGGACGCAAGCAGTGGTGTAGGTGGTAGCAGTAGTACTGCAAATCATGCCATGGAGCCTTTCCAGCCGCTACCTCCGCAGCAGCAACAGCAGCAACAGCAGCAGCAACGTCCAGACTATGGGGATCCATCGAACAGTGTATTGGACAACTACAATATGAAGATGTATATGGATCAGCAACAGCAACAGCAGCAACCACCTCCACCGCAGCCCACGCGACACTCGGGACACGGCGGCTATGATCGGGAAAAATCAGGCAACAACCATGAATTTGTCGTTCTATCTATGGGCGGGCACCAGGATTGGAACACAGCTGTAGCTGCAGCCGCAGGATTTCATAGACCAGATTCGCCACAAACATCTCATACGGCGAACATGCAAAGTTCTATCTTGATGGAAGGCTTTTCAACGCCTCAACCACGACCGTCATCCTCGTCGACCTCATCTGTTGCTTCCTCTATGATGCCAGGGCCGCCTGCCACAGGTGTCGACAGCAGCCTAGATATAATGACACAACCTCCTACGCCTCTATCGCTGCGACACCCCCAGGACGTGATGTTGCCCCAGCCGGGCGTAATCATGTCCCATCAACAAAATATTGCTCAACCGCAACAACAACAGCAAAAGCATTCGCATTCCCAACAACAGCCTCAACGGCAGCAGGCACCACCTTCGAGTCATTCTGCTGCCGCACAAGAGCCAATGTACGATCCACACCATCCAAGCTGGCTTTTCGACCATTGATGATACTACACTTTTTCTGTTTCCTTGTACATTACGTATTATATCAAAGCATCACGCTTCCTCTTGACCTAGGCATCTCTGTCAATATAATCCCACTCACACTGTTCTTCGCATACTTTAACTACATATTACCTATGTTAGTACGCGTACGCGTGCAAATGGAACTTTCGGCGACATGCGACCCCATGTCTATGTGTAACATAATGGGAACATAGCTATATGTGTACAACATCATTCCCTCTTGGCATCAAGAAAGGAGGTGGGTTTGAAATACCATGACGAGGGTATTATGTTTACTACTACAGGAATGTATAACGTATGATAGAGTACAGAGAGTAAGTAACGAGTACAGAAGGGTATGCTTCAAAACATCTAGGCATAATTATTGCTGCTGCGCAGACGAAGAGACTTGCGACATTTCTGGATCCACCGCACTGGACTGGGGAGAGTGGTCCTGCGGCCGGCCATGTTTTCGGCCCATCTTTTTCGCGATCCAATCGCGAACGAAATGGAATAAATACTGCAAAAAGTATACAATGACGAAGCAGACGCCTACACCGATGTACCACCCTGCTGCTACAGCTCCCTGGCTCCAGGCAAGGAAAGGGTATACCCACCAGTGAAGACTAATACGTAGGGAACGTGAATACGAAAATTGCGTATAGGTATGCATATCTTTGGCTTACCTGCCCCAGCCAATGAATGTGAGGAACATGTAGAAAATGATGGTAATCACAATGAGAACGACAATATTCACTCGCATCTTCATGCGGTTGAAGCACGAGTCGGTGAACATCAAGAACCAGGAGACACCGTGCAATGATGTGTTCAGCCACCACTCAAGCGTCGGGGTATTCTCTAAGGGACCAGATATGAGTGTCCAGTGTCCCTCATAAACCATTTTGGATACTTACTGACATTAAGAGCATCTGCAGAAAGCGCGGACCAGTATACAATGGGGGTGATAATACTTTTAAAAATCATATCACATGCATATCAGTCGTCGGCCAATTTTCGGTCCACTGGGCGGACTTACTTGAACACCAAAACCGTGTGGTACAGGTAAACGTAGAGGTAATTGAGTGCTGCGGGTTGCTTAAAAAATGAGCGGAGATCCTTGTGCAGCAAGTAGCAGACATGGTGATAAACGGCAGTCTGCACGCACCAAGGCAAAGGTAAGAAAGAAATACACATTGATGTGAGTGGATGGCGTCATTAGTTTCTGCAATGCATGCTTATTTGTTATGGTACTTACCACCAGGTAGGCATGCAGGCCAATGTATGTCAAATGCGTAAAGTAGATAAAATAGGATCGCATGCTTCCCTCAATGGCGGAAGTGGCAATACTCGTCCACATAATGACGGTCGAGTATAGGACGAGAGGAATGCGAATTGCCAAAAATACTTTGGAAGACACCCAGTAAGACGTCACCGCACGCTCAGGCTCAAAATTGTCGAGACTGAACCACCGGATGACGGCCGAGCCCGAGGGAGGGAGCCGTTCGTCGTTGTACGGCATCGGAAGTGAGCGAGGTTGTCGTTCGAGGAGGAAGAGAAAAAAGAGAAAAGGAAAAAAAAAATAGACCAAGAGCGGGTTTAATGGATGATGTGCTACACGTCTTAATTCTATACTCATTCTATGCGGAGAGGAAAATCGTACGCTTCTCTCAGGCGGAGTGAATCCCTCGAAAAATTGTAAAAGGCAACGTAGGTTTCAGACGCGTTGCACTCGCCGTTGCGAAGATACTGAGAGCAGCCTGGCGAACACAGGACCATATGCCTTATGACGTTTGCTTCTCTCTCCTTTTTGTGTTTCCGGGATTCATCACCTCAATCTCATCCATCCGATCTTCTAGTATTTATCTTGGCAGTTGCTTGCCTATGTATACCAGTAGATATACAATGAAGCTGCCTATGTCAAACATTGGTGTCATGTTTCGCATCCATGTATGTGTTCGTATATATCATATATGGTATACCATGAGAAGTAATGGAAGCAAGCCGAAGAAATTTAAAAAACAAATCAACACAAAAAATTACACTATATGATTTATTTTCTTCTTCCAGCCGTCAAAGGTTATGTGTAGGTGTATGAAGCCATAAGAAAGAGATGTTTACATTTTGAGGCTTACAAAACCCAGTTTTTTGCTGCTCTTCATCCGCCGACTCTTGATGTGGGGGCTGCCATGGATAGAAGAGGAGGTGGAGGAGGTGCCGCCTTCTTCACCTGACGACGCGGATGACAAGGTCGCAGTGGGGATGGGCTCAATAGGCTCAACTAATAGACTGTTCGGTTTATCCTCATCAAAATCGACTGGTACGTGCTTGAGTCGTTCCGTACGCAAGAGCATACCCCGTACTTGCATAACACCGCAAAAGACGATCCACATTGACAGCATATTGCACACAAGCGTCCGTCTGCCTCCGTAAAAGGACGCCAGCGCAACGAGCTCCGAAGCGCGCCACAGCCAGTAGAGAACTTGCAGACCCTTGAACCACGCTGCCTCGCGTCGTCCACTGGTTTGGTAGGCAAACAGAATGATAAATGCTGCTACATCGAGCCACACTTCGCCCGCGGCGAACATCCATGTGTCGGCGATTGGGACCCATTCGTCGCCGAATTTAAGGCCCCACAGATAAAATGTACCAAAGCGAGTGTCCTTGCTGTCACCCGAAGGAATGAATTCGGCCTGAAACCAAGGGAGAGTTACAAGCGCGAGCAGAAATAGGATGCTGGCAACCCAGCAGACTGGCTGCTCTTCAGGGAATTGGACAAATCCATTAAGGGATGTGTGAGCCAATGCGGGCATGCGTGGTACTACCAGGAGCACAAAGAGCATAGTAGCAATGCCGAAAAGCGTTATGCCTTGCAACTAAATAAAATGCAGGTGTTAGTATACAAGACTACCATTGAAGTGGGAAACACTTGCCACTTTGGCCATGCTTGAGGAGATGATAAATTCTCCAGGACCACCCGCGATCTCACCACGTTTTCCGTCTAGGCGGAACTCGTTGGTAGCTTCAGCGAGCAAATCTCGCTGTGGTGTCATGAGTCGAACTGTCAACATATGCTGCCGTCCGTCATCATAGCGGGCAGGCTCCCATGACGCCGTCCAAAAATCGTCTCGCGGGCGTCTGACCTGTGTTTCCAGTCGTTTGCCGTCCACATAAATTTCAGCCTGTGCATCCCGTGGCGTGAAGAACGAAAGGAAGCGAATATGACTGCTTGCTTTCAGGCGATCGAGTGGTTCTTTATGGGGGAGCGCATAACGGTCGTCCTTGGGGTTGGTAATCATGATCACAGGGTCGGAATTTAAGCGTTCGGTCGGCCAGAGGAGAGACTGCATCGCTGTGCGATACGAGATAGATGGGATCTGCGCGAGAGGCATTGCCACGTCGACAAATGAGATAAGGTCATGGTCGACCGCAACGATACGGTACATGCCGTGGACCATCATATCGCCGAGCTCAAGCTCGAGCGAATGTGCCCTGGGATCGTACCATTTAAGGACGTCACCGAGACCTGCATGTATATGTTGACAACAAAAACAAAACAAAAGAAAATAAGCGTGTGCCAGCCACAAAGAGAGGAAGGTTAAGGAAGACAGAAAAAGAAGACAGAAAACACACCTACTGCCAAACGGTGAAGATGGCCGCAAAAGTAGATACTGTAGCTGCGCGCTAGGTCACGGAAAGTATGGCCTTTACTCGACGTGCCAAAGACCATGGTCGTAGTGGGATAATGCGAAAACTGTACATATGCAGAAATGATGAGCACCGTACGCTTTCACGTGATACAGGTACTGACGACAAACGTGTGATTGTAGGGGTCGGCGGGCGATAAAGTGTCCGCAAGGCGGTCCATCGTTTTCGAAGTAAGGTAGCCAAAAAAGTTGAAGGGACGAGAGGGGCCGCGTTTCGGGCTGTCCATGAATAAGCATAAACAAAGAACGTAGAATGAGCCACTAGTTTTTCTTTATGTTTTTCATGTGCGTTTTTGTCCAGTGTTTACCAAGCATCGATGGCGACGAAGCGGTAACGACCATAGTGCGGTGTCAGTTGCCAGGAATAAATACCACGACCAGACTCTACGAGGTCGGCGCTCTTTCCGTAGGTCCGATAAAGATTGGCGCGCGACTGCCATGAAGGCAGATCAAAACAGTCGTGGTTCCCACGCATATCGTACCACGGCATGGAAGATGCTCCTTGTTGGATGGCTTGTTGGTACATTTGCCACTCTTCAATGTACTGCTGCGACGTGACCCGCTTTACGTCTTTGGCATCGGTCAAGTCACCCGTGACCACAACAAAATCGGGCCTATCAAAAAGGATTCACTCAATGCATGAACACAGACTGGCACACGTTATACATATGTCTGGTTTTGTGTTTTATGAAAAACGTGTGTGTTTCATGTGGATGTATTGGCGGACCGCAGTTGAACTTACCGCACACTCGGGAGGATGGACTGAATGAAATGTAGAAAGTGCAGCGTATGACCCTTGCCGCGGTATTTTGACAGATGCAAGTCAGATATCTAAAGGGACATGCAAAATCAAATCCTGCTAAGTAATCCAATGCAGACCAAAAGCATGTGCCTTATCATGTTCCTTACTTGGACAAAATAGAAGAGGTTGTCGGGTGAGTCGGTTAACGTCACGTTGCTATAGGTATGAAACTGTGGATTTTGAATCTTGTCGTTTTTAGAACGATAAGGACGCCACGATTGGAGCCAGGACGTCGACCGCAGCTCGCTTGTCGATGTCCAGTAAAGGTGACAGGCGCGTATTAAACAGAGTGCGACGATCAGCAACCAGACCCAGGCCGACTGTTTTCCGGTAGATATGAGCATATTATTGACCGAAGTAATAAGAAGGAAGGAGTAAAGAGGGAAATAAAAAATAGAAGAGAAAAGAAAGACCGAGTATTTGTCAACAATGAGTTGGACACCAAAGTAAAACTCAAAAGGAGCAGCAGGGCAGGATTATGACACTATAGGCTTTTTGTTTGTGGTCATGCGCACCCACACCCAATCTCAATCTCAATCCCAACAGAACGCACACATGCACAATCTTGTCACTGACAGGGCATTTCGTCAAATATGGTTTTTATTGAACAAAACCACATCACCTTAGATCAGACCAATCTAGATATCCATATTAGCACATGTCTCTTTCCGGCAAACCGTCTACGGTTATACTAATTACCTTGTTGGCAACGTCAAGAGCATCCACATCAGCGGTCAGGCGGACGAAAGCCTTCTTCTTGCCGTCGGGTCTGGTTTTGTAGAGGTAAAAGAAATGGCGTCAATAATGGGAGGAATGGGCATGGCAGCCAGCCATTGAAATAATTAGAAAGTTGAATTTACCTGATGAGGGTGTTGACGCTCAGGGCCTCGACATCGTAAAGACGCTTGACGGCATCCTTGATCTGGTGCTTGTTGGACTTGGTGTCGACAACGAAGGTCAAGGTGTTGTGCTCCTCAATCTTCTTCATGGCCGTCTCGGTGTTGAGGGGGAAGCGAATGACGCGGTACTGGTCCATGCGGGGGAGGTGGGGCACAGACTTGCGCGCATACTTGGGCTTGCGCGACAGACGAAGAGTCTTGGGGCGGAAGAAGTGGGTCGAGGTGCGCACCTTGCGAACCGACTTGCTGTGAACACCCTTGAGGGCAGCCTTCTTGGTGGCAGCAGCCTTTTTGGTCGAAGCTAATATTATATATCATCCATCCGTCAGTCTCATCCATCCATCCAGCTAAGTATTCATCCATCCGTCGACACACGGTATCGTTTCGTTCGTTTCGTTGTCGTATGATGGGTAGTTTGTCATTTGCCATACCAGCGTTCTTGGGCGCCATGGATACCAAGTAGAGAGAGAGGGAGCTTACTTCTTACCGCTTTGGGCCAACCTCAAAGCCTCCACCCTCCGCCCACACAAACTTGCCCTCCCGCCCTCCAAATTAGGAAACCCTCATTTTCATTGTCAATGTTCTTCAGCAGACTGATCCATGGGTTTCGACTACTCCTCTCGCGCAACGTTTTCATAATGTATAATGTACGTGCTTTCTTTTATTAAACGTGTCTGCGCTTTAACTCATCTGACAGCATGTACAGTTTGCCTTTGAACGATGTGAGAAGCGCAAGAGGGATATTGATAATAAAAATCCAAATGGTAAAAAAGAG
This sequence comes from Syncephalastrum sp. PYS2702, assembly GCA_023630325.1. Lineage (NCBI taxonomy): Eukaryota > Fungi > Mucoromycota > Mucoromycetes > Mucorales > Syncephalastraceae > Syncephalastrum > Syncephalastrum sp. PYS2702. The sequence goes on along the minus strand of JAMAMT010000044.1, from coordinate 85,275 downwards.
TTGGCCGCATCCTGCCGTTCCAAAATCGTCTGTGCGTGTCGCAGTGCAACATAGAGAGACAACAGCAATGCACAGAATACCAATGAGTAGCTGAATGCAGATATCCACCCTGCGATAATACATGACGGCCTGTACCATGTATCTATATTTGCGCGGTAGTTCAGCTTGCTGCATGCCTCTTCTTTTCGTTGCTGTCGCCTGGCGCGACAAATAATCCCGGCGTTCCCACATGAGCGGCACCAACGTGTAGATAGCAACGTAGATAGCCAGATAGGCTGTACTTAGTCCCATAATACTGATGAGCAGGTGATAGAGTCCGTCTTTGAGTGGATAACTGTCTTCGATGAATTGCAGGTACGAGATTGCAGCCGGAATAAAACCAACACATGTCAATAGAGCAAAGCGGGCGTTAATCTTGCTGAGGTTATCATCTGATAGCTTTTGGATAATTGGCTCAATGACATTGGCCAAGTCTTCTCCCGTCATCAGTGGCGGCTCCATCTGTTGCTGCTCCCTTGTATCATCGGCTGTTAGGCTGCTTCCACTGACTATCGAAGCTTGATGCTCAACGTCGACAGGGCAGCTGCGGTATGACGATGCGGCAGCTTTTACTGGACGAGTCGTTTCCATATGGATATTGTTTGGATACGTGTCAACCATATTGCGGTGAGGAGTATTTGTCGTCCGCAGAAAACTAAATATAAGAAAAAAGAGCGATATGCTCGTAACTGTTACCTCTTTCATTTATACATCTACTTGTTCCTGTGGTTCTCCCTGCTGGCGCCGCCACAGCCGCTTGGTTATACAGATATGGTATTGCCAGGTAATGATAATGTTACACAACCAAAAACCTGAGGGTCGGGCTGACTGGATGGTCAAATTATGCAAAATCAGGTCAGTGGATCGTTCACTTGAAATTGATCATCGTCTGCTGGTCATCCAGGCTCTCACCTCATTATTAATACGTCTTGCTTAATATTAGAAGTTCAGTTATGTCTACGAGTACGGCACAGCTCATTGACTGTGAACATAAGATGCCAAGACGAGAAGAGTAGAAATAGAAGTTTCTAACTTAGAAACGAGGATATGAGCGGCGCCATGGGTGAAAGCAGAAATTTATAGTAAACTGGCACACTTCTGTAAAGTCTCTACTGTTCTCCCCTTTTCATTTGAGCGATATGCTCTCTCGTAGAAACGTGCGTCATGTGGGTCTTTTTTGGGGTCTGCAGATCCTGTAAGACAATGCTATGACGTACATGTACTGAGTGCAATTCCCCAAAGTGATACCAAAAGAAGCTGGAGGTTGTCCGATATCAAAAAGTGCACAGATGTATGCAGATAGCACACTTCCTCATTGGTTCGACGAAAAGAGCTTGGAAATAGCTGCGCGGTGGAAAGATCGGGTTCGAAACCACTGCGCGGCGCGTCTGGCTTTCCCTGGCCTGTGCATCGGTCTTTCCCACGGCTTCGATGCATTTTGCTGCCGGATTTTCGCCCAGACACCGCTTCCTTCCCCTTTTTCTTCACCGCACAGTGGTTTTTTTTTTTCCTTTCTTTGGACTGGTATGGCTCCCATTTCCTACCTGACCCGCACCGAATCGTTCTCAGCAGCCCACCGTCTGCACTCGCCGCTGCTCTCGGACGCTGAGAACCACGCTCTTTACGGCAAATGCAACCACCCCAATTACCACGGTCACAATTACAAAGGTACCGCTTTTAGTTGTTCGGTTCGTAGATCGCCAGCAGTAATGTCTTGTTCTTTTTTTGTTCAGTTGAAATAACCTTACGCGGCAAGATTGACCCCGTTACAGGCATGGTCCTGAATATGGTGGACCTCAAGGAGTGCATACGAACGTCTATACTTGACAAGCTCGACCACAAAAATTTGGTATGCGACTTGACGGGTGGAGGATGTCTGTGCGAGTGCAACTCATGACCTTTATGCTCTCCTTATTTTATAGGATGCCGACGTCACTTACTTTCAAGACAGACCAAGGTACGAAATTCTTTGGATATCTGACAGCAAGCTGACTCAGTTATATAGCACGACCGAGAATTTAGCCGTCTACATTTGGGACAGTTTTGAGGCTGTCTTCAAACACCACCCTGCTTGCGATCGAGTGCGTCTCTACAGGGTCAAGATTCATGAGACTGATAGGAACTCTGTGGAATACATGGGAGAAGAGTCAGCAGAAACGAACGGCAATCATGCTGTCTAGAAAAAGCGGTGTATTATATACGTTCCCTTCTCACCGTCGATGATACCTCCTCTAGCAACCCCCCCCCCCCATTTCTATCCTGTACATCTCTCTTCATACTGTACATATAATATGCGATTTACGTAAATTTGGCATATATAGAGCTGTTCCTTGTTCAATTGTTTTAATCCATGGATCAAACTTTAATGCCGTACCTTAGAGTATACCATTCATTTATGCTTGGTCCTAACATATAGCTTGAAAAAGCACTATGCGTATCTCGAAGTGGCTACGCTAGAAAACTAGCATGATACAAATATACACTATAGAACTAGTTCTATACATCCATTGCTAAGATGCTGTGGCCGTCCGTCTTTGCTTTGAATAGTCAACCGCTAGGGGTCTCTTCTTCATCCATAGTAGATATTGGTGATGTGTAAGAGCAAAAGAGATACCGATGAAGCTTTCGATGCATCTGACAGGTTTGACATCAGGATCCCATCTATGTAGAGCCTCTCACCCAGCTGACTATAGACATATAAAGTCTTTTCAAATCTTCTAACAGGAAATAGGGCTGAAAATGCAGTAGTTAGTATTTCTATTAACCAACTAGTAGATCTCAAAGGTTCCAGTGAAGCTATACACACACCTGTACGATACTTATATATTGTCTTATGGTAAATATGAAGGCACGCACATACTTGCTGGTGGTTCTTCAGTGGTCATGTGAGGCCGGTCTATAGCCGAGTGGCTTTCATCGTGGATGGCTAGGTGTTAAAGAAGAGCTCTCACAAGATAGACGCATAGTACTGTATTTTAACTACTTAATAAGCTGCACTGTAGTGAAGTGCTAATTTTCCGAGAACATACACTGCATCTACTGGTCTTCAAAAATACTTTTAAGTGGGCTATAGACATCACTAATAGCGGCAGAAGAGGGCATCCTCTACTGCAGACTTCTCGCTAGATTTTGTTTTAGATAATTGATACAGCGTATTTCCTCAGGTAGTCTCACGACATGGATATATGCGATGGGAAAAGAAGGAGGAAAAGAAGGCGGCGTATGCATTGTCAGATTGTGCGGGGGATCAGGCAGGCAAAAAAGTTTGATTTTGGCGAGGAATAAGAATGCAGCAGCCTCTTTAAAATTGAGGCAGTCACAGGTGCGAAAATATTTTTTATTGGAAGCACAGGCCTGTTTTGCTCTCCCTCTTTTTGGTCCTTTGAACCGACGCCATGTGAGTTTCATTGCCACCTCAACCTGTAGGCCTTGCCAGCGTAAATGCTTCAGTGTGTGTGATAAAGGCCTTGTCCGTTTTGGTAACTACGACGACCGAAGCATCAGCCCTTCTTCTTGGTTGCCATGCCGCCACCATCTTTTTTTTTGAGGATGGTCAGTTTTTTCTGCCTCTCACACGGCTCGCGCAGTCCGGGCTTCCCACACTCACGACGCTTGCTTTGTTCTGCGCCACCTGCCGCAGTCGACTCAACCACGTTGAAACACTGAAGCGATCGCTGGCATTGGCTTCCCTCCCCCCCTTTCTTGTACATACATGTTGATTAACTCGTATGTTGTTCAGGGTCAACTTGCGCATTCAGAAACGTTTGGCCGCCTCCGTTCTCAACTGCGGTCAGAGAAAGATCTGGCTTGACCCCAACGAGGTCAACGAGATCTCGAACGCCAACTCCCGTAAGTTATCAGGATTGCAAGCATGAAAAAAAAAGTTTTTTTTATTAATTGTTATTTTTTTTATCATTATTTCAATACTCTTTGATAGGTGCCAACATCCGCAAGCTGGTGAAGGACGGTCTTGTGATCCGCAAGCCCGAGGTTGGTGCCTCGCGCTTCCGTGTCCGTGAGCGCAACGCTGCCAAGCGCCTTGGTCGCCACATGGGCCTTGGTAAGAGAAAGGGTACTGCCGATGCCCGTATGTCCCGCCAGGTCCTCTGGATGCGCCGCATGCGTGTCCTCCGTCGTCTCCTGCGCAAGTACCGTGACCAGGGCAAGATCGACAAGCACCTGTACCACACCCTCTACCTCAAGGCCAAGGGTAACGGCTTCAAGAACAAGCGCAACCTGATGGAGTACATCCACCGTGCCAAGGCCGAGAAGGTGCGTGCCAAGGCCCTCAACGACCAGGCCGACCTCCTCCGTGCTAAGAACAAGGCCATGCGCGAGCGCAAGAAGGCTCGTGCTGAGGAGAAGGCTGCCGCCGCTCAGTAAACAATACTGGAAGTCTTTTTTCTTTCCAATAAATCTGTTCAGCAAATGTTATGCGCAAAGTGGACCTGTCACAGAGTTAGTCTATCCCAATCTAGGTATTCTTTTCTTAGAGGGTTAATCCGGATCGAGTGAGTGCTCGTGCCTATCGAGACTGACCCACCGGCGTCAGGGTTTCCTATTTCGTGATGAGCGGTGGCGAAGGGTATGGACTGGATGTCGTGAAAAGGGAAAGAGAATGTGATTCACGCCGCATTTGGGATGAAACCAAAGAGTGGCACAAGGCGCGAGAGTGCGAGTCAGAGCGCGTCTTGATATCAGCACAACCGGCTTACTTGGCTGTTTGCTGGTCAGTGTACTTGCTGTATTCGGATCATACGCTGCTCCTCTTTTTCGCTTTCTTCCCTCTCGCTTCCTTCCTTTTCTTACTCACTTTGACTTTTTTTCACTATCTATCTCTCAACGAGTGTCGAGTACCTTGATATTAAATTCACCCTTTTCTTCCACTTTGTCTCTCCTGACCGGGCACACCTTCCTCGATTGGCATTGTAGCGGCTGACCCATAATGACCCAACATGCCACGGTTCATCCTTCTGAGCAGAGACCGCCTTCGCCACCGCCGCACCGGTCGCCTTGCGCCAACTATTTTGAGCCGGCACTGACTACGGTGGACACCCAAGAGAGCGCAGACAGTAGTAGCCACGGTAGTTCTGCTCGTCTGAGCGTGGCCAGCGACCTGAGCTCGTCCCTGCGCAGCCGCTTCTCCCTCTCCGGCTTCCGTTCCTATCGGCTCAACCACCGCCGCAGCACGTCTCCTTCGCGTAAGAACACGGTCTCATGGCGCCCTGACCCTCCGGAAAGAACGATTATCACTCCACCCGGCGACGACGACACTGGCGAAGAGCAAGGTAGGATTACATTAATAATAAAAACAAAATGTGGGGCACGGGTTTGCATGCCTTTGCATAACCAAGCCGACTTCTTACTCTGTTTTGCAGCCAATGGTGCATCCCAACTGCAGTTCTCGCTTCATTCACCACAATCCCATCGATCGCGAAACACCATACACTCGTCGTCCACCGTCTATCCTGCCCTCTTGTCCAGACTCGCTGATGAAATACGGCATAAAATAACCCTTTCCGATAATTATAGAAACGGCATCGTCTATCGCAACTCGTTCACCGGCCACGACCTCGTTGTACGTAGTCTCAATTTAGCATTGGATCTGCCTATTTTAAAATCCAATAATAGGACCTCATCACACGCATCATTGGCTCTACCGACCGTGAGTTTGCTGTACGCGCAGGCAGAGCGCTGGGTCGACAGCGCATGTTTCACGACGTCCTTTACGAAAAGAAGCTGATCGACCTTTCGACCGAGATCTATCAGCTCAGCAACCGGCTTCTGCTCCTCGACGCAGACACAGCCAGTTCACCCGCTGCTACAACCAACACCACAACCAGCAGCATCGACGGTACGAACGACGCTGCCTCAGAGCTTCCCTGTGGCGTATACACCCCCCTCACACATTGTTACTCGCCGACCTGCATGTTGAGTCCCGTCTCATGCTATTGCTATGACTGCCCAAAACGCGCTGCTGAAGAAGTACATTTCAATTCTTTGCTTATTGCTTTGACTTCCTCGTAGCTCACAGCCTCTTTTTAGCGCCGAAGGCGGCAGGAAAGCCTCCACTCACCCCTCGAAAGAACCTCGTCAGCCGGCACCTCTCTCCAGTCACACCGATCCGTGAGAAGATGGGTAGAAACTGTCGAGCCAGAGGTGTACGAATCACTCCCATCACGTGAAGTCGAGCGCCAAGAGAAGATCTACGAGCTTATTTACACTGAGGAGAACTTTGTGGATGAGTTGGAATATGTGCGCGACGTAAGTCCAACCCCATGGAATCTTTTTTTGGTTTCTAGAACTTACTCCTTTTAGCACTGGATGGAGCCTTTGCGTGACAATGACTATATCCCCGAACAGAAGCGGAAGGCGTTTATTGATTTCGTCTTTGCGACCATCCCCCAGATCCATGCCGTTAATAGCACCCTCATTATTGCTTTTTATTCTCGACAGCGAGAAGACCCGATCGTGCGTCAGATTGGCGACATCATGCTCAACTATGTCGACCGCTTTGATCCTTTTATTCAATACGGTGCCGCCTACTACGGATCCAAGCACGTGTTGGACTATGAACGTGTGCATAATCAAGCTTTCAACGACTTTGTCATTGTAAGTATAGCAGAACAGTCTCCCTCTCCCATCGCACATAACTATTTGGGATCTGACACATTTTATCAGAGCAACGAGAAGCATCCGTTGGCTCGCCGGTTACCCTTGACAGGACATTTATCAGCGCCAACGACCCGACTGGGACGGTACAATCTACTGCTCGAGCAAATCCTGAAATATACTGAAGAAGGGAATCCGGACCGAGAAACAATTCCCATAGTTATGGATCGCATCCAAGAGCTCCTAACCCGGATGAATGAGGAGACGGGGGAAGCGAAAAATGCGCTTGATCTACAACGGATACACATGCATTTGACCTTTAAAAACGAGGCAGACTATGTGGTGAGTGAGGAATCACATATACGCCTTACGCGGACCGGCTGACATAATACTTCTCGATCGACAAGGACATGCATCTCATGGATCCGCGCAGGAAAATTATCAAGCAAGACATTCTGCGGTATGCCTCCCACACGCACTCGACTGAGTTCAATGTAGTATTGCTGGACAATTATCTCTTTGTGGCCAAGGTCCGCGTGGTCAACACGCTTCCGCATTATACCGTACAGCGACGCGTAAGTGATGTTGAAAGCGTATTCTGGTTTCTTACGTCTTTGATAGCCTATCCCCATCCAACTCCTCGGTGTATCCACGACCGAGCCACGGAGGCGGTCTCGAAGGTCCACCTCGACGATTGCGCATTATATACCCGGTGGCCATGTCGCAAGCATGGGTGCCCACCTTCCTATGCGCACCTCGACTGACAGTGGGACCATGGGTGTGACAGGACAAAACATTGACGCGAATGCCGACGACGGAAGCTCAGCTGGCTATCCGATCGTGTTTCAGCATCTCGGTCGCCACAGCTCGGGGAGCTTCACCCTGTACACCTCGTCAAAACCAATGCGAAGGCCGTGGATCGAGTGCATTCAGAAACTTGTTGCATCCTACGACAGAGAGCATGCTGTCCTGCGTATGCTGCCTGCCATACGACGCCATGAGTTCTTCATAGACAACCCTGTTCGGCATATAACGACCTTCAGTAAGTGATGCGGATAGGCACCCGAGACCCCCAGACCCACACATTCTTACTCTAGACAACGGACGACAATTTGTCATGGCCGCGGCATTGGGCGTCTATGTCGGCCACACTGTGGACGAAAGTATGCCGCGCATGGTGCTCCGCATCGACCATGTCCAGCAAGTCGACGTCCTCGAGGATGCCCAGAAACTCCTCGTGCTTGCCGAAAAGACGCTTTGGGAATATGCATTGGGGGTTGTCAACGGTCAGCCCGAAGACAACCCGCCTCGCAACAAGGTCGAGACCCACGTTCCCTTTTTCCACGTCAACCATTATCACGGTCGTGTGATGGTGGTCGTGCCGCGCGACACACGGTTTGTAGGCGCCATGCGGACGAGCATCACCGTGTACGAGGCACGTCACCTGGACGAGTACAATGCACGACAACCGCTGCATCCACAGCGTCATCATTTGCTGGACCGGAACCATGGCAACCCTGCCGCGGTGCGCCTCATGTCCCCTCTGGATGTCCGGATGCACCGCTATCGCCAGTATAATATACCCAGTCAAGTGTTTAGTATTGAATTATCCAACAAGTATTTATTCGTCACCACTACACGGCACGTCAACATGCTTGATCTGAGTCTGAGTCGCACCGATGCCATACGCTGTAAGCCGCATGCGCTGGATAGGTTAGGTGGACGCGTCAACTCACTCATTTCCCTATCAATATAGCTTTATTAAGACACGATGATCCCGAATTGGCCATGATTACTGGACGTGAGGCGGATGACCGGCCCAAACGCGTTGCCATGTTCCGTACCCCTCAAGGCGAACATCTTGTGTGTTATGATGGTATGTAGCCCACCAACGAAGGCGCTCTTTTTCTTCTTTTAGTGACAGACTCACCTTGCCTCTTCAGAATATGCGTTTTATATCGACGGTGATGGTCGGCGGAGCAAGCCGGAGTTCTTGATAGTATGGGAAGGCACGCCCACCTCGTACGCTTTCCTGTATCCCTATGTGCTCGCCTTTGACTCAAACTTCATCGAAGTCCGGGATATATTCACGGTATAATCTTTCTATTTTCCCCGCCCTAGATATATTAGCTGACTATCATGTCCCAGGGCGAGCGCGTACAGATTATTCGTGGTCAAAACATACGCTCCCTCACCATGTCGCATACTTACCGCGATCGTGTGTACCAGATGTTTGGCGTCATGACGGATCCTGAAAAAGACACGTATCAGTACATCTTTCGGCTTGAGCTCATCCGACCCGACGCTGCTGTGCCTGCTGTGGCACTCATACCCCCTGTGTGAATAAATAAATTATATCCTAGTAGCTCTTACATACATCTTTATATAAAACTCGACGTAATTTGCATTGCAATCGCCTTTTCTTTCTCCGTATTGCTGACATTGACGCCGGCAGGAAATCAAGCCAGCAAATAGAACGTACTGCTCTTTAGAGCAGCAGGATTTACCACCAAAAGAAACTCTCCCTCTATCCACACCCTGTGTTGATCCATATAACATAAGCATCCTTTATTTCGTTCGACTCTCCTTGTTTGAGGAAGCTTGACTGCTCTTACCCTCGGCAGACGAGGAGGACAGATTGTTACCTGGCAAGGACATGCCGCCTGCCTTGGCTTTGCCGACCACCTTCTCAGCCCATTTGACGACAGGCATATCGATCCTAGGAAATAACTCCGTGAGATTTTATGGACGGATTCCGTCGTGAGCGACTTACATTTTACCATCCAAATCAAACGCACCGACTCCCTTCTCGCTGTAGTGCTCGAAACCTTCCAAGATGCGCACCGCCCGCTCAAGATCTAATTCGATGCTGAGATACCAGATCTAGAACCCGCTGTGCAAACTTACCAGCCGGATCAGGCAAAAACATTTCCTGAATGACATCAATTTGTGCGGGATGGATGGCCTGCTTGCCCGTGAAGCCGAATTCGCGGCCCTCCTTGCATTCTTCGCGGAGGACTTCGGGGTTCTTGAAATCCACACAAACCTAAATAATGACCATCGTCATGAGCTTTCCTTGGAGCCTTACAATGTGAATCACATACCAAGTCGAGGGATTGAAGACCGTAGGCCACCGCCGCATTCACAATCGTCTGTCGTGCAAACATCATCTCTTTCCGAGTACCGGTGCGAATCAAACCTAAGCCGTGTCTCCTTCATGAATCATCCGGTAAAGACGCTTGCCTGCAATAAATGGGCTTTACCTAGATCAGCGCAATAATCTTCTGCAGCAAACTTGAAGGTGGTGAGCCCGCGTATGGGTATGGTTCATTGGACTTACGATCAGAGCATCGAGACGTGGGTCGGCTGTGGCAATTTCTTTGATGTTCATGATACCAAGGCCGCTCTCGATAGAAGCAATAAGGCGGATGCGCTCACGTCTACATGTCCGATAGTATGAGTGATAGTCTTCCCAGAATATGAGTACTTGTACTTACTGTGATTCAATGGCAATTGAATCTATCATACGACTGACAAAGTGAATGTCTTTGGCGCTTTGGACCTTGGGTATGACGATGGCTTGGAGCCGCTTGGACCGTAACTAGAATAGAAAAAAAGACGGATAAGAATGTAAAATTTAAAAAGGCACTCATCTCGAATTCACTTACGATGACGTTCAAATCATCCAGCTCCAGACCTAAGTACATGAATAAGATCAACGCGGTCCATGCTGTAGTTCACGACGTACCTGAACCGACTGCATTCATCCGCACTGCCTTTTCGGCCTTGCCATGCTCGGATGCCTAAATTAGGAAAAATTTCAATGAAGACGCTTTTATCGTTTTTCCGTGTTCTTATGCACCTCCAGAGCATCGATCACCAAGTGACGTGCCTGGCCCTTCTTGTTCAGAGAGACGCTGTCCTCGAGGTCGTATACGATGCAGTCCGCACCCACTGTGATGGACTTGTGGATCTTGCGCTCGTCACTTCCAGGCACTGCATAGTAGAGAGAATGATAAAAGTAAGACGCATGACGCGAACAGCGCAAGCGGGAGCATTACCATAGAAAAGAGCACGTCGGGTGCGAGCAGGGGATGTTTCTGAGACGGTTGAAATGGTGCGCCAAGTGGCAAGTGGAAATGGCAGACGCGTGGGTTGGAATGCACACGTTCTCAGCGTAGGACGAGCGGCAGAAGACAAGGCGGCTTTATCAGGAGTGAGCCGTATGCTCTATTTCAAGCTGTGTGTAATGAGGTAATGAGGGCTGTACCTGCACGCATTGCCGGGAGTCCGAGGGAGGTTGCCAGGAATCTCATGAGGAGAAGTGTGAAAGCGGGTGAAAGAAAAAGAAGGCACGAGGAAATACCGGCTTGGTGATTGGGACACCGAAGCCTGATTCATCTTGGGCTTTGGTGGGAATTCATATCTTCTATCGTACTCTGGCTTTGACTCATCCAAGAACCGAGGCCTTTTTTTCTTTCTTTTTTAATCTAATATCATGCTCATCATAGCACTCTTATTTGTTTGCGTACTGAGACTTTTCTACTCATTCTCGTTTGCTTGCTTAACATGAGAAAGGACACGTGCGCCGCTCTACGTAATGGACAATAATGCAGCAGAAGAAAAATCATGCCATTTCTACACTAGGCAGCCATCCTGTACTTTCTTTACCTACGCGCACATTACCACTCAATATGCTACTCCCAATCATAGACTCATATAATGCATAATACCTACAGCACTTGAAGGCGATGGGACTCGCCAAGCTTCGATAACAAACAATCATTGCTTGTGTTTTGCCTACTTCTTCATCCAGCTCCGGAATAAATAATGCCACCCACCGTTTCCATATATAAAGCTTCCAGAAAATGGGTCGATCAAACAACTTAAAGTATGCAGTGGATCTACACCCTTGTGGTGTGCTTGAGTGTCCTCTGCCGAATTGGGTTTGGCGTGCCGGCCGCGACACAACCCAATGCAGCCCCATCCGCCGACAACACACCCTCCGTACCTAACAGCGCGCTTCATATCGTCAGACTGAAAAACAGAAGCAACGGCACAGGTGCGCGTAAAGGAAAAAGATAGTGCAGATGGCTGATCCTTTACATAGAGCCAGTTGCATTTTTACGACAGCACTATGCCCTTCACCACTGGAAGCAACTGACCACCAACATTCTCTCTGACCACCGTCGACCCCTCGCCATGACCTCCCTCCTCCTCTCGAATCAAACTGAGTTTAATACGGTCAAGGTGGGCCAAAACTTCTCAGCCGTCATTGGCTCGTTTGATACAAGCTTTGCGGACTATCTCCACCGCCTTGACGCCATTGAATATGTCGAGCCTAATCAAAAGTACAAGGCCGCACGTGCCCTCGACAAGCGAACCAGGCAGACCGATCCAGCCGTCAGGAGCTGGGGCCTTTCACGTATCAGCCAGCGCAACCCGGGCAATTTAGGCGCGAGCGCCTATGATGACAGCATCGACGGGTAGACTCTAACCCATTTTATTGTATTTGCCAGAAAAACTTATCTTTTTTTCGATTCCTGTAGTGATGGCGTGCATGTGTACATTTTTGATACCGGCATCAATGCACATCACCCAGATTTCCAAGGTCGTGTCGTCTCTGAAGGCAACTTTGTGGACTATGAGCCGGACAAGGATACGTCCGGTCATGGTAAGCTCCCTAGCTTTCTTTACAATAGTAATAACCCCATATCCTATGAATAGGCACACATGTCGCGGGCACCGTTGGTGGTGCCACATTTGGTGTTGCAAAGAAAGTCCAACTTCACAGCGTCAAGGTGCTGGATCACCAAGGCGACGGCGATACCGTAGCTCTTATCAAAGGTGAGGACCTCCTCCGTGTTAGTGTCTCCTCGTCTGACAATCTCGAAAGCCATTTCCCATGTTAGCAAGGTGGCGCCACCGGGAAAAAGCATTATCAATCTCTCGCTTGTCGGCCCACCCTCGCAAGCCATTGATGACGCTATCGCCACGGCCGCCAATGACCATAACATTCCCGTGTTTGTTGCTGCTGGCAACTCGGCCGACGATGCGTGTCTCTACACTCCGTCCTCGAACCCGTTTGTCATGACTGTCGGTGCCACCACCAAGAACGATGAGATTGCTTCGTTTTCATCCTACGGCAGCTGCGTACAGCTGTATGCACCCGGTGAGGACATCGTCAGTGCATGGAACGATGGCGAGAGTCACTCCATGCGAGGCACAAGGTGTGTACCTTCCAATGACGCCCTTGTGTTGGCTTGACTAATTTCTTGTATGCTATTCTAGCATGGCAAATCCCCATGTGTCTGGTATTGCTGCCCTGCTGTTATCACAGCGAAGTTACGCCACCGTGAAAGACCTCTATGCTGACATGCAGGCCATGGCGACGAAAGACATGATCAAAGTACCCGATACCAAAAGGAATCTTCCCAACAACAATCTCCTTGCCTTCACCGGCCTTTCGTAAATATTGCTTAATATTTATCTCTTCTCTTTCTCTTTCTTCATCAGCATGTTACTTCTCTTTACAGTGTCCTGCTCCTCTTGTTCCGTTAATACATGGACAATACATGGACATATACGCCACCTCATCATGTAAACCTGATCGAATTATTAGATTTATAGACAGATTATATAGATTGTCTGAATAAATTATAAGAAACGTACTCCTAATCCCACATTCCCATGAAATTAGAATGGCTTCCATTCGCTATGTTTGCAACAGTGCTTACCAATTAAGGAAACAAGAGACAGTTTTCATCTGCTCGGTAGTTGTTCTTCCTGTGAACGCCGCTAATATGGCGCTGAATACCGGTCGACTTGTAGCCTTTGACCATCTGCTCAACAGCGCCGCGGCGAACACTCCGGCTTTTGTCTTGACGCCTCGTTACCATACTATATTGAGCTTTTGACGAAGCTAATATACCATTCAACGCGACGAAGCCGGTTGGAAGAGAGAGCAGACACTAAAAAAAAGAGGCAACATGTCATTAATATAAACAATGCTCCACAAGAATAAATAAACACACCTTGTTCCATGCGATGTAAGTCTTGATGAGTCAATGCTACCGCCACATTGTCGCGAGTCAAAAAGGGCCTTCTATCTGCTACATATGGGATAGAACCTGTTAGATCCACTTTCGCATACTCTGAACTACCAAATTATACCTGAATGGTAACGCTGAGCCGAACAGATAATGTAGCCTCTGTATGTAAGACACTGGATGGAACGTAAGTTGGCCTCTAAAGAAGTCAAAGAAGCAGTAGCCATACTGGTAAAGCATAAATGAACTGCAGAGCTTACTGTTATCGTTTTACAGTAGACAGGTGTATAAAAGGTTGGAAAGAAGTGAGGGTGTGTAGTGCTACTTGAACTGAATAACCTTTTTATATCTTTTGAGAGAACAAGGCGCCGGATGCGTCCCGAATTTGAATAAAGACAATATTCACTGACGACAAGAAATACGCAGGAGGAGATAGGCGCAATTGAGAAGTTTTTTTCCGTAAAAGGTATAAAATCGAGATTTTACCGTCGGGCCATGTAGGACAGGAGCAATTCAAAACAACGAAAACAAACCACACGTTCTGGACTCACATCTTTGGAGATATGATGACCGCTTACATATCTGTAACAGAAAGGCCTGTTTTACATTGGAATACGACGTATTTGGGCATTACCAGTAGTATTTCTTTCGGGTGTCTTCAACGATGGACTCTCTAAGTCTATGAAGGATATCAGGTCCGCTACGTATACTATAATTATGGGGTTCTTTTCGAAAGGAACCCGCGCCGGGTCTAAAAAAAGCTTCTGTATACATGTATTTGCTGTAAGGCTGCTCTTTTCGTTCCGTGTTCTCAAGGTCCCGGGCTCACGTAGAAGCCGAAAATCTTATACATGGAGTACAATACTGCAACATTGTTCTGTTCTTCTTTCTCTTTCGGTGAGGCACCCAGTTTGGTACAAGGACAAAAACCTAATACAGGCGACACAAACATATGTCTCGAGAGTGGTGATTTTAGTACCCGGTCCCAGTGCGAGAACGGGGACCTTACTGCACACAAATATTGCTGCAAGGCTGCTCATTTCGTTCCTTGTTATCAAGGTCCCGGGCTCACGTAGGAGATCGAAAACCATACCGCTAATATTGCACCATGTCAATGGCATTCTTTTCATTTCCTTCTCTGGTGACGTACTCGGTTAATATACGAGAACGAGTACCTTACGCGTATGTGTACTGCTCAAAGGACGTTAATTTATTGTTCTTTCTGGTTAATGTGTCCCGCTGTGTATATGCATGTCATATCACAGCTGCCCAAACTTCAAACAAAGATGTGTTGTTCTTTATGTCGCCGATAAAAAAAAAGTCATGTAGCACGGACACCTTCTGAATGATAAATTAGTATATAGCGATGAACAACAAACAAAATGGTGTGATCATGCAACCGGTCAAGTTTGTTGGCAATAATTCAACAAGTTTGCTTCCCTCCTGACTCGGTGTAAACAGAAGAGTTGGTGCTAGATTGCCCGACCGTCCGTTCACCGATAGGAAAACCTGCGTCCCGCATGAAGTTTGGTGGCTAATACTAGATTTTATCATTTATCACTTGAAACTTGTAGATTTCAATTTACTTAGCAGATTTGAACCAAGGAATATTTTGAAATAACAAAGAGCAACTTGAAGCTCAAGGGCGAACCCTGGAGTCATGATATGTATGCGTGAGAGAAATATTCGGCAATTGTCGTCAGCATTGCAACATGATGGTTACACTTCTCTTGATACAGATTCTCGTCACTCAAGGGTAGTTCACCTCTATTTGGAAGTGATTGATTTGTCAACTCGTTTAAGATGGATATACCTTTTGGAAGGCTTTAGTCCTTTGTCTTTCAGTCTGTACTTTTTCACGTTTCTACTGATTAGATATTGTAATATCAATATACCACACATATTGATCCGTATGCTTTAACCAGCTAACTCTTCCTTCCCAATAGATGGAACATCAAGACCATTGGACATTAGACGACAATGTCACGATGGACATTGATAGTCCACCACCGTAAGGATACGATAACAGAAAATGAAAAACGTCGCTGAGCTCACGTTGAGCTGTAATAGGAAACGTCGAAAGTTGGACTTGGAGGATTCAAACCCACCCATGCAATCCATCCACCCCACTAACCATTCTAACCATGCTCACCAAACTAACCACACTAGCATCAACAGTATCAGCAGCGGGACCGGCTTTACTGATGGCATCAACCGCGCGGATGACCGTCTGAAATTTCTGAGCGGCCCTACAATTACTGGATATCTCCGAGAAGAGCAAGCGTAAGATATTTATGACAGGAAACAACCTATTTAACATGATCAAAAGTAATTCTGACAGGTTTGGTGCCAACCACGCAAGCTCTTCAGCTGCGATCCCCAACACAGACCCTGCTGCTCGCTCCCCGTCGCCAATGTCGATTTCACCAATTTCACCCGTACTAGCTGCTTTTGCAACAGACATCTCGGACGACGCAGCAGACTCGCCTGGCGACACCGACTGGTCGAAAAAGAAGGACCGTCGAAAGGGCAAGGAAAAACTAGACCAAAGAACCAAGAACCCAAACGCAGGGCGATGCTCCAGGTGTCAAAAAGAAGGCGTATACAATGATGCAGCACCGCACGCCAATACAAGAAACAAACTGTGCCCTTTCCACGAGCCTTCATATAAGGAATTCATGCAAGAAAAGCTTCGCGATGATTTTCCGGCCGAGTTTGTCCGCAAGACGAGCGTCGAGTCTGTCCTCCGCTTAGACGGTCCTCAAAAGCAAGGATTTTTGGAAGAGCTTCGCAGAATGGTCGATTACATTACCGAGCTGAACATCAAAGCTCAAGCTTTCGCCCAATTCTATCTGTTGCACAGGCTACGCCGAGACCTTTCCATCCCAGCCATTCTTTTCAAACAGCCTTACTTCACAGCCTGCATCCAGCTGGTGAATGGGTCTTCGATCTCAGGCAGAAATCCGCTTTTACCCACGGCAGATATGACAGCGGTTTTTCGAGACGTCTACAAACGCCGATTCGGGCAAGCAGGAAAATGCACAGTCGAAAGCCTCCCCTACGGTCACGCACGACAGCAGCTAGCCCAGGAAATGGCGGTGGCATTTCGGAATTCGCTCTCGGAACGATTCGAGCGGAATGCCCAGCAGTATTTTACCTATGTTTTGCTTGATGGCAACAACGTCGCACCTCTGACAATACCAGAGGCTAAGCGCTTGGCGCGTTATGTTTACAGCCAATTTGCAGCATCGGAGGGATCAGTTCGTTGGCCAACCGGTATCAAAAGGAAGAAATATTGGCAGCAGAGGATTAACGCTATGGTCACTGAAGCAAGGCGACACCTTCCACAGAACGCCCTCCGGGACGTCCTACCAATTACGACAGAAACTCTCTCCTCACACCCTGATGCCTACATGCCGTTCATGTATCAAGCTCTCAGGCACATTGAAGATTTTAACGAAGTGCAGCTTAAACAGGCCAACCGTCCCCAAGTCCAAGCAACTAGCTCATGGGCTTACTCTGTCTTACGGACCCTACCAGAATGGCCACAGCTCGGTCGCCGTTATCGAAGAAAGTTGGCGAAGAATCTTCGCGAAGCTGCCAATGGGGACGTAGGTGACATGAACCCAGAAAAACTTTCGGAGCCGTCCCGTCGCAAGATCCATGATATCATCGACGATACAAGGCTTAGAATCGAAAACTCACGTCAGTATCTGGGTGGTAATACTGCCGGCATCCTATACGACACTTGCTTTCTTCCGGATGTTTACCTAGTCGCTCAGCAACGGCCATTCTTCAGTTTGGCGCCTTCGTTCCGTCTTGGCAGGCGCTACTCGACTATAGATGGCGAAATGCTCGCTACGCTACTGCGGCGTTCGTCACCACGCTTACTCGAAAGCATATGCCACCTAGCAGGCATTCCTGCGGTAACCCCGAAAGTGACTGAAGCCATCCTCCGACTTTTCGCCACGACATTCGATTTTGCCGTTATCGACTTTGCCGATATGCTAAAAACTATCGATGATCCAGCACCTCCACTTATGTTTACTGGCCATGTCAGGACCGACGGCTACGGGATAGACTTTATCCTGGCAAGGCAAAGTCAAGAGGAAGAACGTGTCGAGGATGTCACCGAGCTTGTAGTGAGCGAAGCATGGCAAGAAAAGTACGAGATATGGGGTGTCGACCCCGGCTTCACCGAAATTTTCGTCGCAAGCAATGGCCACGACGAAAAGCCATATCAGATCCGGAGGATGAGCGGCGTGGAGTTCTACTCCATGGCAGGTTACAAGAAAACGTCGAAGAAAATGATGCAAGGCAAACAAGAAGGAGGGATTATCGAAGCTGAAGAGGCTCTCAGTGCATATCGATACAAGACCACTGACACAAACATTCTCGCGAACTACCTCGATCAAGTATTCACCTTGCTGCCGCAACTGACCGAGTTTTATCGTCAGTATGGTCCCAAACTTCGGTTTAACAACTATGCCGGTCGACAACGAGCTGAAGCAGAAATACTGAATATTTTCGTAAATGGCGGCCGAAAATATTGTCAGGAGCGCCTAGAAAAACAGCGTCGGAACCTACATCAACGGCAAGAGGCAAGAGGCGTACATGACCAGCGGGAGCAAGTGCATCACGAGCAGCGTGAGGCACGCCGGCGGCGACAGAGACATCGAAAATCGCGATGGGAACAGCAAATGAGTGGCACTATGCCAGGCTTTTCGACTGCACCGCCGCCTCTCGGACCAGTCGCGTTCTCATACCAAGAGCTGCAAGAGCGTCTCTCGACTGTGCCGCCTTATCTTCGTGGACGGATCGCGTATCCACCAGGGGAAGCTCCACCCATACCGTACAGGCAGGCAGGCCCATCCTCGAGTGCACCGCCGCCTCTCGGACCTGTCGCATTCTCATACCAAGAGCTGCAAGAGCGTTTCTCGACTGTGCCGCCTGAACTTCGCGGAAGGATGGCATATCCACCAGGGGAGGCTCCACCCATACCGTACAGGCAGGCAGGCCCATCCTCGACTGCACCGCCGCCTCTCGGACCTGTCGCATTTTCATACCAAGAGCTGCAAGAGCGCTTCTCGACTGTGCCGCCTGAGCTTCGCGGAAGGATGGCATATCCACCAGGGGAGGCTCCACCCATACCGTACAGGCAAGCAGGCCCTTTCTCGAGTGCACCGCCACCCCTCGGACCTGTCGCATTATCACCAGGGACGTCTGCGCCTTTCTTACCTGGCCGTATCCAGCCCCAAGCCATGTCTTCTTCTACCACGGAGCCACATGGGCAAGGGTACGTATTGAAAGAGATGCTCATATATTTACTTACAGTAGTATTTTAATTCATAGGACTCAAACCAGACCACGTAATGAGCAAAAATGGCGGAAGGCGCCTTTTCAAAAGTCGACCAAGAAACCTCTCATAGCTCTCGGGAACGCGGCGTTCCCGTCTACCTATCGTGGCAAACAAACGAGTAGCTTGGCTGGAAGTCTCACCAAGATGCTTAAACGTGGGCAGCGACAAGGACTGTTGGAAGTTGTAAAGGTCGACGAGTATCTCACGTCGCAGATATGCTCCCGCTGTAAGTTGCGTGACAAGAAGCTCAGGCTCAAAAATTTTAGGCCGCCCAAATTGGAGTCCGCCTTGCATGGTGTATTGGCTTGCAAGAATTGCAACAGGTTATGGCAACGTGACGTCAATGCCAGCAGGAACATTCGGCGCGCCGCTGTTGAGCAGTTGACCAATGGCAGCAGACCGATCGAGCTCCAGCGTCAGGCGCGAACTCAACAAGCAGAAGAGGAAGAAGAGGAAGAAGAGGAAGAAGAGGGAGAAGAGGGAGAAGAGGAAGAGAGCAACGCGCCGCTGTTGAGCAGTAAACCAAGGGCAGCAGACCAATCGAGCTCCAGCTCAGGAGGAGCCAGAGGAGCCAGAGGAACCAGAGGAACCAGAGGAACCAGAGGAACCAGAGGAACCAGAGGAACCAGAGGATGATGAGGAGTATACGGATGGAGAGAGAGCAGTGGGAGTATAGGCCAGTACAGGAAGAGAGTGACGAGGAGTATATGATACACGAGGAACAAGAGGAACTAATGAGACAGGAGGAACAAGAGGACTAGAGGATGACAAGAACAGCGACTCTGCTGATGGCAACATCAGTGTGCAAGGCGCTCTTAACCTGTCAAGCGACCCCACCTAGAGTGATGCTAGGTGTGCGAGGCGCTTGTTTTTTTCCATTTCTTGTAATAAATGGTTTTTTTTGTTCAGCGCTCGGCATAAAAGCCTTGAGCAGCGAGCAGGTCATATATACTTCATTTGACGGCTTTGGTCTTTTTTCGGTTTTCCTAAATAAAATCAACACATTTTGCGCTCATTTTTTTTATTTGTAATGAACGTTTACATTTCATCCTTTTAGATAATGTGTGGTTTCGGGTACGGTATACTCTGCGAGGCACTTAATAGACTCGTCAAGTGATAGCGAATAATGGCATGAATACCCGGGTAGCTTTGTTTGAATGATCAATAGTCATTGACGGTATGTGTAAAGCTCTTTACTAGGCTTTTGGAGCCACTTCTCCGCCAACTCAAGCCGTTATCTACACCTTTACATATCATCCTAATGACCATGATTGTCGTTCGGTTGTTACAGATGCATATACAAAGTTGACTAACGCAAACTCATATATAGCTCCCTGTTTTTTTCCTTTTCATCTACCTTAGATTTGGAACGATGACCTTACAGCTTTATACGTGGTTTCCGTGGCTATGTTTCTACCCTTTTGCTACAGAAAATACAGCGATAGCATCTATTGCTGACGTGAGTGTCGTAGCCTCAGTCTCCTGGTCAGCAAAAGACTTGGCCTAAAACACTGGTCGTATTGCGTCATTTCTCTGATATTCATCTGTCGGGTAAAGGTCATAAAAGAATATCCATGTATAACGGGATGCACGTTCGCCTTTTCTCTCTCCCTTTATCCTGCACAATCAATATCATTGTTCAACTCACAACATCCAGGGGCTATTAACGAGTGCTATACAGATAACATTTTTGTTCGAATCGCTTCAAGAAAATTGAACAGAACGCGATCTGGTTCTCTGAATTAATAAACTTTTTGCTGTGACGAGCAAGCAGCTATGAAGAAAGATATAGACATCCCAATGATTTAAGCAGCAAGATAGTGTCATGCGATTCATGCTTATGCACTCATGAGGAAATCAAGTTGGCTTGCCCTGACCTGCAGTTGAGCACGCCTTCTAAGACCATATCGAACCCCCTTTTCCATAGGCAATCTTTAGCCACGAGAAAACCTATTTAAACATGTTACGTGCACTCATCACCGCGCATAGTGATATTCGTTAAAGCTCTACACCTCAAGTCTTCAAGCAAATTCTCCATATCTATTCAGCTTTGCCAACTGAGACATGGGTAATAAACCCATTATGACCCTCTCTTCCAAGGTACTGTTTTCAATAACTTAGATACTTATACAGAACTTAGTAATTCACACTTTCACATTTGTACAAGGAGTTCCGCTGTCACTTTTGTAGCAAAGTCTTTCGAAAATCCAGTGCTCTTCGCCCTCATATTTACACTCATACAAGAGAAAAACCATTCAGTTGCCACTTGTAAAGTCTATTATTTTATTCGCTCCGTCATGAAAGACCTTTGCGATTGACACAATTTAAGACTAGGATGTAATAAGCGCTTTGCAGTAGCCAGTAACCTCCGCCGCCATTTCAAGGTGCACTACCGAAAAGGATGGAAGCAAGTCTCGGGACCGCCGCATACCACTGGAAGCGAAAAAGAACGTCTATAAGACGATCCTTCCTGTTCAAGGGACAGTCAGCGTGACCAATACTCCCTTTCTGTCAGATGATACGATTCAAATGGCACTCCCGTCCGCCGAACCTATGTGGGAGATCCAGGACGAAGAGCAGCTTCAACAGCAGGTTAGTCTTGTGCGCACAGACACGGTCCAGGATAGTACGTACCTGGCAACGTCATTGCAGCACACGATACTCCAGCAACAGTGTACATTGAGTCAAGAGTCTTCGGCAAGTGATATGTTCGATCTTACATCGTCTATCAGTGCCCTAGCAGGCGACGGCCACTTGGCGCTGCCATGGTACTTTTATCTAGAATCAAGTACAGCTATAGGATGTTCCTTCGAGACTTTTGGCGCTCAGCCCTATTTTGACCCGCATACCATGGTGCAGACACCTTCCTACCCGATTACTGCAGCAACTTTGTCGCTTGCGAATGAAATAGTACCAGCGCAGTCGACGGCTGAGTTGCACGTCGGATTCGGTTTCTTGTGATGCCGAATGCCTTTCAAAATCGAGAGCTGCCTCTCGTTTTTGCATCGTACCCCAATAAAATTCCGTCACTGCAGCGAGTTGCTTGTCAGAAGCAAGAAAGTTTATTTGTTGGGTTCCCTGGTTACAGGAAGAAACCACATGATGCATGCGATTTTCTTTGATTCCGAGAAGAAAATATTTTCCGCAGAGGCCGCTCCGATAGCATATCTCGGCGCCACGGCAACGATTTCACTCTGGAGTACAAAGAACAGGGGCCCGTATGGCCAAAAAGAAATAGATCATCTTTCTCACCATATACAGTAATCAGGATAGAACATTCAGGAGCATTTTGCTCCCTTTAAACTTTATCAAGTATAGTTACACATTCGGTGATCCATCGGGGTGTCTGTGTATTCGAGCGTTTTCGATTGAAAGCAAGGGACAGACGAGAAAAATTTCCTTCTGAGTTCCCACGTTACCAGCCCTTTTCATAAGCATCTTCCGATGACCATTATACGTGATGGAACTCTCTTATATCACCTTCTTGTAACGCACAAGTCTTCAATACTTGCATACCCTTCCTGGGTGTACCTGAAATGACATAGCCCATGACTCCCAAATGTATTTATTTAATTGCGTAGGCCACAACGTTACGGCGTAGTAAGTCACGTCACGTTTCTTTCTGTGTCTGCCATACATCTGAAACTCTCCTTTTTCTTTAATTTATCTCTGTGTACGCGGCAGCCATAAAAGGCAGGTGCATTTCAAATTGCAAGTCAGCTTTGGCTCCTGCGGTTACTCGAGCTCTTCTGACGGAACCAGTCTGACGCCACTGGTTGGATCATTTGCCCGCTGGCGCATGCAAAGTCCTTTATTTCTTGAATGACCATAAAATCCAAGCTGCGAGACATATCCATTGTATCCTAGACAAAGCTCGCTCGCTATAACTTCTAAAAATATACTTTGTCCACAACAAGCCGAGTTCCTCGGGTACCCACTACCATTCTGTCAATTATTCTGGAGAAGGTTTATGTGAAAGATAGTTTTGTTCAAAGCTCCGCTAATTCCGCAGCCACTTCGTCTTGGTCGTCTATCTCCTCGTCGTCCATCCAATCGTCGAGAAGATCGCTGGCGTTCGGGCGATACTCCTCGAAATATTGGTCATTAATCTGGAGAGCCACTTCAGATATCTTATTGGAAAGACCATTAAAATGACGGTTGGTGGTCTCCAGAAAGTCGTTTAGCTGATCACGCACATTCTTCTGCAAATCACTTGCAGCAGTCCTGACCATGTCTTCCACCCTGTTGACAAGAGCTTCGCCGTTGGTGAGTCAATTGTCAAACCGTTTGTCTCATTGCATATCTAACTACATGTGCGATGCTCACCTGACGCTTCTCCGTTTGAATAGGTGTCTGCATAGGGTGATAGGTGCAGGGCTCTTGATATTTCGATCGATGTCACGTTCAAGACATAAGAACAAGCCGTTTTTTCTTTGAAGGTCATATCCGTAATGACACCTGTGCCTTCAACGTGGCAAATAGTTCCAAGACTTTCATGGAATCCTGCATTGCTCAAGAGAATAGCCTTGCAAAAACTAGTCATGTACACTTGACCTCTAAACTATTTGCTCAGCATTTGTATTCCACGGCGAAAAAACTGTGTGTACTTACGCTTCTTGAGTGTCCACTAATAGGTTAAAAACGAAGACGTCATCGTCATCCACGCCAACTGGAACGATGCACGCCTTGACGAAGCATAGCGCATGAAATGCTTGCGGGTCGGTCATAATGTTATGTAGAGGAAAATAAAAAGTAGTATTATAATGTCGTTTTTAAACTGTTACCGAATATAAGCCGTGCGAGATTCGCCGATTGAGCTATACTTTTTCCTAATTGTAGACAGAACAAAACACACAATAATGAACAGTAAATATAGCAATGAGGCCCCTAGCGTATTTCAATAGTCGATGGAACACCTCATGTACAGGAATAAAAACCCATATGATACATCTACCATCGTTATACTGCGAACATACACCTGTGAAAGGTTCACCTTCAAAATTCTCTTTCTACCCGTGTTTTTTAGCCGGGAAGGGGCGCTTGCGTCTTACAAACATTCGGGCCGGAAAGAGAATAGACCATACGATAACATTGGGCCCTGCGGATCTTTTGTCGCGATAATACTGCGGCTGGATACATATGCCAGATATCCTGTCTCCCTTCAGCTTGGAAGTATGGGATCTTTTTCGAACGACTTCCATTACCATCGGATCCTTTTCTACATCCTTGTTATAGGTTAGAGTAGGCATGGAAGCCTGTGGCAGTTGCGTAGGTCGAAAGAAAGACCTCGCTGAATATACGAGAAAGATACGCACAATGACAAGAGACAAATCATCTGATCCCTACTTCAATCTGGAGACATTTATAACTTTATCCTCGTGTTCCTGACCTTTAGCTTTGAATTCTCGTTTGAAACCAATAGCTTTGGAGTACAATTCATTTTCTCTTCATACCTAAGCGGTTGAAGCCGCAGTCGTCGATACGCGCTCATGACGCATCGGCACAGTCCCCCTAGGTCTGAGTACATTTTTGAGTCACAACCTCGAGATCAGATGCAACAGATCTTACCGGTGGAAGTGGGACAGACATCTGGTTCGAGGTACATGTGTACGGGGAAAGTTTTCAGCGTAGTCCTGGCCACCTGGCCACCCTCCGCCTAGGCTAGAAACACGCAAATGAGGGAAAAGGCGGAAGGTGAGTAAGCGAACAATAGGAAGGAAGACACAGACGGAGGACGAGACAGATCACGGCAAGCTATGTACATATGGAGGAAAGTTAATGATGTGCAAAGTGATGTACTCATAAAAGCGACCGCCTAATCTCATGTGTGCACTTGCCAGGAAAAGACTTTGACCAGAGTAAAGAAAAGAAGAGAAAAGTAAACTTTGGAGGAAACAGAGGTCTTGTAATGGGACACTCACATTGATGGCCTTCCATGCAATAAACAAACTGTGTGTAGCAATGGAGAAAAAAATTACAGGAGAAAAAAACACCTCAACTGATTGATGTCAAGGATCCTCCGCGTTCCAAAGGACTCATTGAACTATTTTGCTATCACGCGGTTCGCATTTAGCGATGGGAGAAAGGTCTACCTGAAAGGGCGTCGATACCATATGTGCTCCACTGAAGGGGTTGTCAGATGTCAAGAATTTCATCTCCGTTCTCCATACTTGGCAGATGGAACTCGCAAATTGAAGCGCGAAAAATTTGTCATAGACATAGCTTAATCCGTGCCTGACAGCTCCACAGCTATTTTGACTTACGTTCCGAGATCCAATTTAAATCACACCTAGAACCTCCCACACATATAAGCCAAGTATACGGATGCCTGAAGAGTATCAGTGTTAGTGTAACAAAGCTGGATACAAGGTTAACAACAGGAATCATAAAGTTCTATATAACCAGGTTGGAGGTGCTGGCAAATAAAGAACAACTATCTCAGCCTCACTTGACTTCTACGTCTGATTTCCACGACAACACTTCCCCATATTACAAATTTAAACAATTTCACTTCTGTCAGGAGGAAAGCAGTTACTGGCAATCAATATGTTCGCTGCGTGCTGATTTCACGAGAAGGAACAGAGGTAGTAAAGTACACGACCTGTAGCAGATTGACGAAATCTTCGCCTGGGTAGGCAGATATTGCGTGTAGGTTAAATTACTTGCAGAACATGAGTATTTTATATACAGCGGTGGGACTCGCTCGCTTCGTCGAGTGACACTCCGACTATGTTCGGGCCGTCAGAGAGCCACTTCGCCTTCGGCTTCGGACCATGACAACCTGCACTTAATTTTCGATCACTCTACTCTGTTTCCATTGCTTGATCCGGGGGGGGGGGGAGGGGGGAGGCGGCATAAGCCCCATGCCCCCGTCCAAGCTTTGCGTGTATGGGACGCCGTCCCATTATTTATGAATCTTACTGAGGGCTAATCTACCCTCAACGCGCGATATTGAAGTATCTCCCGGTAAGTATCTTTTTTCTTATAGTAATAGCAGTAAGTCTACAGTGACGATCACCAATCATCAGGATGGGTATGAGCTCAGCTGTCACTCGCTCACAAAGAGACCGTCCCTGCCACCCAAAGTTTGTCGCCTAGAAATGTTTCCGCCCAGAACACGTGCTATGCAAAATTCGATTGATCGTTTGTCATTGTATTTATTTACACAAGGACAATAGTCCAAATGTTCTTATGCTATGTAGGGTCCAGCAGATAGAAAAATATAAAAGGGTTGAAATAAAAAAGCCAGATATGCAGCAGCAGACGATAGAGCAGAGTATCTTTAATTTGTGAGGCTAAGCCTGATCATCACGTAGCAGTGCGCTAAATCTTCAGCTATTTCGGTAGACTCTTCAGTGAGGAGCACTTCTTCGCCAAACTGATCTACCCCATACAGCTGCAGCTTCTTCACGTCTACAACAAGCGCAGCGGCCAAGCTCACGTGCAGCTGTTGGACGGTTTCGTTGTAGAAGCGCGCTCCAGTAAACGTATGGCTGCTCACTCCGTGTCCCCAAATAAACGTGAGATCGACAACTGTCGAGTGTCTGTCCATGAAAGAAGGAACATCGACGGCCAGGTTATGCTCGTGCCCATAATCAAGCCTAAGGCAAATTTGTTCAGTTATTTTGGATCGATAAATCTTTTCTTTTTTTTTTTTTTTTGGCCTTACATCTCGTCTGTGGGAATATGAAGACAGATTATGTCACCATGGTGAATTCCCTGTTCCTTGTAACTCTTTGATTCATCCAGCTGCTGGGCACCGTGATACACTTCCTGTAACACACGCGTTAGTCGCTGCTATCAACATATTTGTGATTGTGTTTATACTTTGTAGTACTTGGGACTTCCGTTCACTCTTTGATCACCAAGAAGGAGCGCAAGAGATGAATGTATCGTTTGACTACTGTAAACGAACGTAGAGCCACGATTTCTGGTAGAGCCAGATTAGTCAAGGTATTTACTTTATTTCATTGGCCCGCCTACATGAGATGATGTCCCGTATAAAAGTGCTTGACGAAGACAAATAGCTGCTCATTTTCCAGTTGACTATCTGCTGGTGCGTCACTGCCGATCTGCTCCAAATATAGCCAGAGACTGGAAAAGCTTCCCTTGTAGGCTAAAAAGACTTGCTCCATTGCTAAAACAGCGTTAGAAAAGAAAAAAGAAGAAAAAAGTATAAGCTTACAGTAGTCGGTGTATTTAGCCGTAGAAAGTAGTAGGTTTGCACGGCTGCTTCCCACTTTCTCGCCCGCCAGAGCCCACAATCGCACACTTTGTGGAGGAGAAGCGACCTTGCCACCTAGTAAATGAATGAATTCGGAATATTTCATGTACTTATCTAATTTCAGCGCCAAAATCGCGTCTCTGTGGAGCATTAATGTTCCATTAAGACTAAATAAACCGGCCCGAGCATTACGTCGGAACGCGTCCATCGTGATCATCTGTCATTGAAATACAAATATTTAGCAAGAGAGCGCGAGCTCAAACCAATACACTAACCGTCACTTTGATAGGCTGCTGCTCTGGGATGGCCAGCTGTGGCGCCTGCTCTACTCGTTTTGGTTTAGCGTAAGTCAGCAAGAACTGCAAACAAGACATGTCCATAATTATAAAAATACCTATAGCCTCGGGTAGAGGTGCCGCAATAACATCCGGCGACTCCATCAAAGGAGCGTCGACAGATTCAGCGTCGCAGATCATGTTTTGATAAATATCCTCCTTTACGTATACCAGGAGATGTGCGCTCGGATGGATCACGCCTCCCATAACGCTGCCATATGCTTCTCTGCAGACATCTACAAAAGCGCATGTTTTAACGTTGGCATCTTCTATCCTGTACCAGTGCTTGTTCCTGCCGGGCTTGATGAAGGCCCAATAATGGCCTACGGCGCTGGTCCCTTGATGCACCAAGACACTACGGTTTATCTGTCAATGTAACGGACCCACTTTTGCATCTGTCACTACCTGTGTAGGACGTATTTGTTATTTCTGTCCTTGTGCGTCACATAATTCTGCAAGTCCAATAGCTCGGGAAACTCAAAGCGGCTATTGATCTACATTAAACAAATGTTGAATGTGCATTCTATTCAAGAAAACTCCTTTGCTTGCTTACCTTGTATTGGCCATGTGCGCCAAAAAGAGAGCGTTGAAGCTGCAGATGTAGGACTTGAGGAAGGACTTGGATGCTTGTATGCTGGTCAGCATCTTGCAAACCGTGGTGCTCAGTTCTGTACTGCGCGCCACCGATAAGTGCGTTAGATCTGAAGTACTGCCGGAAGGATTCCTCGATGCTTCCAATTTTGCTCACAGGCAGGAGAAGCTCTAAAATCTCGTTACAGACACACGTTGTCAAAATACGTCGGACCTTTTACCTTGAAAGGGTTCGCTGGTTATGCTGGGAGGAATATCGAGATTTCTGCACACAATAGTTCGCGTGATTCTGCCCTCGAACATGTTCTTCAACTCAAAGTCCTATTTTCACACATTAAGCATACACTTTCGCTATATTTCATTATACCAAACATACAGAATTCTCGCGTATCAGAGCGTCCCATAAGGCGCTTTTAAATTCCATGACGTCTTGCTGCTCGAATTGCGTGTGTTCAGGCCAAATGGACGTCATGAGAGATTTTGGGCCTAAATATTATGTCAAACGTCTAATACAACTCGTCAGGAGATGACTTACTTGGCGGGGAACCACCACGCTTAAGGCTAGCAAAGAGCCTTATCAACTGAGTAGTAGTCTGTTTTGGTTCGCCTTCGTTGACACCCAAGGCAAATAAAGCTTTGCGAAACGCAGCCGTATGGTACAAAGACTGCAGGAACGAGTTAAGATAGCAAGCATTGATGCCGGGATTCTGTATGCCAATAGGAGTGGTATCACTATCGAGGAACCGTTTATGTACATTAGGATATCTAAAATGTGCGTCTTGACATACCTGGAAGACGGTGAAGGATGCGATTCCCCTTCAGTCCATCTATCAAAAACACTGGGTGACTGCCCCTGCGTCAGCTTCTGCTTTTTCGTTTTGCTTAAGCTTAGCGATGGCTTTTGGGTTCTTTTTGGGTTCATTTGAATATACACAAGATAATAAAAAGAAAGAGACTTTCGTCGCAGACGTTTAAGTAACAAAATCCTTAAATAGGGGATCAACCTGCTCAACTCGTGTCCAACTATATGTTACACGTCACGGCTGAGTCAGCGCGCGGTTGTCATACTGGTTTCAGTAGCATTTATCAGTCTTTTTCCACCATGACCATAATCAGAATAATCATATAAATCATAGACTGCTATGATTTACTATTCATCAAATTGTGGCAAAATAAGTCTAAGGTTCACAGATGCACATGTATGCCATTGAGGGAATCTATTCATCCATTATCAAGAGTCACCATCCCTTTTTTTTTGTTGGCGGCGGTTGCGACGGCTGTGTCCCGTATCATCAAGTCCCATTCTTGAACGCAGAGAATCGCCCCAACATTACGCCCTTCCGAAACCACTGATTTCGATCTACTTTGTAGCTATCTTACATGAGTAGAATGCTTCACCCTTTTCTTCCTTTTGGGCACTGTCAGCATTACTGACATGAAATAGAATACAACGGATATGTAGATATTTCCAGATCTCGGAATATGAGCTCCTGGCAAACTATATTCATGTGGCGTTGCTGCCACACATTCAAAACTATCTCGATCATTAACGCGAGTGGGTGGGAGATCCTTCTTTATTTATTTTCTCTTCTGCTGTCGTCAGACTGCTGCACGGTTTTATTCCTAATTAAAGAGTTGCTTTGACTGCTGTATACGGGAAGCTTGGTGCGGACAAGCTTCTTGCATGTAACCGGCCTCTGGTGGCGGGTCTGGGGCCCCGGCTGCTTTTCCTGATGCAGATCTCGTACGATAGCTTTTCGCCGGCGACACCGAAAGAACAAAGAAACTACATCCCATGTTACACATGGTAAGACTGCTGCTTTTACTCGCGTCTGTATCCGTAGACAGACGTAATGTCGCATACAAGAAGATGCGCTGTCTGTAGCCGTTGCAGGACGTCATGTGGTAGCATATGAAGTAAGAATGTTGATAATGCTCAGGAAGAAAAAAGGCGAAAGCATTCTACTCACGTCAGATATTTACAAATTAGCTTGACATCAGTAGTTCCGGAAGGGCGTGACCACAACATTTGATGGCTGTGGTACATACGAGCAAACACGCTTTGTACTGGAGAGCGAATAGTACTTTTTTAATCGTTATCCGCGAGTCTCAAACTGATATTCCCTGTGACAAAATGGCATTCACGAAAAACATCCATCATATTACTGCAATATGTACTGTACTGTACTGTACAGTTAATTTTACTATGTGCAGTATGTACTACAGTGCATATCGTAGGGCGATTGCATGCGACATAGAAAAGGGAGACGACAAGCAAACAAGAAGCAGGTATCTGTACTTGTTTCACATAGCAAAAAAAAAAAAGGTCATCCAATTGATCGTGCGGGCTTCCTCCAACCTGCTCGCTACGCGTTAACGCGCTCGAATACTGTTTATTTTTTTTTATTTTTTGTAAAAAGCATATTTATACACTTGCATTTGGGCAGGTCATAGAAGTCAATCAATGGAAAAACTCAACGAGAGCATTGATGCTCTCAAGATTGATGAACAGCAAGAGCAACAACAGCAACAACAACAGCAGCAACAACAGCAGCAACAACAGCAGCAACAGCGACAGCAGCAACAGCGACAGCAGTTAGAGGAGATGCGTCGCTTACGCCAGCAACAGCAGCAGATAGCCACTGAGCTATCTCAGCTCTTTTCCCGTGTGGAGCAGTCGCTGGCGGCGCTGTCTGGTGGTTCTCGCGGTGGCTTCCGTGGCTCGCGAGGCGCCTTCCGTGGTGGGTCCTCTGGTGGTTCTTCCGGTGTCGGCGCCTCTTGTCGGTGCTGCGGCTCTGGTGGCGGCTCTGGTGGCGGCTCCCGCCGTGGTGGTTATGGTGGTCGTGGCCGTTTCTCCTCCTGAGGAGGAGGAAACACGACAATTTTTTTTAAAAAAATAATAAAACCTCTGGCCCGTTTTTCTCGCCCTCCTCGCTCGCCCCCGAAATATGACATACGCATCTTTACTGAATGCTGGCGTGGGATACCAATCCATTGCAACTATTGTAAGAAAGAGAGGCACAGAGTTGGTGAGCGTCTCAAGCCTAAAGCCCGACAGAAGCATTTAAATCGCCATTAAAAGAGGTTTTCGCTTGTAACTCAGCCGAGCATTTGGTGGCCCATTGCCCAAGGTCAAGAGGCGCGAGTAGCACAACCCATCAGTCATCGTGGCCTGAATTACTTCTACAGTGTCCGATGACACTCCAGTAAATGCAAGATCGGCACCGTCCACTCCAATTGGTGGAACAATGCCCACCCCAAACCGCCTTGAAGTTTTCGGCATCCCAGCGCAGTCCAAAGCCTGAAGACAGAAATCCTGGCCAGTCTTACTCGGACGCCGCATACGTGCAGCTCCGGTATGGGCGGACTGCCATACCCTTTTTTCGCCTTTATATGTACACCCCAACACCAAATGTCTTTCAATCAAGTCCTTCGCGAAGCCCTCACCAATCAACGGTTTTCGGCAACTTCGCTGCGCTCCTCTATCACCTTGTTACCAATATCAGGCGATCGTGCACTCCTCCGCAATTAGAGACCGATTTCACTGATCTGCTGCGGTGCCAAGGTCTTCACGCGTCTCCTCACTGGGCGTATGACTCAAGTAGTACCCCGGTTAATCAATCCTTTCCAGGTCAGCTTCCTTTGTGAAGGATTTATCCATGAACATGGATTCCTGGCACTAGAGAATAAGGCAGCACGATACTGTAGAGGTCAAGAACACATTATCTCAGGCCTTAATGAATGAGAACGAAGTATGTCCTGTATACTTATATGAGAAACGCGAGTCTAATGGTCTTGGCTATAGGGTGATATTTTATGAACGCACCTTTGTAATACAGACTACCGAAACCAGAAGCAACCGCAGCCACGATGACAACCGCCCTACTGGTAAAAAAAAGTGTTCTACTCTCTTGGAGACATACATTTGCTAATAATTATTCAGAGCTCCAGCTTCCAGTAGGGGGATTTGAGCGCGTACAAGATTCCCTTGAAGACTACATTCTCGAAAAAGATGTAGAAGGCAGCCATCTCACAACACAGACAACGATTACAACGCTTCCCCGAGTACTGAATTTGCAGCTTAATCATCTTGTTACTGATAGAGATGCGGCTGGACTGCCTACGGGTATACGCAAAGTAAGAAAACGAAGATCATTTGCTCGAACGTATGTTGAAAGATTTTCTTTATTGAAATAGGACTCGAGCCGATTTGAATTTCCAGAGCAGCTGGACTTGACAGATTACGTGGAACCACGCGGTGAGCATCACTATATTTTACACAGGTAATATTGGATACATGACCGCTTGCAATTTATTTACCTTGCACATGATTGTAGTGTTATTATACACAGGGGCTCAACCACCGCTGGTCACTATTACCTCTTTGTCAAGCCTGGACGGAACGAAAGCTGGTACAAGATCAACGATGAGAGAGTCGAGCCTTGCTCCTTTGATCTAGTCCAGCAAGAAGGCTATGGTACCGGTGTAGCAGAGGAGCCTAGCGCATACCTGCTAGTTTATATCAGAGCAGACTCGTACGACCAACTGCTCGCTGACGTTGATCTCAGCGGATATACTCCACCGGAAACTTTAGGTATGTGGCTGCCATCGACCGGCATGCTGCCAGTATATGCCTATTTACAGTGTATGTGTATCAATAGAGCAACCTCAGCCAGCATCTGCGAAAAAGCGCCTGTCTGTCCCTCTGCGGCCCGAGAAGCCTCAACCTAAATCAGTCCGTGCCGCTGAGCAACCAGCCGTTTCACTCATGAACGTAACGGTACGTATAGCGAAGTAAATTATTCTTGCCACTGAATGTTGCCATGATCATGCTAGGTTCTCACCATCGACACGTTCCGCTCCAATCGTCGATTTGGCTTCGTCACACTGTGTGACGCAAGTGTACAAAGCAGCAGCGCTAAAGGTTGACAAAAACTAGACGTATGGCGATTTCCTGCAAGACCTCGAGATCATAGTCCCAGTGTCGCGGAATAAACTGCGCTTATGGACGTTGGATGGCAAGTCCTCTGCAGATCGCCGCACGCGTTCGTTTTTATCTTCAGCAAAAGACGCGGACTCCAGTAAGTATATCGTATATACATATACGCATATGTGATCTGTATAACGCATCTATGATTCAGCAATGCAGAGCCTCTCCCTGGAGCATAACGGGAGTTCTGATGACCTTTGGCTCTACATGGAGATATCCCATGGCAAGCCGGCGGATGACGAGCTGGAAAATGGCAAGACCCCCGTGTTCGTCAAGCATTTCTACACGGGTCACTATCTCATGTAAGCAGATTTACGAAGGACAACACAGCAGCCAACCCATTCTTTGACAGAAACCATGGCTGCATTTTTGTCGACGAGGATCAGACCATCATCTCCTCTCTTCAGCTGCTTGTTGAGGATCAGAAGGGCTGCAAGAATCCCATATTTTATCGGGTATGTACCAAGTCAAGAGCTGAAAAGTAACAGTGACTCATGCGTCCTTTGCAGGAACTATACCACGACGCGCAGCGGCTAGACGAATCCATGACCTACAAGCAAGGGGGGATCCGCCACGGGGACATTATCTGCGTTCATATGAATCCCTACGCAGATATATTGTAAGTGAAAACAGAATACATTGTTTCGATTGAATTTAATATTGCTTTGACAGGTCTCAAGTTGAGCGAAGGCTTGATCTGGATATCGATTTCCCTAGCTTTATAAAGAAATACGCGCAAGTTGTTTACCTCGACATCTCGGGTCAGAGACTTTCCAAGCACGGTTGGGTCACTGCAGCGCGCCTCTATAAAGAAAACGTCCAAAAGCTGCACGAGCATATTGCTATGGCGCTAAAGACAGACGTAAAGAGGCTGCAGCTCCACGCAGTAAACCATTTTGACGAGGAAATGGCTCTTCCCGATAATTCCGTCGAGACGGTAGAAGACCTGGCTTGCCGTATTAAGAATATTAAAATAAGTG
The DNA here is from genome assembly GCA_023630325.1 of Syncephalastrum sp. PYS2702. Classification (NCBI taxonomy): domain Eukaryota; kingdom Fungi; phylum Mucoromycota; class Mucoromycetes; order Mucorales; family Syncephalastraceae; genus Syncephalastrum; species Syncephalastrum sp. PYS2702. Next base: position 51,096 of record JAMAMT010000044.1, on the reverse strand, counting down.
ACAAATAATACACGAGTTTTCCGGCCGTCTTTTGCTCAATCCACCCCTTACTTTTATCTGGCCTTGTTTATCTCTTGTTTCTGTGTTTCAAATGTCTTAAACAATGACAGTTTTTCATTTATCATCCTGGCGTGCGTTGTGAATAAGCAAAGCAAAACATTGAAAGTGGGCTTGTCACCATTGTCGTATCAGGTTGCTAAATCGTATTTGTTTATACCTTGTCTAATGGTTAACTTTTATTCTATTCTGGATTGTAATTTTTCAATCTCGGTCGTTGCAAAACTTTGCCAGTATCCTTTACTGACTTCTGCTGTTGTTGGCGTTGGCGTTATTGCAACCGCGATAACCGCATCATGTTCATGATAAAAAGATACTGCGAGGAAAGAGACGAAGTTTGTTTATGCAGTGCCGCTTCACAATCGTCCGTGGCAAGATGAATAGTCATTCAGTAATTTTTCGGAGTCATTCAGTATTTCCTTTCCTACGGTGTAGAAGAGTAGTTCTTCAGCAGCATCTTCAGGCTGATTTTTTTCCTGAGAAGCATGTCAGGCCTGCTTTACTAATGATCATACCAAACTATACCAGATATGTTCACAGTGGTGTGCAGAACTTTTGCTTTTATTTGCGCTGGTAATGACCGTACACCAAGTCGTAACCATCGAATTCGTAGAGAATACGTTCCTCCCGCTTGTAGCCTTCAACGGAGGTCATGGAGCTTATCATGCGACTGTGGCTGTGATGCTGATTGTCTTGTTGACCCATCGATTGCCCTCGATACCTCTTCGTCCCAGCTGCGGTGGGGCTCCCCTTGGCGTTCTGGGAAGCGGAAAAATTTCCAGGAGTAAAACAGCCGATACACTGATGAGAACCCGCAGCGAGTTGCCTAAAGGGGACACGTTAGGTCAAGGGAATACTGTAAATATCAGAAAGATGTGGTAAAAAGCAATATATGAATTACCACTAGCTCATAGTGAACCATCCACTATAGCACCGTCTATTGAGGCCCCGAGGAGGTGAACGCCTTCCACGTGGATCCCCAGTCCTTCTGGTAGCAGAAACAGACATGCCGGCCTGCCTAAAGGGCCATACGCCTCGATCTATCCTATGCGAACAGGCGCAACAAGAGTCTACTGTTCGAGGACCTTCATAGTCGCGACGAGAGCGGCGAAAGCGTTTTTTCTGAGCGCGGACACAACGCGAAAGACAGATACGAGCCATTGTTGACGAAAATGAGATGATACAGGGACATACGAGGCAACCAGAGACAAAAAGCAATAAGCAAATAGGGCCGGCGAGGGAGACGGATACAGAGAGATGGTCGAGATTCAGGACTTGACGGAGAGACAAGACAAGAGACAGTGACAAGAGAGCACCAGGATAGAACATGGCGGGATAAACTGATGATGTATCTTGTAATAAATAGAAGGCTATTTATAATGATGGGCGATGCTTGCGGCTAAGATGTGAGAGGTGGAAAGTGTTATGATATAAAAGGGAAAGCAGTAAACAAAATCAAAGGAAAGGAAGAGGTAGGATGTGTGAAACCCGGCACCAAGACCCCTGTATTTCTGAACCATCCCTCAATACCATATTTTCATCGATCAGCATATACAAGCGTTACCTTTGGCCCAATGAATAGGTTCACACTATTCTTTACTACTGGTTTCAAAATAGACTCTTATCTCTGTGATACTTTTCAGCGCCAAAATTTGTTTCAGCCATACGTCTCCGTTGGTTCTTATTGCAAGTCACCCTCGAAAGCAGCAAGTTGCAACATTGATATATAAACATTCTCTTCAGCCTTTTAATATCAAAAAACATTTTATTATAAATCCAAGTGGTTTTTTATGGGGACGGAACGGAAGAGATCCGGGGATTTACTAATAGGAGCATCCTGACCACAGTGCAGTGGCGATTTATGGTCGCGCTTGGAAATGATGGTTTTGATACATCAGAAACTTGCAAATAGAGGTACTCTCTATAAGTGAGCTACATCGGAGCATCTATTGAAACTACAAACGAGGCTCGGAACGATACTGAGTTGGATGGGCTTATTATTGAATATCTAGCACCAGTAAGTTCATAAAATGGCGAGCCGAACGGGGTTGTGATTCCGTCAGGACCACATGATACCAACGAAAGGTGGTCGGTAAAACTGTATCCGGACAGTGTACGCAGCGCCGTCCGACTGCTATTGGTTTGCTCAACTCTATTCAATCATCATACAAAAGAGTCAAGAGATCATCACTAAATCCACAAGCTCCGCGGAGATTGTTTCATGGAAAAGTAGGTGTATAGTAATTAAATTTTGAGCCTTCAAGCAAAAAGCCTGAAAACGTGGGTACTAGCAAACTAGTCATCCTTACGCTCGAAAAGATGTTACACGATGCAACTGAAAGCTATTGGACGAACTCGAATAGCTGACGTATACAAAGCAACAGCACAGTCAGTGGACAATAAAAAGGGAACACTTTTTGAAATTCCGCGTGTAGGACCAGAAACCTGCTCAATAGAAAAACGCGGTTCCTGAACAAAAGCCAATAAAACTCTTCTATTTCCTTACGTTTACTATGGTCCTGAACACTGCGGACAAAGCCCACGTTATCACTTTCAAAATAGCCGGCTGGAACATCACCAAACTGGCGCATGAACTGGATGTATTACGACAAACCATTTATAAGGTCATCGCTGACTACGAGAAGTACGGGAACCACGAGCGAAAGAAGGGCTCCGGAGGCACCAAAAAGCTCACGGAGCGTGACGAGCGTCTCTTGCTACGCGAAGTCAAGAAGAACCGTCGCGCTCCACTGCAAGAGATCACGCAGAATTCCGGACTCAATGTCAGTACCATGACCGTTCGACGATCCCTCAAACGTGCAGGCATCAACTCTCGAGTCGCGAAGAAAAGCCGTTCCTGACCGAGAAACATAAGGAGAAACGCCTTGCCTTTGCCAGAAAGTACAAGTCCTGGACCCTTGAAGACTGGAAGAAGGTCCTGTGGACCGACGAAGCCAGCTTCGAAAAAGGAAAAAAATCAGGGCAAGCACGCGTCTGGCGTACGAAGGACGAGGCCGACCTCACCGAGTGCCTCGCCCCCACGTTTAAGAGCGACAGGACGTCGGTGATGGTCTGGGGTGGTGTCACCCACGGCAAGAAGACGGAACTCGGCGTCTTCGAGAAGGAAGGTCGCCGGACCAAGAGCACTGCGGTGGACTTCGTGAACCAGATCTACGAAGGTCCACTAAAGCGCTTCTTGGACACCTGCCCTGGTTTCCTGCTGATGGAGGATGGTGCACCGATCCACCGTAGCAATGCACCGAAGAAGTGGCTGGAGGAGCATGGGATTGTCAAGATAGACTGGCCGGCACAGTCGCCAGATCTCAATCCCATTGAAAATTTGTGGAGGGTAATGAAGCAGAAAGTGCAGAAGGCACACCAGCCGGTCATGACTCATGAGGCTTTCACAAAGTCTATCATGGATGCGTGGGAGTCTCTTGACGAGCTGGACTGGAACAAGCTCATCGAGAGCATGCCTGACCGCATTGATGCTGTCATTAAAGCCAAAGGGGGCAGTACGAGGTGGTAGAGCTATTCTGCTTCTCTATAGGTACAAATAAACTTCACCTATCTGCCTCAAATTCATACATAATATGACATGCCATCGTGGCTACAGAGAGGTGTTTATTATATCTCTATAGCGTTAACAGCTGTGGAGAAACTGCAGTTCAAAGATATTCTGTTGAGTGATGAAAAGACGGAATTTCAAAAATGGGGACTTTTCCGTGTAAACTGACTGTACATTGCATCGAAGCACATAGACTCCTATAGTATCACATCAGAATATATGTTTCTTATCCTCTGGCTCCTACCGTCCATAATTTAAAAAAGAATCCGCGCTCGTTTATATGAGTCGACTAGATAAGGGCCATTGCCATAAAGGATTCACAATATGCTTTATCAACAGGGAACACTCGGCCATGTCATGTAAAAATATTGTTAACTCTGATGGCAAGATATAAAAGAAAAATAATTACACTATAATTCAGACCATTTGATTTTGGGCAGTCGGTTGCCATCAGCGAACGTCCACGTTATAGAGACTTTTTAAACACAAAGTATGTCCTAATGCATAGCAGCGCATAGATACTTGTTTATTATTCCGTGTAGCTATCTCAAGTAGCGAAGGACAACTTATCGGTATGATATGCTGCTAGTATCTGTGCGGTGTATACATAACTCGCGTAAGGCATTCTTCAGGGTAGTTGTATCACAATCTTTGCTGTTACTGACGTTTATTAGGCAACCTCTAGACTAAAATGCGAACAAGCATCTCTGACTACCTTTTCTAGTATGCCATAGTCTAAACTGTTCCTTTTGTTATGAGTCTCCTTCGCTCTCCCCGTCAACCTTCTCAGATACACTTTGTCTCAAATAGCTATAACGTATCAGTTAATAAAGGCGAGATAAAACCTTTCCAACAATAATGGTGTTCCCCTTTTAGACGATCAAGAAATTATCACTCATAACAGCTTTTTTTTACAAACAGACTACTCCGATGCTTTCCGGAATGTTCTCTGGCATGATGAACCTATGGTATCCGTACTTGTTTGCATTGATATCGACTACTAAATCTGTTAAACGATATGTATCGAGTATTTAGCTCTCAATACAGCTCATGGGGAGATTTATTCTATTAAATGTGCTGCTTTGAGACTCCAGCTTATAAAGCAACTCGTTTAGTATGCCTGAAGCTCTTACTGCCACTGATTAGTAATAGGAAGGTACTGACTAACCCTTTGATGGCCAATATATGTCTACACGCATTCTACTAGGTCTATAGAGTACTGGAGGGAGAGAGACCGTATGTCTTGGACAACAGTAAGAGCTGGCAAGGTGCATTGGGTGGATGCATGAAAACTGTAAAAAAAAAAGTTTTCTTTTATATTACGGAGTTCTGGTTTCCCACACAATCAACCAACCTTTTTTCTTTCCCACTTGCAACTTCATGGCCGATCCGTCGATCGGATTGTCTCTCGCCAAGGCGTTGACGCTCAGTCAGACGCTTTCTGAGGCGACTCAGAAGCAGGTCCCCGAAGCGATCGTCCAAAGCATTGAAGACGTGATCCACGGCCGCTATACCGACGTCCTGAAGCGTTACGTCTTCACAGCCGACAGCAACACCCAAGCCCTGGAAGGCGACGGCAATGTCGCGCAGTTCATCCAGGATCGCAGCCTGGCCGACCCTTACGAGCGCCTCGTGGCTGGCGTCGCCTGTCTGAACGCGTTTGTGCAAATCAACTGGACCGGCCCTCTCTTGGAATGGACGAGCCTCAAAGAGCTCCTGCCCCAGGCCTCTGCAGACGATCTCGACCTCAAAGTGCACAAGCACTGTCTGCAGTCCCTTTCGGCGGACAGCGAGGAAGTCTATCACCTGACGCAGCACCTCGGCCTGTTGGCGGCCGCGCGGTCTCTGCTGACGGGTGGCGTCTCCGCCTTGTGGGCTCTGCGCGCCGTCTTTATTCAGCAGCAGCTTCTCGACGAGCACGCCGGTTCGCTCCAGGACGAGCTGCTTGCGCTCGCGGCCCAGGCGGAGACCGAGGCCAAGGACGACGACGAGGTCAAGACACGCGTCAAGGTCGACGTTGCGCTCGTGGAGGCGTACTATGGTCTCGACAAGGAGTCGTTTGAGAAGCTCCAAGAGGCGCAAAAGCTGTCCGGCTTCGAGTGGTCCTTGACGGGTGCGCTCGGTCGCCGGACCAAGTTCCAGACGTTTGATACCAGTCAACTTGTTGTTCTGGCCGAAAGCCGCGGCACACACTCGCCCATGGACGAGGACAAGCAGCGCCCCGAGACCCTCGAGCTCCAGGACGACACGCTGCTGGAACGCGTCAAGTTTGCTGACACGGATACCAACAAGCAAGATGCCGACAAGCGCCATGGCAACCTCCAGATCATTGACCAGTGTCTACTGCTCGCCTATTGCCTGAACGTCAAGAACACGAACCCTGACCACGGTCTCACCAGCGAGCAGATGATGCCCTATGTCACGCGTGTCCTCGAGAACGCCAACAACTGGATGGTGCACACCATGGGTCTCTTGCAGCGCACTCGCCTGGAGTGCAACAAGTCGCGCACGGTCGAACGCTCTGCCCTGCAGCTGCAAGCCCTCGTGGACCAGATCAAGGTCGAGGACTCGGGTGTCGACGAGCGCCTCAGCTACTTTTACGAGCTGCTGCTGCCCAGCAAGTGGGAGATGGAACGTGAGCTGGCCAAGCGCTTTGTCTCTCTCGGCGTCATCCGCTCCGCTCTCGAAATCTTTGAGCGTCTCGAGATGTGGGAAGAAGTGATCGCGTGCCACCAGATGCTCGAGCAGCCTCACAAGGCCAAGGAAGTCCTCGCCAACCTCATGAAGGACGCGCCCAACTCGCCCAAGTTCCTCTGCATCCTCGGCGACCTCGAACAAGATCCTGAACACTGGCGCAAGGCGTGGGAGATCTCCGGCAACCGGTTCGCACGCGCGATGCGCAGTCTGGGCGCATACCACTACAAGCTCGGCGAGTTTGACGCGTCCATCGAGTGCTACCAGAAAGCGCTGGCGATCAACCCGCTCTTTGAGGGCTCATGGTACATTCTGGGCTGTGCGGCCATGCACGCCGAAAACTGGGAGGTCGGTCTGCGCGCGTTCCAGCGCGTGGTCGCGCTCGACCACGAGCAGGCCGAGGGCTGGAACAACCTCTCGAGCATCTACATCCACCTCGACCGCAAGCCGGACGCGTTCCTCGCCTTGAAGCAGGCCACCAAGCTCAAGTTTGACTCGTGGAAGATGTGGCAGAACCTGCTCATCGTCGCGACCGACGTGGGCCAGTTTGCGGACGCGATCTGGGCCATGCAGCGCGTCGTGGAGCTGCGCTGGGACAAGGTGCGCGAAGAGGCAGTTGACACGGACGTGCTGCGCCTCCTCGTCGAGAATGTGATTCAGAACTGGAAGGACGCATTTGACCGCGACGGCAAGCGCCTCGAGCGCCAGGTCCAACGCCTCCTCGAAGAGGTCATTCTCAGCCGCATCTCGACCTCGCCCGAGATCTGGCGTATCTGCAGCAAGTTCTACATGTGGCAAGAGAAATACGCCGAGGCCCTCGAAGCTTCCATCAAGGCGTATCGTGCAGTGATGCACGACGCACGGATAGAGATTGATCAGGCCGTGCTGGATAACGTGGCATCCCTCGCCCTCGAGACCGTGGACATGTACGAGACCGTGGGTGAAAAGGAGCAGGATGGCAAGCCGGTGTGTGCGGACTGGAAGTACCAGTCTCGGCTGATCCTCAAGGGCCTGATGGGCAAGGCAAGAGACAACTTTGAAGATACCGAGTCGTACGAGCGTCTGAAGGAACGCTTGGATGATTTGAAGCGATAGTTTTTTTCTTCTTTCTTCTTTATTGATTGTAAATAAATATAATATGATATGATATGACGAAGGTAGATAAAAAGAGATGTATGATAAAATATGTATGCTGCCGTGGAAAAAATAATTTGAAGAAAAAAAAAAAAAAAGATGAAATGCTACAGACAGAAGATAGATGCTGGATATGATAAGGTATATAGGAGAAGAAGAGGAGCAGGAGGAGAAGAGTGATGGATGAAGGGTGATGGTATGGTGGGGCGGGGTGGGGTAGAACAGGGCTGGGACTGGATTGTAGGGGAAGGGTAAAGGGCAGAGAAAGGGGACTTGAGGGTATGAGAGGTGACACAAGGGTCCTGTTTTCTTTAGGCAGTCGCCTTGCGCTTGTTCTGCGTACCATGGAAGGACATGGCTTTCTTGAGTTTCTTGCCCAAGGTCTTGCCTTTGAGGGTAATGCGGGAAGCCTCGCGGCGAAGGCTCTTTTTGTTGGTTCCCTGCTGCACGGAGGGAGGGGTCGGTGGCAGGTTATGGGACGACGCGGTCTCGCCTGACGATTGATCTTCTTCTCGGGTCGCGCGGGTATCAGTGCGGTGGATGAGGTCGTCACCATAGTAGCTGGCTGCCTTGGGCTGCACGGCCCTGCTTGCTGGCGCTGATGGCGGGCTACGTGCAATGATGGAGGACGGACTACCCAGCAGAGACGACACGATCGCATCCATGTCCTTGTCAGCATCGTATTCATCCGCGTCGTCGTCCCACTTCTTCTTGCTCTTGCGCTTCAAAAAGGCAGATGTAATGGACGAGGTATAGCTCAGCCGTTTTTTGACGGAGGGTGCTGCGGCTAAAGAGAGGTTGGTATGTCCATTCGTGGACATTAAGTTAGTATTATTTGTATACACAACATGGACTGCATATTTTTTGGGGTGCTGCGGTCCATGATGTTTTGTACTTACAGGAAGGTGATACAGCTTCAGTGGATGTGGATAGGTACGAGGGACTCACATCCTTCGGTGGTGGTGGTGGCGGCACAGGGATGGACTGGGGTAAGGTGGCCAGCACCTCGTTACTGCTACCGCTCCCTCCACTACCACCGCTCACGTTGCTGTGCTCTTGAATAGGCTGTGCCGTCGCCTCGGTGCAAGGAGGCAGCTCATCTTCCGGTGGTGGCAACGGAGACAACGCGCCATTGTCACACTCCTCCTTGATAGGTGACGACTGCTTGTATTCCGGGGGCGTCGGTGGTCGCACCCTGACTTGTTCCAAGTAAAGCGGATTGAGACGAAGCATCCAGTGGAGTCGTAGTTTGAGAGGTATAGAAAAAAAAAAAGGGAAAAAAGGTTGGGATAATGGGGCGGACAAGAAAAAAAGGTGCCTCTTTAATAGGGGCCGGAAGGAGTTGTAACCCGCTTTTGTTTGGATCATTACCGTCATCCCATCACAATCTGAGACAAACAAAAGTGCGCATATATGCGTAGCAACACACGAATGCGGATGAACAATCTGAAGCACCCGGTTCTCACTCTCCTTTCTTTTGTCACTTGCCTTTCCTATGAAATAATTCTCGTCGCTCATTTGTTTGTTCTTTCGAAGAAACCGAGTCCATGGGATGTCGTCTGACAGCTGAAAGACAATGACATAGGTCTAAATTTTTTTTTTATTTTTTTGTGATGACACAGTGCCCAGAGTTACCAGCGCCATGCACAGACGAAACACGCAGCTAACTTATGCGCGCCGATGTGTGATGTGTCGTGTTTATGTCCCCCCGGACAACACGCGTTTCTCCGGCTGCTTGAGCCGACGCTGCTGTGGCATGCCTGGTGCAGCTCTCTCCCTTCCCAGCGAACCAACCAAGTACTCTTGACGGCGCCGATCCGCAAAGAACAAAAGCTAAAGAAATGTTGATGAAACTTTACAAGCTAGAAGATTCAAGGTTTATTACAGTAAGGCTTTATCTACACATACACACGTGTTTTTTTTCTCATATCCACTTCATTTCTTCTCCACTTCGTCGACCTGGCAGAGGAGAACGCGGGCATCCACCAGCTGGTTCTCTTCAACCCGCATAGTCACCACACCTTCGTGACGACTCAGCACCTTGACTTCGGTCTTCATCGACTCAATCGACAAAAGCGGATCGTTCTTTTTGACGACCGTACCCGTCGGAGCAATCACCTTGAGGATGCGGCACGGCATCGAGGAGGTATAGGGTGTGACTAGAATAATAAGCGCGCATGAGTCACCGCTCGTAATGTCCGCTCCTTCATTGACGTACCTCGGTCATCTTCGCCCTGCGCACTCGCGCTTGCGAGCTTGTCTACCTTGCGCAGTTCAACTGGGTAGCCCTGAACGAAATCGTGCACATAGTACAGTTTCTCGTTCACATCGATCACATGTTCAGCCACGTAGAAGAACTGCTGACTGCCGCCTATTAAACAAGGGGTAAAAGTAAGTTTGAGAAGGATCGAGTCACTTTTCGTTGTGTCACGCTTTGGAGTGACACTTACCAATGGTGAGGCGGAGCACACCGGCGCAGCCCTGGACACCCTGGCGGCCCACCTGGGGCTTGCCAAAGTCCGCATCAAAAAGCACCACCTCCTGGTCAAGGTTAGGCTTGATTTCTTCGAGCGAGGCGGCAATCTTCTTGGCCTCCTCCGGAGTGGGAGCCTTGTCCACCCCGCAAACGAAGCGGTGGCGACCGATCTGAGGCTCGCCTTGGTAGTCAAACTTGATTTCGACCTCGTCTGCATCGTTGATGACATACTTGCGGCTCGGCACACGCCATTTCACGTTGCGCCAGTTGGGTTGGATGTTGCGGAGATGCACACGCGACTCGCGGCGGACAAGCCAGTCAAAGAAGGTAGCGGCGATCACACTGCTCTGCACTTGCTGGATGGAGCGGGGCGGGAAAAGGCGGTCCTTTTCGAGCGCGATAAAGTTGGTGTCAAACGTTCCGCCCTGGAAGCGCGGGTTGTTCATGATGCTGATCAGGAACTTTTGGTTCGTCGTCACACCCAGAATGACGGTGCGTGCCAGCACGGCCGCCATCCGGCGCACCGCCTCCGCGCGTGTCGGCGCGTGCACAATCACCTTGGCAACCATCGAGTCATAAAAAACAGAGATCTCGGAGCCTAAATAATAATAATAACCCCACTTCATGTGTCAGCTAATATTAAAATGACGTCTGTTTTCTTTACTTGCCATCCTCAACACCGGTGTCGAAGCGCACGCCCTGTGTAGCGGCTGCCGGAGTCCATTTGCGGATGACACCCGTGCGAGGACCGAAGTCGTTGTCGGGGTCCTCAGCGCAGAGACGCACTTCAATTGCATGGCCCTGGAACTGGATATTGTCCAAAATGCCGAGCTCTTTCAAGTTGGCACCTTGGGCGACCAAGATCTGCAGCTTGACGAAATCCAAACCAGAGATGCACTCGGAGATAGGATGCTCGACCTGGAGACGCGTGTTGAGCTCCAAAAAGTAGAACTTTTTGGTTTTTTCGTCCAGGATGAACTCGGCGGTGCCGGCTCCGACATAGCCGAGCTTGCGGCCGAGCTCGACCGCGGCCGAGGTCATGGCCTTGCGCAGCTCGGCGTCGACTGCAGGTGAAGGTGTCTCCTCGACGACCTTTTGGTGGCGCCGCTGAATGGAGCAATCACGTTCGTTGATGTGATACACGTTGCCATACTTGTCACCGAAAATTTGAATCTGCAACAACAAAATTTTTGCATGAATTTTTCCATGTTTCCTTTTGTACGCGTGCGAACGCCATTTGTCATCTCGAAAATTCAAAGTACTTTACCTCGACATGGCGAATGCTCTCGAAATATTTTTCAATCAGGAGCTTGTCAGAACCGAAAGCACGCAGCGATTCGCCCTTGGCGGCCTCAATTTCTTCCTTCAATCTAGGTACGGTTGTAAGTCTCGGTTGCCTGGCAACACATTTCCACTTACTTGCTCGTTTCGTATACGGCACGCATACCTCGACCACCACCACCTGCGGAGGCCTTCAAGAGCACGGGAAATTCTATACCGAGATTAATCACACATGATGCAAGACCACTGGACGGTGTATGTACCAATACGCTTGGCCTCAGACTCGAGACGGTCGACGCTCTGGTCTTCACCGTTGTAGCCCGGAATCAGCGGGATGGAAGGTGCGTGTGCTTTGATGAATAATTTGGCAGCAATCTGGGAAGTTTTAAAATTACAAAATAAGAAAAACTCGCATTATGTATCCAATATTTGTCTCCATGTACCTTGTCACCGATCGCACGAATAGAGTCAGGTTCAGGGCCAATGAAGTTGATACCGGCCGCCTTGACCTTGTCCGCAAAGTCGGCATTCTCGGACAAGAAACCGTAGCCCGGGTGGAGAGCGTCAGCACCAGCACGATGCGCGACCGCGATGAGCTTGTCACCGTTCAGGTACGATTCGGCTGCAACAGAAGGGCCAATATGGTACGCCTCGTCCGCCATGCGCACAAATGGAGCATTCTCGTCACTATTTGGGATGAGTATATGTAAACACGTGAAAGTGGTTGCCAGTACCTGTCAGAATAGACAGCGACAGTGGCGATGCCCATGGCATGGCAGGTGCGAATGACACGGCAGGCAATCTCACCACGGTTGGCAATGAGGACTTTGTGGATAGGTGCAGGAGAGGTCATTAAAGAGGAAGGGGTGGTATGCAGAGAAAGAAGAGAAACAAGTCAGCCCTAAAAGCTAAAGAATGAAAAAAAAGTTGTGTGGGGGTACGCGTGTGTGAATCGCACGGTAAAAGACAGCAGTAAATAGGTCGGCATGATCGAGTCAACCAACAACCAATACCCCACACACGATCACAACCCCACTAGCCTATTTGCACATGAAAATTAAATCCCATTCTGAGTTCATTATATTCAAAACGCTCTCCAACCCCACCTTTCACTTTCTGTCATTACTGCTTACTCTTCTAGCTCTTCTTACCTCCCCACCCAAAAAAGTCCTCACCATATGACGATTTCTGTATGTGCCGCCATCTTTCATCAGAAACTAAAGTAAATAATAAAGTAGACAACACCCAGAGGATCCCATGGACAACAGGCCCATCTTCACTCTCTGTATATATGCGCGAGACGCCTTGCTTTGGTATAGCTTTAGTATAGCTTCAGTGTATGGATTTTTTCTTTTGAACCTACAGTCCATTGAAGCTTGAGATAATTCACCTGTCCTTACCATAAGGGAAGATACCATCTGCATTCTCTAGTCTTCATACATTTATATCATTTGTTTTAGCGTTGAAAAGCTATACTAGAAGGCGTATACTACTATGGCTAACGAATAATACTTTGGCCCCTAAACCAGACCTATCTCGGTTGATAATGGGAATCTGGCTTGGGAAGTCGTCGAGAAAAGGCGGTCTAAGCAAAGGAAGGCAGGCAGCAGTAGCAACGGCAGTTTTCCACCTGTTCGAGTTTCTAAAAATGACGCATGCAAGGAAGTTAAATACGACTCCAGGGACGGCCTCCAGAGATACTTTCGGGGTTGTATGTGCATACACATGTATATCTCCATATGAAATATTACTATCGACACGCTTTTCGTGCATATGGAGAATGTATGCTCATAGATTCCCTCATAAAATACAGTCCGCATTATATACCCACAGGTCGTTGAAGCTCGTTCAATAACAGATTTTTATAAGACTCAAAGTATGTAAAAGCATCCTCTCATATACTCATATCCGTATACGTTGGAAACATATTTCTTTGATGCTGCAATGAAAAATACATCTGTGACTTCTGACGGTCATTTATGAGATGAAACCATATGATTGGGCAACGGAAATTAATATTGCTCAACCCAACTCATTAAAACCATAGAATCCAGGGCAGTGAGGTTCAGACATCAACATTGATAATATCCAGTTCTCCCAATCGTCTTGCTGCCCCTGAATGCTGATCTTATTGTCAGGTGGTCTTTTCAGGAATTTGTTGTCCTTATTTTCAGGGCTTACTGAAAGGATATTCACAATGCAATATAAACTAGGCAAAGGTTTTAAATATAAATACACCCATAAAATTGAATAACTACCTCGAGCGTAAACCATGAAGCATATATACACATAAAGCGAGCAGCATAGTGGTCACCTTCAAATTAAAACTGGCGGGTCTTTTCGAGTGGTCGCGATCCTGATTCCAGTCAAGGCAATCCTACTATGTTCTTTGTGTGTGAACCGCGGCATAGAATGGTAATATTAGTCATGTAAACCCAATCGCCGGGGCAGAAGCCAATAAGTTCGTACAAAATGTACTCAGTTGGAACCTTCTTTCTGATATGTGCTCTGTTAATGGCGGTGTCTGTGATGGCATGTGGTGCTTCCTATTTCATCAATAATTTATTCGTTTCCCCGACTCCATCTTGGGTGATGTCGTCATAGGTAGGGTATGAAGTGATCGTTTTTCCTAGAAGATAGAAATAAAATAAAAATGGTATGGCCGTGCGTTCTCATGAAGCGTGACGTGTCTGACAAGCATAGTACGATAGAAGGAGAGGTGATTTGATATCGTGTGGCCCGTGCTCCGTCATATAAATAAATAAATAAAAGCATCACTACTGTTAGCGAGTGTGTGTGTGTGCTTGTTGCGTAATGCATCGGTAGCTCCGGAAGTGGAGCCTAACTATGCCGAATCCACGACAGCACGGAACCCTACCCGTTTTGGTGTGGCCACATCCATGGAAACTACCTCTGACGTTATTGTGTAACCAATCAAGTGAAGCACATACACACACACGCAGTTGTTTCGGAATCTGTGTCGAATGGTTTGTCCCACACACACGGATGCATACCAATTTCGTGGAGACCTCGCGCGCCTCGCGTCGCTTCGTTATTTAGCGTCCTTTACAGTTTCCATAGTCAGACCAAAATGGCATACAGGAACGAATGAGAGGAAGTGCGGGCTTTCTCCCTTCTCCTGATGGGTGTGGCAAGTGCGTAGTGCGTTAGGATGCACATATGTATCCGGAGTCACACTGGTGTGGCTCGCACTAGCCTTCTTTCCCTTCAAGCCATGAGATTGGTCCTTACCCTCGTAATTAAATGAAATGCTACCATCAGCGTGCATCTTCGACGATCCTCTCACTTTTATTAATTATCACTTTGGCGCTAGTCGATCACTCATACTTGTCCTGTATTGCTTTTAATTGTTGGACAGAAAAAAGGGAAAAGACGTTGCGATTGGGATGCTCTTGCAACTTTTTTCTCTTTTTGCTTTGTGCAACACCGCGCCACCGTCATGACAAATAGACTGCGTCATTGGGAATGTTACGGGTCATGCTCGGAAGAAAAATATATCCCGGCTGTTTCTCCAGTCTAGAATCATCATTCGCGACTCTGCAAACACAAAAGAAAGAGTAAAGAAATGCCTACCATTTGCTCCATACTTTGTTTAATATCCTTCTCGTGCCTACGTCCGGCCGCGCCCCTTAAGTCTGCATATATGATGATCGTGTTTCCTTCGTCATGCATTAATGTTTACGGTTCCATAACAGCAAATTAAAGGTAGTCTGTCCGTTGCAATATCAAATTTAAAGGCAAGAGCGTTCTGTACCGAGAGAATCTACGCGGCCCCTAAGCATGAGCGGCGGGTCGACCGCTGACGTTCTGGAATCTCCTAGTACGCAAGTTTCCCAGTCACGTATGTATTGGCAATCAGTAAACCATGAAGACACGAGATTCTCTATACAAGCATGTAGATTTCTATGACTATGTGACGATTCAGTCCGAGCGCGTTCACATGGCCTTGCTGCCAGAGAAAACCTTGTTTTTTATGTTGCTTGAATAATCAGTCATATGGATAAGGGTGCGTCACTGAACACTACACATGACAACGAGGCTTGTCATTATCTTGCTTTAC
The DNA here is from genome assembly GCA_023630325.1 of Syncephalastrum sp. PYS2702. Taxonomy (NCBI): domain Eukaryota; kingdom Fungi; phylum Mucoromycota; class Mucoromycetes; order Mucorales; family Syncephalastraceae; genus Syncephalastrum; species Syncephalastrum sp. PYS2702. The sequence continues at coordinate 35,805 of JAMAMT010000044.1, read as the reverse complement.
TTTCCTTTAGAGTAATTTTCTAAACCCAAAAAACCGAATGGCGGAGCAGTGAGTGTATAATTCTGCGAATATATGATTAAAAAGGACATTTCACCATGGCTTTCGAGGGACAGCATGCCGTATTGCCTTTTGTTCTCTTGAACAAGCAAGAAAGAAGTCAAATTATCTTGGTTTCCTAATCGGGAATCCAAAGGGGGAGACATGAATACATCAAGATTTTATTGCTGATGGGAGTACCATAGAATGATTTGTAGCAGGGCAAGGGAGAGGGGGAGGAAAAACTGAAATTTTATAAAATTCGAGCCAATCTCATGCGCTCAGCTTAATTGGCTTCATGACGCACTGCATCCCCACACAAAATGAAAGCAAAATTGTTAGTTGGACCCTGAAAAAATGGAATTAAACAAATTGATCCCAGCCGAGACTAGCAGATGTTGATATGCTGAAACAGGTCTAGCGGCACAAATAGGTGTGGATCACGGAGGAATCGTGATAGCAATTGCGCGTGTTTATATTTTTTTGTATATGCGGATGGTTGTGTGTGTGCGTGCGTGTAGATAAAATGAATGAATGAATGAGAAACGAAAGAGGCTACAAATATGTACAAAGCAAACGGAATGTCGGCTATAACCAGCAGCCTATTTTTGCTACTACTACTACTACTACTACTATTCATGAAAGAGAGAGAGAGAGAGAGAGAGAGAGAGAGAGAAGAAAAGGAAATAAAATGTGTGTCCCTGCATAAAATGAAAAAAAAGGAAAAACGAAGAATCATAAAGTCGAGAGTGGAGATTGGAGAGAGAGGATAATGAAATTGATGTGGGGTGGCATAGCAATCATCGTCATGGCGTATTTGATAATAAAATCGAAAAGGAGAATTGAACGATAGGAGAACGGAGCCAAAACGCAGGAAATTCCGAGATGGATTGAACGGATATGGGGGCCTCGGTCATGAAAGGATGGGCGGGCGCACTGCGCTGAAAGAGAGGGGGGACAGATGCGTCTCCAAGTCGTATATGATTGACGTTTTCGATATGCAAAAATTTGGAATGAGGGACGATGAGCATCGCCGTTGCTGGAGATGAATGGAAGGTATAGACGCAATAGAACGGTCGTGCGAGTTTGGAACGAACGGGGCTGGCGTAAGTAAAAGAAAACAGTTATGCATAGAGCGGGCAATCGGACGAGGCATGCTTTGTCGAGCCGCACAGGTAGCAAAGCTTGTTTGACGCAGCGTTCCAAACGTCGGTCAACATTGTTGCGGCGTTGTCGTTCGTGTTTTTTTGGGTGTTGTTGTTTTTTTGGGTCATGTGGCAGCAGGACATAGTGAATTGGTTGCTTATGAGTGTGTCGTTCTCGTTCTTGTATAGGCGTAAGAGATATTCTCTCGATGAAGAGAAGAATTGAAGAAAAGGAAAAAAAAGTGTGTTATATAATTGATTCGAGCAATGGGGTTGCAAATGTAAGCTGAAAGAAAGAAAAGGGCAAGGCACGCTGACGACGGGTGCTTTTATAGGGCAAGACTTGGGGGGACTTCAATGGACAAAGGGCGGCAAAAAAAAAAAAAAGAAAAGTCACCGAAAAAGTAAAGGGCTGGGCGGTGTAACAGAACCCATTCATCATAAAAAATTCGATTCAAAGTGGTCGAGATCGGCAGGCAGGTCAAAGGCACACGTGGGTTTGTCATGCTCGGGTGTTACACATTTTGCAGTCCATCTAAAACCTATCCACTCGTCGCTGTCTGAATAGGACCCATCGGTGGTTCGAGAATGGGAACCTTCCAGGCACGGGCCACCAATGTTGCAAAAAGTCAGTGAAACACTTTTTTTTGTCTGGCCAAGCCATGCAAAATGTGGACAAGCTGTCAAACTAGCTTCTCTATTTTCTTCTCTCCTTTTGATATGATTTGGGGGGTTCAACGAAGGGGGTGCGTGCATAATACATTTACATATACACATAGGACATAATACACGTAGCAGACACATTTGTGAAGTCGCATTATCTGCGTCATGACAATCAACCCTGTTTCCATTTGTATCCCACATATCGGTTTTTGTCAGACGATAGGCCATCTCTATAACACCTTTATATTGCTGTATTTTGTTCAATGTATCATATGCAGATATGAAACACGGATGCATGGCTTGTTCAATGAAAGCGTCGTCCGAGAAGATCATCCGACCCCCGGCTGCTGCAAAGAAAGGGGAGACAATGGGTAGCTGAGAGCATTCACACACGCACACACATCATGAGCCCGCGTGCGCATTGAGTTTATCCCGACTGTTCGGCTCATGAATCCACACTCAGCTCAGCTCAAACACGCAACCAGCCAGCAAAATTTCGAGTCTAAGGCGAAGAAAGAAAGACGTAGCAAAATACGAACGAATAGACAATAATAAGCTCGGAGTCCCATCCTCGCCTTTCCATACTACCACTATTATATTATATCATCTATATCGCATATACCATGGATCTCGGCTATAGAAATCGCAACGATCCGGCTCATCAACTGCAGCAAGACATTGTCAAAAGTGAGCTGGTCCATCAGACAACATTGGCCATCCATCGCCTGGTCCAGCTCTATCCAGAACATTTCGACCTCCATTTCCTTCCTAAGCAACAAACTTCAGTGCCCGTCCAGGACGCCCTTGCTCAACTTTATTCCGAAACCGTGTCGCTCTACCGGGCCCGGAATGTCGTGTTCGATACCCACTGGGTAAATACATACATAGGAGACTTCTTACCTTTACTCCTCTGCTCTCCTCTCTCTCTCTCTCTCTCTCTATCTTCTTCTCTCCTCACGCGCTGACCATTCTAAAACACACTTGAAACACTTCTTTTAATTATCAGCACTGGAACATTGCGTGGCGCCAAGCCTTGTCGTATGAGAGCCTAGCCGAGCTCGCAGGTGGAAACGCGACAACAGTGATCAATTCGTTTCATCCAAAGAGCCGCAAGCCGCTGCAGGCTATTTTTAAGCATGACCTAGCTCGATATATGCGATGGTACCCGTGGCGGTGGTTTTCAGACCTTGTTCTTGTGGGCGCAGGTGGCTTCTCTGCCGTCTACGCTGCAGACGTGACATTACTCTATGATGTGACCGAGACACTCCCCCCATCCTTCGGGTCCCGGCGCCGTCCCGTGGCTATTAAGGTGGTCGACGAGAAAATATTGAACGAGGTACCCTTATTCTCTTATTACTATGTCCTGGATATGGTTTTCTTCCTTCTTCTTTATAATTGCACACCTGTGCCGTCATCATCATTTTCATTTACCATTACGTCATGTACATCTCTGTGTAGATCATCGTCCAGTCGAGAGCCTTTTTGGCGCTCCTGTTTCACGGAATTACCGTCTGTGAAAGCACGGGCGACCTGCTAATGATTGCCACCCTGGTCCAGGACGGCAACTTAGAAAATCGCATTTCAGCGGTCCAGCACCAGGGACTCAACATGCCCATGGCGGCTGATATCGTCACCCGACTTGCTTTCAATCTAGCCAGCTTACACGACGAGATTGGCATGTGTCATCGAAACATTCACCCAGGGAATGTATTATGCGCCGACGACGATTATTTTCTCATCGATTTCCGGTTCTCGACCGCTGCAAACGAGGCCGCAAAAGTGACGAAATCGGCCATGGCGCATTATGGTAAGCTAATCACGTTCGATCATGCATCTCTTTTTTGTTATATTCGTTCTCTCTCTTTCTCTCTCACCAATAAGCATTACCGTCGACGCCTGTGCTATGCAATGCCTAATGATAAGCAATTCACTAAATATACGGGTTACCTTGTAGGGCGGCTTCCTTACATAGCACCGGAGGTGCGCAAAGGGCTATATTCAGAAAAGTCAGACATTTACGCGCTCGGTATCATCATGTGGCAGCTTGTGTCCGGTATTACATTTCCTGCGCCGGAGATCATCCTGGCCGACCCTACCGTGTACCGGATAGAATGGATTCCGGGCGTGCCTCGCTGGTATCTCGAACTGGCCATGGCTTGTCTCGAACCACGGCCAGAAAATCGGCCGGACGCTGAAGAAATTGGTCTCATTGCTCGAAAATTTGCGGTTTCCCCGCAATCGCCGGACATGCTCGTCCATCACGACGACTGGACAGCGTATGCGTCTCGGCGGCGTGACGAAGAACGATCCCACCGCCAACGTGTGTCACCCTCGTCTCCCTCACGCACTCCGCTCGACGCCAACTCTCTGCTGCGGGTGCGATCGCCGCCCGGTAATGCAGGCGACGAAAACATGACCGCGTCGCGTGTCTATGCATTGCGCAGCCTGCCCTCTCTGGAAAATATGATCAATATGCCATTCCATCATCGTCCTTTTGATGCTGCTGTACTATCAGATGATTACTCTTAACTTATTGACACTGGTAATAATAATTGTGATTTCTCCTGTCACTCCCATTGGTGTGCTACGCCCCCCCATCCATCCATATTCCAATTCCGTCCTAGCGATGCTGTACCAATGATGGATCGTTTTTCCGTGAACCGGTCGGACGCAGGTGGAAACCCAATGGAGACACATACCCCCGGTCCTGTTACATCTTTCACCTCTCAGAGTCGGGGCGCGGATCCGTTTCTTTTAAAAACGTGCTCGTGTCGATCATTTTTGATAGATAACTTCATAGTTCTCATTGCTTAGCATAGCATTCGTACCAGTTTACTGGATCCTATTAGCAGTAATTCGAATTTAGAAATATGCGTCAATCTGTGTGATTTTATGATTTTTGATGTGTGCTAAGCTGAATCGGACAGCCGCTCGAGTTTAAGGTTGACATTCCAGATGGAACGTGTCTGACAAAGAAATAGATGTGATGTGATGAGGGCGTTGATATATTGCTGATGGTGGGAAGAATGATGGGCGCACATAGAGAGACGATGCGAGAAGGTTACACGCGATTGTTGTTGTCAAATTGAGGCGACCCGGGGTAGCTTCAAAATTCTTTGTGGCACCGTTCAAACAACAATCAATTTGTAGCATAGATGAGAAGGAGGAGGAGGAGCGGGGCTGTGCAGGTGCACGGTAAATGGCTGGGGTGAAGAACCCAACTTCCATCAATAAGAGCAGTGACACATGGACTAGCAGGACGACTATCTGTTTGTTGGACATGTGCAACCGCAATCTCTCTGCCATTTGTATCATGTCATTTTGTACTCTCGACAAAAAAAATAAAAAATAAAAAATAAAAAAAATATAGGACACATGGCAAACGTGTCATACCCGTTTCATTGCACCGTACCACTTGGCTTTGTCAGATGCTGTCAAATTATTTGGACAGAAATGGGCAAAACGTAGTGAGTATGTGCTTCTCATACTGCGAGCACTTGGTCATCAACAGAGAGGCACATTTCTTGTCTGCGGACAGGCACGGTGGTGCCTATCCTATCCATATGATATGCATGGTATCCTTCTAGCGGACCTCCAAATGAAAAAGACCAAGAGGTGTATGGCTTGACGGCTGTTGGTCTTTCTCTTCCTCACAACGATGGCGTTCCAAAACAACCCTGCTGCTGCGAACTACAACTGGGGCTCCTCCAAACGCCGCTATGAATGGCGCGCCGAGTACAACGATGGTGTCGCGCCCCGTGATGAAGCTCTGGAAAAAGAGCTTTTTTCAGAGGAAACTCACGTCCACTCAGGCATCAATTTCAACAAATACAACAATATCAGCGTCAAGGTCGAGGGCGACAACCCTCCGCCTGGATTTGACAGAGTACGATATCGCTGGACAGATCGTTGTCTGGATCACTAACGATCTTCTTTCTACAGTTTGAAAATGCCGATGTGCATCCTCAAATGAAGGAGAACATACGTCTCGCTCGTTATGACATACCTACTCCCGTCCAGGTATAGTAGCGAAAGAGTAAGGGCCTGTATCAGAGTCATTAACCAGAAAAGTCAGCGCAACTCCATCTCAATTGTCACTGCAGGTCGCGATCTCATGGCATGTGCGCAGACCGGTTCAGGCAAAACCGCAGCCTTCTTGATTCCAACCTGCTCAGCCCTCATCACCAAGGCGCGTAATCTGATTGCCCGACCAGCCGGTGGCTATGAGGCCCGGCGCTTCAAGGCCATGCCTTTGGTGCTGATTGTTGCTCCTACCCGTGAGCTGTGTTGTCAAATCTTTGATGAAGCTCGTCGCGTAAGTGTTCACGCGCTCGTCATTAATCACCTACCTAATCAATCGATTACCGTAGTTCACTTACCGCACCATGCTGCGCCCTTGGTAAGCAATCCGATACCACTCGCCCCATCGAAACTCACCCTATCATTTACAGCGCCGTCTATGGTGGTGCAGCCGTCGGTGGTCAGGCGCGTGAATTGGAACGCGGGTGCGATGTGCTGGTAGCTGCACCTGGTCGCCTCGTTGATTTCATCGAGCGCGGCAAAATCGATCTTGGCCGGGTGCAGTACCTGGTTCTCGATGAAGCCGATCGCATGCTGGACATGGGCTTCGAGCCCCAGATCCGCATGCTCGTCGAGCGTTACGGTAATGCGTGGGCTTCAGCTGGAGCATTCCCGGTCTCATCTAGTCATCATATTGTTTATAGGTCTGAACCGCGACAGAAACACCCTCATGTATAGCGCAACCTTCCCAAAGGAGATTCGTCGTTTAGCTCGCGACTTTTTGCGGCCCGACTATCTCTTCCTTCGGGTCGGTCGCGTTGGCGGTACCACCACCGACATCACCCAAAAGGTACGTAACAGGATCAAGAGGAAATATGGGAAGCTAAGACCTTACACTAGGTGAAATGGGTTGAAGAACATCAAAAGCGCGAGGCTCTCGTCAACATCCTGCAGTCCCTCCCTCCTTGCCGCACCCTCATCTTTGTCGAAACCAAGCGTGCCGCTGATTCGTGAGTGGGATATGTATGTATTCACGGAGCTTCTTCTCAAACGCCTGATTTTAGGCTTGATCAATACCTATTTGATCACAAGTTCCCCAGCACGTCCATCCACGGCGACCGCACCCAGATGGAGCGCGAAGACGCCCTTCTGGCGTTCAAAAAGGGCAATTGTCCCATCCTTGTTGCCACCGCTGTTGTTGCCCGTGGCATTGACGTAAAGAACGTCATGCACGTCGTCAACTACGACATGCCAAAGAGTATCGATGAGTACATTCATCAGATTGGTCGTACTGCACGTGTGGGCAACGCTGGCCTTGCGACCTCTTTCTTCAACTCGATAAACATGCCTCTGGCAAAGGACGTTACGAAGATCTTGCAAGAGTGCAAGCAGGAGATTCCCGACTTTTTGAAGTCTTACCAGTCGGCCAACCTGTAAGTGATTACTTCAATAACGTTTCAGCGTCTGGTCTGACCGATATGTCTTATAGTCAATTTGATGATGACGAGCCCGATATGGTCGCTACTGGTGGTGGCTACCAGACTGGCCGGTCCCGCCCGCAGCAGCCGTTCCAGTTCCGTGGTCCGCCTCAGCAGCAGCAGCAGCAATATGGCGCTCCCCCACCACAACAGCAGCCAAGCCAGGGCGGATGGGACCCTAACAACACTCCTTGGTAGTCCATATTCATAATACTTCAACCCAACCCCCCAAGAAAAAGTACATGTCCAATACAAATACATGTTCTAACTTACAATGCAGCTTCTATCTAAACATTCTATTGTGGCCCATCGTAAGTGAATTTGCGGGAGTCCAGTTGAAGCGTCACGGGACCTTATGAAGCATTCATAGGGTACAATTAGCAAAAAGGAGAGAAAAGGATTCTGTTAATGATCCTACTTACCGTCGTTGGCAATATCTACCATCATCATGGCACCAAAGACACCGTCTGTAACGTATGGGTTAATACGAAGATGTTCATGGTATTTCTCTCGGTACCTTTGATCTTGGCCGGATCATAAGCCTTGCCGAGTTTATCTAGGAAGTGAGCATAAGTTGCCTTGGCCTGCTCGGTCTTCATGGCATTATGAAAATCGGGCTTGTTCCCCTTGACAGTTTTGCCTTGCAAGGTGAACTGGGAAACTATATGCAAGGTGTTGTCTATGTTCAGAGCCATGTCCCTTAAATGATAGTTGACGTACCGCAGAGTACTTCCAGGCCGAGCTCCTTGACTCCCTTCTTCCACATGGCGCCTTCGTGATCAAACACACGAATGTTGAGAATTTTGTTCACAATGTAGTCAATGTCTTTCTCGGTGTCGTCCGTTCCAATGCCAACAAGGACGCAGACGCCCTTCTGAATCGCACCCACGACTTGATTGTCGACTGTTACAACTGTCAGACAAACGGAGCCAGTTTCCATTGGCTGTACGTTACCTGTCACACTCGCACGTGCAACCCGTTGAAGTACTGCTCGCATTATGTATGACCCCTTTCTTTTCTCTGCCTTTGACAGCCAGCAAAAAGTTATATCACGGACAGTTCTACTACAGGAATCCCGCCTACCTCGACACGCTGAGCTTGAATCATGACAACACATACTGCAAGTGCGCTAGTAGCTACTTTTGTTCAGGGACTGAGAGGCCTGCAAAGGTTGGAAGGGAGGAGTCAGCTGACGATCTATAAGGGGTTCAGGGCGCCACTCAAGAGCGGGGGCACAATGTCTCAGAAGACGACGGCGTGGAAGCAAGATGAAGGGGGAAAAAAGTAAAGCACAGATAAAAACAAACGACGGGGCATAACCACTTTGGTGACGTTGCCTTGCACCACAGCACTTGCATACTCGCGTACACTCGAACCGATGTCTGGTATACAGCGGCTGAGATGAGGTAGCTATTCCAAGTTACTCGATCCGTGCAGGAGGCTGTTTGCCCCACCCTTCGTCTCTACGTCGTACAGAAGCCAGCCACCCTATCCGTACCGCTCTGCCCTTCCTTCCCCGCACGCGACTGCCCCTATTCGCCTATGCATGGTCGCCCAAAAAGGCTGATGCTGATGTTCTGAAATCCAAAATGGAAAATAGTAGATCTGCCAAGGACAATCATACCGAGTATTATGAACCGTATACGACCAGCGCTGTCGATTTTTCGGCAAATTTCATTAGCCGCCCTCATCATTACTCTTACGCGTGGGCTCCTACATACGTCAAAAATGTCGTGTCGGCTTCATTTAGCTCTACAGGGTCTGCTTTATATTAAAGAGGAAAATAGCTGAACGGCACGTAAACTCATCGCTGAGGCATCCTCCCGTCTTGATGTGCAATGACTGGGTATGCACCGTTTTCCTCAGCCTCTCGCTGCCAAATAAACTTCATCTTGAACGCCAGGTGTCATGCGACGTTGCTGCAAATGTAGCATCTATCATTTAAAAGCGATTACTTCGTTTTCCTCAATATGCAGTGCTAGTCTACGGATAATGGGGATCAAGAAGTGATCTATTGCTTTCTATCTTTGTTTCGATCTCGCACACTTACACTTTGCTGATAACAGACGACCATCTCTTCCATCCGTTGATAGGGTTGGGATAGAAAACCCAGCATTTTATTTTGTCCCTGTAACGATAGGGTGGACGGTCTCTCCATATCTTATTCTTCTGATATAGTCACGATCGTATGGCATAAAAGAACGCACGCGAGCTAGAAAATCATCCTACAGAATTTTTTACGCCGCTCGACGGGTGGCGGGCTGAACAAGATGAAATCCCGCCAGTAGATCACAGTGGCCAACTCAAATATCTGCCTATATACAAGTGAGGTCTTTTTTCTTTTCCCCACCATGACGCTGCAGGGGATGGAAACTGAAAAATGCTAGTGTCGGGTGTAAAGGATACTTGTCTTCCAAATACCGAGCTATGGATATCGATAAGACTTGGTCAAGAGGCGAGTTTCACGAAAGGAGAAGGGGCGAGCGTGTAGCCTAATTCACAGGGAAAACAGAAAGAAAGATAAAAAAAAAAATAGGAGAACTCAGAAGGAACAGAGCACCAGAAACCAGAAATATGATGTGCTGTCGCAACTTTTCATCCTGCGGGCGAGATGCAATTAACATGTGCACTTCCTGAGAATAGAGTGTCTCCTGTTATGGCCGAGCACAATCTCGTGCAAACACTCAAACTTAGAGATCATAGACTGAGGGGACGAGGGGTAGAGCTAGAAGATGGAAAACAAGAGAATGGAAAGCAGGAGGTAGTAGAAAGAGGAGAATAAGATGGCAAGGAGCTTGAACCTTCTGCGGTTCTGGGACTGATTTTATTTTCTGTATTACTTACTGAGCTACTTTGTCATGCATGACGGCAGTAGCAGATAAGGCGGGATGCAGGCCAACCACCATAGTAAGGAGGAATCCAAAGCAGGTACATGGCAGTAACTAAGCACACTCAGGTAATATCTCTTGCGTCTATTTTAGGTATATGAGGAGCAGTCGTTCATATTTCACAAAGAAAATAAACAGTAAACGGGTCTAAACCTTGCCGCCTGTATGAAATACAGGAGATATCGTGCCTCGCGCCCCGATCTGTTCGATAGATAATTTTTATTGACGCTGATCAGGAAAGTCTGTGAGTATTTAGTGTATAGTATCAACCAAGAAACGAACTTGATAGACTTGGCCTCCTTCCAAACCCCCTTTAGGGGAGATCTCCAAGGCTTTTTCATCCTTCCGGTCTCTTTACTCGCTGAAGCCTCCTTAATCAACAAGCACGCCTGATGAGTCTCTTTATGGTTTGGAGCGGGGGTCATCTTGTTTGCATCGTTTCTCGGGAAAACCTCGCAGTAAAGGGGGCACAAGTGAGGGCCGACGGAGCAAGACCGGTGGGTCATCCATATAAATGCCAGACACGAAGTGTTGCCCTCTTTCTTACCATTACAACTCGTCTCTACAGCACTACAGCTTTACAGCTCCTACTACTTACTGTCACTACTACTACTCTACCACTACTAGTACAACTCAACACCATGCGTTGCTCCGTAATCACCATCGCTGCTGCTGTCTGCCTTCTCGCCGGTACCCAGGCAGCCCCCGTTGGCCCCGGCAGTCTTGCCACCCCCGTCGACCCTAACCGCGCTGTGAGCGAAGTTGCCTCTACTGCTGGTACTACGAGCGGTACTGGTGCTCAGACTGCTGATGGTGTCGCTCAAACAGCTTCAAACGATCTTGAATCGACCGTCAACGGCAACCAACAAGCTCCCAAGCAGAAACGCAGTCCCATCGACACCGCGTTGTTAGGTTCTACTGGCAACGCCGCTCAACCCGTCACTCAGTTAGCTTCCACTGTGCTCCCTAATGGTGGTGCTACTCAAGCCGGTTCCGGTCCGACGAAACGCTCGGGCCCTGCTGACATTGGAAAGGAAGTCCGTGGTACCGCCAAGTCTGCCGTTGCTGCAGTCGGAGGCCTCAGTGGCAAAGGGGACAAGAAGAAAGCGGGCGGCGCTGATCCGGCCGCCGGTGATCCGGCCGCCGCCCAGACCAAGACCATTCCCGAGCAGCCTAAAATGAAGCTTCCCGGGAAGCGCGCTGCTACCGGCCCTCTCGACGCTGGCAGTGTCGTCCAAGGCCCCGTGAACCAGATCACTGCTCAGACCGCGTCTCTTCCCAGCGGCGGTCTTACGCAGGACCCTACCGCCCAGGTCGCTAACTTGGTCCCCAATCAGCAGAATGCGTCGCGCGCGGCTTCCAAGCGTGACACCGAAGGCGATGGTTATGACCATGGCAAGGGCGAAGGTGAAGGCGAAGGCGAAGGCGAAGGTGAAGGTGAAGGTGAAGGCGAAGGCGAAGGTGAAGGTGAAGGCGAAGGCGAAGGTGAAGGCGAAGGCGAGGAAGAACCCAATCCCGCTGCGGGAGCCGAAGCTCCTACTGCTCCCAAGGACCAAAATGCTGCGCCTGCTGATACACCCGCTGATTCTGGCAACGATGTTGTCAGCAAGCTTGCCCAGGGCGCCCTCGGCGGTAGCAGCCCTGTCAACACTGTGCAGGCTAAAGTTGCCGAGGTTCAGCAGACTGCAGACAAGGTCACCGACAACGGCCTCTCTGACGCCTTGAACAGCGGCGCTTCCGGTGCTCAGAATGAGCCTGCTACTGGCGCTAATGCTGCTGATCAGAAGAAAGACGCTCAATAAGTAATAGTAACTGGTAGCCATTTATCTTTAGTTCTTCACTCCCTTGTTCAATGTACCGCTATGTCGCTATACCCATGATACTAGTCTAGCAAACCGAAAAGAAAATATATATGTTTTGTTGAGTCCCATTTCCTCACAACCTATAATGTTCTTAACGCTTTATACCCGGAAGAAGGGTTCATAGTAATTTTCATTTGTCTGTGTAGCTTTTTCTCTCTTCAAAGGTCCAAGAATAAGGTTGTATAGCCCGTTCAGAAAAGTTGACCCATATTGCAAATACACGGTAACCGTGCTACCAACAGTGGCGATACAACGTATATAGTACAATCGTCCTTTGCTGCTTTCCATATGAAATACATACAGTTGGACAATACATACCAGAGCCAGCAAAATTAATGCGATCCTTTTGCTGCTCGCTAGGTAGGAAGAATACAATATGCATGTGTATACATGTAATACGCTTCAGAGAGAGCAGAGACTCGGGGAATGATATAACGTACTCTGTTAAATTGACTGAGCGACAGCAGGACTCGACTTTTGGTATTGCATTGTGTTAGTATTCCAAACAATAGGCTCGCAGATTGCGAGTACATAATAAGGGAAAAGGAGGATGGCACCATATCAACAGAGTCTGTAAGGTGATTGGTTGCACAAGCGATTGTCAGCATTTGATGTAGGAAATAGGGTACCACCCCGTCACTCCATCACTACATAGGAGACTTGAGATCAGGGGCGACGTTTAGGAGAAGACCGAAGTACCTTATGAAACTTTGTAGTCTTTACAATTCACGCCTTTAGAGGTCAAGGTTAGCTACCACTACAATCATGTTACTGCAAGTTCCACCTGGTGGTGGACAGATACTCCTCATCTGTTGTTACTTTATGCACGCATACGTATAGAAGAAGGGATAAAGTGTAATGGTGACCATGGTGCATACAAACAAGAAACAAAATAAAAACGAGAAAACCTGATGGTATGTTCCAGGAGACGTGACCCACCGGTGTGGAACTCGTTCTGTCGTCGAAATATATTATTGCCAAGGGGGAAAGAAGCATCCGCCTATTCTCCAGATGGGCGGGGGTCGGGGCGACAAGGAGGAACTGCGTTATATATAAAGAGGTTCTTAAGGAACGAACGGTCCCATTATTTATCGACATTAGTTCTCTACTTCTCACAACACACCCTTCTCCATCATGCGCTTCTTTTCTTTTGGCTCAGTGGCCATATGCATTCTTGCCAGCAGCCTTGTCTTGGCGGCCGAGCCTAAGGCGCCTGTCGCTGCTGTTGATCCTCAGGTCCAGAAAAACCTGGCCCATCTTGATGCCGGTCAAACTACCCACTTATCTTCAGCTTTAAAAAAACCGAATTCATCCGCCAGCCTCAGGAAACGGTCGTATAGCAAGTTGGCGCGCAGGATGATGCGCAAGCGCGATCAAGAACCACCCACCGGTGGTCTCGGAGGGACTTTAGCTGGAGCAGGCAACACAGCCGGCACGACGGTAGCTCCCGCAACAGGTGTTCTGGATGGTATAACTGTCCCAACCCAAAAAGGCGTCGGGGCAATTCAAGGCGCTGCTACCTCACCTCTTGATGTTGCTAGCGGAAAAGGGGTGGGCTCCTTGTCACAACAATTGGGCCAGACAGGAAGCAGCACCGACACCGTTCTCGGTGGCGGTGGTCCCAAAGCAAAGGGAGCCTAGCATGTTTTTCCGAAGATAGCTAATATGTTGAATCCAAATATCAAGTTGTTCCTGTTGTTCGCGTATAGTAATATCACATAGATTTATTAAAAATCTGCGCTTCTCTTTCTCGTATTCGCGCGTAGAAAATCAATCTCATGCCTTCCGACACCGTTCTTGAAAGTGTCCTGTCACAATCCGAAGCTGCTGCCTCCGTCCACTTTCAGAAACGTACACAACCCCCGAGCGATGACTCTTCTCCAGCACAAACGACAAACAGCACGCGATCAAAAAAACGAATTCGCATTAGAGACGCTGAACCTCATGAATGCAAGTTGTTTGCCATAAGCGTAGGCGAGTCGACTTTGCTCAGGTAGACCACCCACCATCGCACTGCTATTGCGGCTTACACAGATAAGACTCCAAGCAGATGCACAGCAGGCATTGCTAGCTACTGGGCAGGATTCTACTAAAGTGAGCGTGGAACGTTTGTTGTCAGCCGCCAACGGTCTCAACCAGATTTGGTAATTTCTCAAAGCACATCCGCTAAGCAGAACAAAACGAGCAGACTAAAGAATCCTTTTAGTCGTATCTCTGAAATAGATACTCGGATTGAGGACCTTCTCCATCGCTATGAAGAGTCTCGTATGAACCTAGAGCATCTTGATACTGTCTATCGTGATGTAATGATCAAATAATACCCGCGAACAAAGCCATTCACACAGTCACCGTTTTTCCATGCTTAGAACAAGAGAGAAGTCGAGCGTCTAACAAAAGCGGTTGCATATCAGAAACAGCAACGAGCCCAACAAGAAGTTCAAGCCATGCCCAAACGTCGCCCCAAGGCAAGTTGCTTTCTATTGTTTGACTGTTTGTCTCTGACATAACACTAGGCAAGAAAACCTGTGGAGAACACTCCTTCGCCCACTATTGCGCCCTTAGAACTTCAAACTGTGCATGTATTCGAACCACCAGCTGCCGTACAACCACCTGAAGATCCTATACAGGAAACTATCGAGCCTCATCGTCGCACTTCTTTGGGCGGAGCAGACGTACAGCCTGATAGTGTCATGGAAGAAAGTGCATCATTTGAATATGAACCAGCGATGAAGACAATCACGATGGAAACAACAGAAACAGCAGCTACTCCTTTACCGGAAGAAGTACCCCGTCCACAAATCAGGTATGCAATATTTCTTTGAGATGATCTGCCAGTATTCACGACACTTCAGCACACTGCCATCTGTATCATCGCCGTTACAACCACCATCGCTGTCACAAGAGACGCAGGAGCTACCCACGTTTAAGAATGCAACACCTGAGGAAGCAAAAGTCATGGTATATATCCTCTCCCAGTTAAGGGGCGGACCTGTCGAGGGCTTTTCTATCAAAAAGCTTCGCGAGTCAGCTAGTCACTTTGCCACAACACACGACATACCCGTCGACAAGGCCGTCAAAACCATATACAAACTTAATTCCCTTAAACTACTCGAGGTAGATCGCAGTAGAGCCGAGACAGTGGTTCGTCTCGTGAACCAGTAGAAGAGCGCTTGTGGTATATGTTTTCTAATTAACCTGCATGACTTATCACTGCACCTCCTTTGTTATATTGAGTTCTTTTTTGCGCCTCCTTTTTCCTTCTTCTTCTCCTTCCTTTTTTACTTACGTTATCTTATCCAAAGCTTTGCACGACGGAAGTTGGAAGTCATACGGAACAAGTTGGTCACTTACCAAGAATGAAATATATGGTTGGTTTAAGGGGTTCTGTGTTCACGGATTATGGTCGACTCGCACTGACTGTGTGTTGCGCTTTCAATGATTGCGCACAAGCATACGCATACTGACTATGGTATTTCTGCAGAGCTGGTGATGGAGCATATATGTAAAGGTACTATATGTAACCATGCATCCATCATATCAGCAATACTGAAATCAGTGGAGCGAGTGTCAAATTTGCTTCACATATTGTGTGACTTCATGCTAGCTCTACTATGCTGACCTTTCGTTTACATCACGAGAAGAGCGAGTATACATGCATATCCTTATAGTGTGAGCTATACGTGCGCTAATAATCTCACAATGAATATAGCACTAGCACTTAAATTAAGCAAAGCTGCGTGCTGCCACAGTGGTTATATGATGTGCTTGTATATGCGTTACCATGTACTATTTTTTTTCAGAAGTACATTTGTTTTTAAGTACTACATTATAGCAGAATCGCTAATTCTATGTATACTGCTTTGAGGCGGAGAATGGCTCACCGTAAAGCGAAGTGATATCAGTGTCCTTGATCTGCAAGCCCGACCATGTTGAATAGTCGTAGGGGAGGATTTGCTGGTCATGAATTGTGTATCTGTGTACACGAACTAGATATCAGACACGTCAGGGACTACGCTGTTAGGAACATGAGAATAGGAGGATATATATATTGGACGCAGACATGAAGTGAGAGACAGAAAACAAGAAGGAGTAAGTTATAAAACCAGCTCTGTCTTCATTGGAGGAGGATGCGCAGGGTAACATTGCCGGCGCGTGCATTAAAGCCTTCATTGTCAATAGCTTACCTGATGCTTGCTCAGAAAACGATGTCTTGGGCACGAGGAGAGAAGAGAAACGGATGGAGAAAAGGAGCAAGACTCACTCCTTCTATGGTGGGACGTGTGGAGAGCACTGATATATAAGAAGACGAGTCTAATGACCGAGTGTCTCGACAAAGATTACTTCTATTATTCAACCCTTTCCATTCCTTTTATTTCAACAGCCATGAAGTTCACCTCTGCTTGCATTACCCTCGGTGCGGCTATTACTCTTCTCTTCGGCGTATACGCCGATAAAGATTCCTTACAGATCGCAAACGACGTTACAAGCGTTCGCTCCCTGATGGCCAATACGCTTGGTCAGACCGATGCTCCGAAACATAGGGCTGCCCCTGCCGACGCGCATGCGCAAGCTATCCAGGAAAAGATTGCCCAGATCCAGAAGCAAAACGATGACGACATGAAGAAAGCTGAGGCGGACGGACGAGTCGTTCATTATAGCGATTATACGCCCTCGAGCTCGCTTTTGACCGGGAGCGACCAGCAGCAGCAGAAGACGAAGCGTACGCTAGCTGAGAATCTGCTGGCAAAGAACAAACAAATCAAATCGGAGGCACAAAGGAAGAAGCAAGAGACGCTGGCCAGCAAATTGATCGCGGTCGACTCGAGCCAGGAGCCTCCCCAGGACGAAGCGCACCGAGGCAAGCAGCGCCAAGACCTCGCATCTATAACTCACCAAAAGCTTGCCCATATTGAAAATACGCCTTCGGGCAAGAATAATCCTTCCCCCCTTATTGAAGCCGCTCCCGAACACCATAACATGGTCACCGTTCATGCGGCCGATGCATTGACGGGTCAGGCACTCGATACCAGTCAGTAACAGACTTTTAGATTTTCTCATTTTGCGCATAAGGCACGCTAGTAGTCGCTCTTAACTCTCATAATCTCCCTCTTCTCAAATATATGAATATTAATCGACTGCTTTTCTTTATGCACTGATGTGGCGAGACTGCACCCATGTCGTCCGATGCAAAAACAAAAATGCCGGCTGTACGTGCTGCTCTCGCGCTGTTTCCCTCAGCCTCTGCTGCTGCACTTCCAATATATAAAAATGTGATGATTTGCTGGTCTAGACGCAACGACAGCGAGATTCTCTTACAGCCTCCATCCGTCCATTCCATAAATACTGTAAGATGTGCCATGGCTAAAGAGGACGTCACACACCCGAGGACCCATATAACAGGCTCCGCGATAAATAAATCTTTAATAAGTGCCACTTCCTATAACAGAGAATCAAGGAGAGTAAGGGGGCGGATGTATGTAAGCGAGTATCATGTTACTCAAGTATAAGTTAGCTATGCTACTGTGGTAAGTTTAGAGGGAAAAAATAGAGCAAAGGGAAGATGCTTGTTTCTTCATCCAGGGCAAACAAACAAGTTCCGCTGATGCCAGATCGGTGCATTTGGTAGGTGTCACAAGTGCGGTGAGCAGTTTTCGTGCGCGCGTGCGTATATGTGTGGTGCGCCCACTCAGTGAGATGTAGCGTTTGGTGTTAGAACAGAAAGGACACGGGTCCAAAAAAAAGTTTGGTCTGTCTTTCTTATTTTTTTCTCTCTTCTTTTTGTTTTCCTTCCTCTTTAAAAAAATTTGACATGGCCAGCCCTGAATACAGCAGCCCTTTGAGAAAATACAAGCTTGTCTTTCTTGGCGAGCAGAGCGGTACGCCAATGATCCCTTTTTCTTTGTTCTTTTCTTTGAGCTATGTAACTTACCGAACCATTTTTTTTTTCCAGTGGGCAAGACATCGCTGATCACTCGCTTCATGTATGATAGTTTTGATGCGACGTATCAGGTACACATTGTCCAAATATGATAGAGCGTACAACCGGAAGTGTTTATTCACATGTCAGCGTCAATCATAGGCCACCATCGGTATCGACTTCTTGTCCAAGACCATGTACCTTGAGGACAAGACGGTCCGGCTGCAGTTGTGGGACACGGCGGGCCAAGAGCGATTCCGAAGCTTGATTCCGAGCTATATCCGGGACTCCTCCGTGGCGGTGATTGTTTACGACATTTCGAGTAAGTCAACGCCTGCTTTCATTCGTCATCGAGAGTAAAAGGAAGAATATAACTGACATACGATAGACCGCGATTCGTTTGTGAACACCACACGGTGGATAGACGATGTACGAGCGGAACGCGGCGACCAGGTGATCATTGTTCTGGTGGGCAACAAGACGGACTTGAATGAGAAGCGAGAGGTGACACCAGACGAGGGCGAAAAGCATGCCAAAGAGCTGAACGTCATGTTCATCGAAACCAGTGCAAAAGCTGGCCATAACGTAAGCACGCCATCCAGAACATTTTCTTTTTTACTCATCCTCATATTACGGGTTTCCTTTCTTATAGGTGAAAACTCTCTTCAGAAAGATTGCTCAAAACCTGCCGGGCATCGACTCCAATGGAAACGACACAAAGGACCAGAGTAAGAATTTTTAAGTTGTGCGATGTGACAAACCATGCTCACATGGCTACTTTTTTTTTTTTTTCACTTTTAGTGCAAAAGGTCAACCTCAGCAACAGCAGTTCCGAGGGTAGCGCCTGTGCTTGCTAAAACTTATAATAATAGTATTCCATCTATAACTCATATACGACACATACGATCGCTCTTGTTTCTTATCTATACTCTCTCTATAAAACTTACATTCTATACCCTCGTATACTCCCGTATCTGGGTGTGCCAAAATCGATATTTTCCGGTGAGGTGGGACAAGAAAAGCAGAGAGTTGTGCGGGAGGTGAACTCTACGTCTTTCTGCTCTTCTCTTTAATATGCCTGACAGAAGACCCCTGCGCGTACTAATCTCGAACGACGATGGTAAGAGTCTTGCTTCTCTGACGTCGATGCTGATCTTTGTAAGGTCCCCCGAACCCATCCGATTCGCCCTTTATTCTTCCTTTCATTGAGCATCTCGAGAGCCTAGGTTGGGACGTCAAGTATGTTCTCCTTCTATGCAGACCATGCGTTATAAACAAGCATTTTCTTTCTTTTTCTGATAGGGTCTGTCTGCCCAACTCACAAAAGTCATGGATTGCAAAATCATTCATGATAAACGACCATATTGAATTGAGCTATTACAACCGCAAGACGGGCGAAGTCAGCTTTCACAAAGAAAATGACAATGATTTCTACTTGGTCAGCAACATTTAGAGCAGCCAATGGCGTCATACTCAATATTCATATTTATGTGTTTCCAGTTGAGCGGCACGCCTGCGACGTGTATCAACATTGCCTTAAACCACATTTTTAAAGACCAAGAGTTCGACCTCGTAATTGGTGGTCCCAACTTTGGCCGTAACTCTGCCACGTAGGTGTCCTCCACAGGCGCACGACCTTATCTGACCCCTTCCGCGCCTGTTTAGTGTATATGCTTTGTCTTCTGGTACGGTGGGTGCCGCCATGTGAGTTTGAAGACGAGAAGACAGTATAGGACCTTGACTGAACAGCGTATAGGGAAGCTGTCCTGCTCAAGCAAAAGGCTATTGCACTCTCTTTCGCATTCTATGCGCGCAAATGGCCTGCTAACGAGGTTCAGACTGCCTGCGACATGGCCAGCAACGTGATCCAGCATCTTTGGGATAAGGGGCAGTGGCCTGAGGGTGGCCTCTTCAATCTGAATGTGCCTGTGGTCGACTCACATCGTCCTGTATACTTGACTCGATTTCACAAAGCAGCCTATGGCAGTCTATTCATGCCTCTGACTGATAAGAAGGCTGAGACAGGCGTCAGCAGAAAGGAGGAGGAGGAAGATGACTGCGCAGTTGAACAGGAAGTGCGCAAAGAAGCTGAAGGCCATGAGTCAGAACGGACAGCTTTCCACTTCTCTCCAGATCTGTCGGCCATGGGGCATGCCACCGAGGCTGCTGAAGGCACAGACGCGTGGGCCCTGCATCATAAGTTTGTGTCTGGTGAGTTTTCAACCTTTTTCTGAGGATGAGATGGGTTGACCTTATGTGTAGTGACTCCCATGATCGCGAGTTTTGAAGTCGAAAGTCCCGTGCGAGACTATGGTTTTGAATCCTTCAACAACAAGCTCTAGACAGTTAGGGAGCAGGATAGAGTCAATAATGCAAACTGGTTAATATCAATGATAGAACAGTTTTCACTTTCTGTTAAGATAAAATCCGTCAGTGTCAGACTAGGTAGCATAATTAGCAGGAGTACCACTCCTGGTAATTAAGAGATAACTGAAATTTGTCTTGTGCGAACATGAGGCGCTCCACCATTAAAACAGTAAGTCATTTTATAGTCAAGTATCGCTTAATCTGCTCATCCTGTTGTCGTCGCGCAATTGGAACAGTGAAAATCTGCTTTGTGTTGCAAAGATAAACTCAATTTGATTTCCCTCCGTCGCTCTTTGTCCTTTTTTTTTTTCGCTTTCCTGGTCTCTTTCTCTTTCTGTCTTAGAATGGGCAATCCTGAAGCATGGCTTGAGACCGTCCGTAAATGCGAGTATCTTCCCGAGAATGACATTAAAAAACTCTGTGAAACGGTAACGCTTCATTCACTTGTGAATCCTTTTTGTTCTTTGACAAGCTTACTAAATAAATCTCCGTCACTGGGTGCCATCGATGGGGGTTTTACACTAGGTGAAGGAACTGCTGATGGAGGAATCGAATATACAGCCTGTGAACTCGCCTGTCACTGTCTGCGGAGATATTCACGGTGAGACAGTACTTCTTGGTATAGTGCAATCCACGCTTACTCGTTTATAACGTAGGCCAATTCCACGATCTCATGGAACTATTTCGCGTGGGTGGTGATATCGAGGATACAAACTATATCTTTATGGTGAGCGACGATTTACGAATGTGTGGGCTTGTCCCCTTACTCGGGTTGATAGGGAGATTTCGTCGATCGTGGCTACTTTAGCTTGGAGACATTCACTTTGCTTATGGCACTCAAGGCACGCTACCCTAGCAAGATTACTCTCCTGCGCGGTAATCATGAATCAAGACAGATCACGCAAGTATATGGATTTTATGGTAAGTGCGTGCTCAAGATTTAAGGGGGAAAACAATGCAACCTACAATACAGATCTCTTTCTCACACAACGCATGTATCTACTTAGACGAATGCCAGGCCAAATATGGCAATGCAACCGTTTGGAAATACTGTTGCTCTGTTTTCGATTACCTCACCTTGGCTGCTGTGAGAGCTGATGCGGGATGGCATAATGTGTATATTAATGCGTCCCAAATAGATTATTGATGGTTCTATTCTGTGCGTTCATGGCGGTTTGTCGCCAGATATAAAGGCGCTCGATCAGATTCGGACGATTCACCGCGCCCAAGAAATTCCCCACGAGGGCTCTTTTTGCGACCTTATGTGGTCGGATCCAGAGGATATCGATACCTGGGCTGTAAGTCCACGCGGTGCTGGCTGGCTCTTTGGCGGCAAGGTCACGAGTGAGGTAAGAACAGGAGAGGAACAAAAATGCATGCCTGTGTGCGAACTTGTACTAATATATAACAAAACTTATAGTTTAATCACATCAACGGCCTGTCCTTGGTTGCACGAGCACATCAGCTTGTTCAGGAGGGCTACAAGTATATGTTCGAGGATAATGATCTTGTGACCGTATGGTCTGCGCCGAATTACTGCTATCGCTGCGGTAACGTGGCGTCCATAATGGAAGTACGCGACGCAGACGACCTGAATTTCAAGATCTTCAACGCCGTGCCTGATCAAGACAGACTTGCGCCCGGACGGTCGGGCCTGGGACTTTCAGGCGGTGTGGGCGGCGCAGGTGGTGGACAATACTTCATATAGATCGGCGAGGGTACACATACACATATATACATCTACAGCAAGGCACGCACAATAGCCACCTTTCCGCCTTCCAGTTTTTTCTCTTTTACACCTTTGTACAGTATTCACTCTTCCCCTTTTCGTATCGTGACGCAGGCTTCGTTGCTCATCGTATTCTTCGCTACTGGTACCTTTAATCACTCCCCTTCCCCATTTACTTTACCTTTCTGTATTGTATAACACTTTGATTGTTGCTTCGTTTGGATAGCATTCTGCAGACTTCCTTTTAAGCTCCCCATTCATTCTCTCATTACTTTTCGACATAATCTGTATCCCTTCTATTTAGACGCAAGTGTAGAAATGGAAAAGGATCATATTCAAACATCTGGAATGTGCTGTGTAATAGGATAGACATTTGTATTGGTTCAAGTGTACATAATTAAAAGATAGGTAAGCGATCGATAAAAGGAAAATAAGCTATGGACGGGTAGTATAGAAGGAAGAGAGGGAAAAAGGGAAAAAGAGTTTGTATAGTCTAGAACGACGGGAGAAGCTTAGGCCTTTTCGATATGCTCGCCGCTCTTGATCGAGGGCGTTTGCTGCACCTTCTCGGTGGTAGAAGCGGGGCTGCTGCCGTTATCAAAGTAGCGGGCCAACTCGCGCTCGAGCTCAGCACCTTCCAGTTTCTCCATAGTGGCAGCCATCTTGACAGGGGAGATGCCCTGCTCGTTGGCCTTGGCAAAAATGACATCGATTTCTTCGAGAGATCGGCCCTTGGTTTCGGGGTAGAAGAAGTAGATCTGTGCAACAATTGGTTAGTAACAAGTCCTGTTGTTCTCTTGTTCGACTGAAACTTACGATAGGGATGAAGAGAGCATTGAAGATGGCAAAGATGACATAGATACCATAGCCAATGTTGGCAATAGCGGGAGGGGTGATCATGACGATGACGTAGTTGGAGATCCAGTTGGAGCAAGTCGACAAGGCATTCGACTGGACACGGGTGCGGAGAGGGTTGATCTCAGCAGGGTATAACCAGGTCATGCCGAGCAGACCAATGGCGAAGAATGTGTTGAAAGTGAAGAGCGTCACGGTGGCGACAACGCCCTCCGAAATCTCCAGGACAATGTTGCCTTCAGCGTCGCGGTGACCTTGCGCAATCATGGCAGCCAGGAGGGCCATCGAGATAGACATACCGACAAGGCCAGTGAACATGAGCTTACGGCGACCGAAACGCTCAATCATGAACATGGCCACAACAGCAGACAACCAGTATTCAGTACCATTCACGGCAGCTAAAAGACGGGACATATCAGGGCCGTAACCAAGCCTAAACATGAGAAGACGGCAGCAGGTTAGCGTGTGCATATAAACAAACAAAAATGCAGGAGCGTAGATAAAAAGAAGTCCACATACGATTGCTCGAAAAGCATGGTGGCGTAGTATGTAATCAAGTTGATACCACAGTATTGCTGAATGGCCTGAGCGACGACGCCGAGTATGCAACGACGGAAATACTGATATTGGCCGTGTTTCCACAGCTCACCAAACTGGAAAGCGGAGCCAGCTTCGGCAGCAACAGTATGCTCAAGAATGGCCATCTGCTCATTGACAAGGTCACTCTCCGGGTCAGAGCCGTGGAGACGAGCAATGACTTCGCGCGCTTCATTGACGTAGTTCTTCTTGAGCAACCAACGGGGCGAGTCGGGCAGGATGAGAACACCCAGCATGACAACAATAGCAAAGAAGCACTGCATAGCGATGGGGAACCGCCAGCGGACACTACCCGTCGCAAAGTAAAGACCGTAATCGATCCAGTAGGAAATCATGATACCGAATCCGATAAGCATGCCTTCGTTCATAATCAAGAAACCACGGTTCTCAGGCTTTGCACATTCGCTCTGCCATGTCGGAATAGTACTCGTGACCATGCCGTTGCCGATACCAGTGAAGATACGAGCGAAGCAAAGGAGACCATAGCTGTTGGAAGCTGCCATAATGATTGTACCAGCCTACACATACGGAAGCAAAGGAAAAATTGGAAACCATAATTTAGCAAGGTGCGGAATTTTTAAACGTTGCCATCACTACTTACAATGATAATGGCAGTACCATAGAAAGCAGAAGACCGACGACCAATCATATCACCAATGTAGAGAATAAGAATAGCACCAAGCAAACAGCCCTGCACACCAGAAGGATACGGTAAGCAAAAAAAAAACAGACTCTTAAGATTTCGGATGCACTCTTGTGGCACTTACAATTTGGTAAATAGAGACCATATTCTAGAGTTGAAAAGTATGTATGTTATTAGCGCATGTCTTTTTATGCACTGCATTGCGTTGCTTACCGACTGCAGCTCGGGTGAACCAATACACATGCCAGGCTGTTGGCACACTGGATCCGACTTGGTATACGGAGTTGCCATAGGGAAAGATTCCTCGAAGTCATTAAGCTATGATTTTTATAATCAGATGAGATACAACAGAGAGACTCCAAAGATCGCTAGGATCTTACCGTGAGCAGGGCACTCATGACACCTTGGTCATAACCGAACATGCTATATATCAAAGAGGCCAAGTTTTAATAACAGAACTTTTTGTTCTTTTCTTTGCCAAGAATATAGCTTACGTGCTAGAAAAAGCATTCAAAGAATTAAAAGCAGATATAAGTAAATAATGGCACAACGAGCTTTACATGCTATCACTTACAAACCAGCACCAGCGATGAAACCAATGCTCATGTTCAGAGCCTTTCCGGAAAGGTGGCGACCCTTCCAAATTTTAAATTCAGGCAACTGCTTGACCTTATAACCCATTTTGAAAAGATAGAGAAGGAAGAAAGAGAAGCAGGTATATAAGCCAACAGGTAGAAGGCAAGTTTAAATAGGATCCCAGATTTTGCCCAGAAGGGTTTAGCCATCGCCGGGACATACTGTGTATCATGGTCCATTTTTCTTCTGTCCTGCCTTCACGAGGTTAAAAGGCCGATTTGGAGTACCGGTCGATCTGTCCGCACAACTCTGGTCTGTGATTGTGGGCTCAGCTTGTCTGGGATAGAAAAATAGCCACTCATGAGGAGCAGGAACAAGAAACCGGGGTACCCCACTTTTAACGGAAGTTCAAGGTGGGAAAATGTGTCAATGGTAATTCGCCCCTCCCAACTGTCAACAAATGTACCTGATCCCCATATATGTGCTGTTCCTGTCAATGTATCAACGTTACTATGCCTTTTTCTACTACTTTGTGTCGTCTCCAGTCCGAGCGCGTGTCCTCATGATTTGTATCTCTGGTTATGTGAAAAAGCATCAAGTGGGAAAAGACAATATTTTTTTTTCTGGTTAATGTGGCACCAGAAAGGTGATACAACTAGACCCATTACGACATCAACCGATTCCCGCGGGTCAGCTGAGGAAACCGATTGAACTGGATTTGCTGGTGCGCATATTCTGTTCCTTCGAATGGCTTATTTTTCTCTAAAGTCTCAGATTTATACCATATATATCCAAGTCTATCTTTCTTTGTTCAAACACCCACTCTACTGTGCAGCTAATGATTATCATACACCAATGGGTCTTGCAAAACATCTAATACGCTATTTAACAGCTACCTTTATTGACATTTGGTGTTAAGGAGGTTAAGATGTGCACTATTTGTAAAATACAAAGCAAACAAACCAGATCATCTTCCTATATGATTTTTCTAAAATGGGTCAGTTCCCAGATCTGCCCGCGACGAAACAGGTAAAAAATACTTGTATGTGGAAACTAAAAGAAACATACATCTTCCGGCCAGAAAAAAAAAGAGTAATGTCTGAAACCCAAAATCATGTTTGAGTTCTTCCCCGTCTTTCTGTTTCGCTATGCTTCGACGAGGCAGCCCGGTGAGGCTCACGGAGGAATAAGAGGGTCTACATCCACAAGATTTCTGTGGCCGTAGTGAATCACTAATCCGCGCTATCTCGCTCGTGATGTTGCAGAAAATGGAGAACACAAAGGAAAATTCTTGTGTGACGCGAGGCTGGACACACGCACCCACCCACACACATACCACATCTGCAGGCAGAAAATTGGAAGACAGCACGAGGAAACCGGATCCGTGTCACCAGACATTTTCGCCACCCTTCACGCTTGACCAGTCATCCAGGGAGCCATGTCCTCATCTGCGCGCACGCGCACGCGCACGCACTGGTGCCTTTGTGCTCTATATCGGCCGAATAGAAAACGTTGTATAAACGGGCGTTTGATTCCATACTTTCTTTTATCGTCCCGCTTTGGCTAGATCACTGTGCGTTTGTCCTCAACTTTTGGCTGTATACCTTGAAGAGCAGCACTTTTGAATGCAGAAAAATATAACTGATGTTTTCGACCCACATGTGCGCTAAAAATATTACCATAAGATCGCCTTTCCGTGAGAATGGGGGAAGCTAATCTGCAAGATTATAAAAATAAATGAAAATATGGACACGGTTGCGCCACACCATGTACATTGCAAAGGGGCCCCAGCCGATGTGCAAGAAGGGAGGGAGAGCGGGCTCAGCATGGTGCGTGCGTTTTGAGGGGTTAGTATCATTATTTTAGCCCATCTCACATGGGGCGATGATCCTTCTACGGCTGAAACAGTGTCATCGATATTCGGCATTACGAGTATTTTTGTTCTGATTTTCCACTCTCCTTTTCGCAAGTCAAAAATGGTCTACCGGTGAGACGTCCTTTGGCAGCCCATCGTCGCGCGACGTCACAGCATTTAGCCTGACGAAGTCGGCAAGACGGATGACGGGACTGCTGGGTTTAAGTTTTTCTTGTATGTTCCTTATTCGAGCTTGTGAAACAGAGCAACAAGTTTGGATGATGTCACACCCGTTATAGAAAAAAAATGCCCGAGAAGGTAACTCTTCTCTTAACAGGCGAGATTGTGGCTCTCTGACTGAAAGGGCTGTGCAATTGCGACTGCATAGATCTACTACATTGATAACTCCTTTGGCTACATGGATCATCCTGGAGAATACTTCGTGAAATGTGCCAGAGGATAGAAATCAAAGGAAGAACGATACGACCAGTCGTTGTGACACTTCTTTAATACCACATTTGGGAAAAAGACTACGTCAGTCAATCTGCATTATATCAGGTAGCTCCTCCTCCGTAGCATATCGGTTGAATCCGCTGAGTCGTCCGGCGATAAGGCATTTTCTCTACAGTTGAATTGTAATTGCCTTGTCGTCATATGTGTGACTCACCCCACCCTTGGACACTTCCCGCTTTGACCAGCGAGCGCGTCATGAATTGCTTACGAGAGGGTTTGATGTCCGCGGCGGGGTCCCTATTATGCACCCTGCTCTTCCGGAACCAGCGGTGTCCGTAAACCTTCGGGATACCGATTGATGACACGACTGGATCCATGGAGCAAAAGGGTCAGTTGTACTTCATGTTAGCTGTCAGTTACACCGTTACACGTTGAACGCCAATATGTCCATTGAAGATCCGGCAAACAAACAGCAGTAAAGCGCCATCACAAGCCTGATCAGGTTACTACGCGCATGTTCTGCTCAGCAACAGCAGTCAAAGATCAAGTGACAGATATATACGTGATATTAATTTTTTTTGCGTCCAATAATCTTGTTATAAGTCCTATGCTTCGAGTGTCCTCGTTCATACTGTACGTATAGTACATGGAAATGCTCGCGCTATGTGAATGCTGCTGACCTAATAAATCATAAAACTGGGATCTGAGTTGTGCGATTCACCTGAACCATAATCTTATTCAAGTGGGATTATGGCGGGAACAATGGAGCCAATACCACGCGGCTTAAAACATAGACTAAGAAGAATCACGCGCACCACATAGACGAGCATTGCTAAAACTGCTACACTATAATGCTGAAATGTACTGTCTTCTCGTTCGCAATGCCATACACGAAGGTGAGGTGACGTCGACACAAGACCTATCAAATTGCTATTTGATCGTGAGCAGCACTGTCTAATATATACTGGGTTGAATAAAATAAAGAGGCTGTCTATGCGCTAAAATAAGATGAAAACTCTATGGTATTAACGTAGCCCCTAACACGCCATGCATAGCGACTACTCACAATTTAAGCATCTGTAAGCTTCATATAATCATACTGAGAGTATATGAAGCTATTATTTATACCTCTATGTATATATATCATGATGCATAATTTAGGCATGTACCGTGGAGGAAAGAATCGCTGGCTGTGTTTGGCAACTATATTCGCTGCCAAAGTCATTATTGTACTAGCTCTCTGTGAGAATGCTCGTATAAATGATGTGTGCCGCAGAGTTAAGTATTGAGCATATGTCTGGTAAGTCAGACTTTAAGAAACGGGCTATTCGTGATGCATATTGTATGAAATATTCAAGCACTATCCAGTGATTGTATTAGATATCACCTCACATCCAAATTACGAAGCAGAGACATACTGGCGTACGTTGCCTTGATTTACAGGTAGCAATATAAGGAAATGATGGAGTAAATCCGGTAAGCACGGCTTTTCATATATTTTGCTCTCCATAAACAATGAATTTGGTATTTATCATTGCGATGCTAGCATTTATAATATGTAAGTATCGTTGTGAGTCTCGCTATTCTATTTCGGTCGAGCATTGGAGTGGGAGATGTTTCGAGGGGCGTGGGTAATTCAAAGATCTCAAAAGTTCCACAAATGGAAGGAATAGATGGCCGATTTTTTGTATCGTTTTAGAGTTTATTCCTGCTCAGTTCCGATCAAAAACATATACCCAGGAAATAGTGATATAAAAAGGGTTCAAAGTATCCTCTACATTAATACATGCACGAAGAATAAGTCCGGATGCTCGGGCAGCGACACCGACAAATGACCCGAGAGCTCGGTGCATTAAAGTAGAGAATATGGTGTGCCTGTGTTTCGGAAAAGCAAGCATGAACGTTTAACCGTGGGAGGCGGGGGGTTATGCAAGCGTGTGGGCGAACATGAGTACAGACGTGTGTCTTCTTACCACCCAACGGGCAACAGTATGTTTGCTATTCATCGTCACAGCACTCGGCGTGCAGTATCTTCGGCACAGTTTGCCATACGTCGCCCATACTCTTCCTCATCGTCTTCCTCTCCACGCGGCTCGATCGCGTCGCGTCTTGCTTGGGCGACGGGCGGCGTCGCTTTGGGAGGTGCTACAACCGCTGTCTACCAACAATCGTCGTCGTCGTCCTCTTCTTCTCCTTCTCAATTGGAGCGACAGAATCCACCTCAGTGCATTGCTCCTGGCTCCAAGACGCCCAAATCAGCAATCCAAGCTGCTTTTCACGAGCTGCAGTCCATTCTGCCTCCGGAACATGTCACGGTCGATGAAGACATTCTGATGGCGCATGGCTTTTCGGAGAACAGTTACCATAACGAAGGCTCGCCCAATATTGTCGTCTATCCTCAAAGCACAGAAGAAGTTGCCGCGATCGTGAAGATCGCCAACAAGTTGAGGTAGGAAACAGTCGTAGCGGTACATTTGATCCATTACTGACGATCCCACGCTTAAAAGAGTGCCTATTATCGCTTTCTCGGGCGGCACATCCTTGGAGGGTCATTTTACAGCTCCCAATGGAGGCATCTGCATTTCTTTTACAGAGCATATGGACAATGTTGTCGAGTTCCACCCGGACGACCTGGATATCGTCGTCCAGCCTGGTGTGCAGTGGGAGGATCTGAATATCAAGCTCAAGGATGATGGTCTTTTTTTCCCTATGGACCCTGGGCCAGGGTAAGCAAACCAAAAAATGAAAGCCTGAGTCTCACGTACTGTACGGCTTAGAGCATGTATTGGTGGTATGGTTGGTACCGGCTGCTCTGGAACCAACGCCGTTCGTTATGGAACAATGAAAGAATGGGTCATCAACTTGACCGTGGTTCTCCCTAACGGCGAGATTGTAAAGACACGACAGCGGCCACGGTAAGTGATACTCATGTGCTCAATACATGTTCTGATACATTTATTCTCCAGGAAATCCTCTGCTGGCTACGACTTGACGCGTCTCTTTGTCGGCTCTGAAGGAACTCTCGGTATCGTGACGGAGGCTACACTGAAGCTGGCTGTACGGCCCAAAGAAGAAACTGTCGCTGTATGCGACTTTCCTACAATTCGTGATGCGGCCGCTGTCGTGCCTGAACTGACCCGGGCAGGTATCCAGATCGGTGCTGTTGAACTCCTCGACGACGTCATGATGAAGGCAGTCAAGTTGGCCAACTCTAATCTCGGTTACGAGGCCAAGCCGACACTCTTTTTCAAATTCGCTGCGGGGTCCAAAGCCCAAATTGAGCATGAAATCAAGGTCGTCTCTGAGATTGCCAAAAGACACAACGGTGGCAAGTTCATGTACGCTAAGAACGACACTGAGAAGGTGGAGCTTTGGGAAGGCCGCAAGACATGTCTTTGGTCGGCAACACTACTAAAGGAAAATGCCTCTGTATGGACCACCGATGTCGTCGTCCCTGTATCACGTCTACCCGAGCTGATTGACGAGACAAAGAAGGATGTGGCTTCTTCTGTGCTCCCATGTCCTTTCGCAGGTCACGCTGGCGATGGTAAGGGCTGATACCAGGTATCTCGTGGTGAACAGGTTGACTGATGTGTATTTCTGCTTTTCTCAAGGAAACTTCCACCTGTTCATCTTGTTTGATAAAAACAAGCCAGAAGAGTTTAAGGAGGCAACTCGACTGAATGCCAATCTCATTAAACGAGCTATTGCAATGGAAGGCTCAATTACGGGTGAACACGGAGTCGGCTTTGGCAAAAAGAAGTATCTGCAGGCGGAACTGGGTGAAAACACTGTCGAATTGATGCGTAGAATCAAGGCTGCACTCGACCCCAACGGTATCCTCAATCCCGGAAAAGTGCTGCCAGATAAAGAATAAACATACCATAGATCTAACTCGATAAATCATCGGTAGTATTTCTCTCAATATCTAGATAAATCAGGCAAATTGCGCGTGTGTCAGAACGGACGATGTTAGATTTCCATGATTCTTGCAAGGCCACGCAACTCTGAAGACAGGAACTTTTCATGGAACGAACACAAGAGAGAAAAATCAGATGATCATTGTCCATCACATGGCTCAGGGCTTTCAGATTGAAGGCAAATCTCAGAGCCCTACTCAACTCAGCGAACTGAGCCTTTGGTTTCATCGACTGCGTACTCTACCGTCTTCCTTAGAGACAAATGCTGTGAGTCACGATCGTTTATGCATCTGGAACTGTAATGACAATGAAACTTTAAAACTATGAATGCTCTGAAATTATGAAATGATCCGGTTCAATTAAACCTTAAGAAAAGGGGCCATTACTGTCTTCTGATATATTTCTTGACAATTCATTTTCTCATAACATCGTCACATGGTGTCTATGAGCGATTTAACACCATTTCCTGCATAGTACTTGCGCGATCGATCAATATCAACGGTCTTAGTTACCCGGCATGCATAATCAAAATATTGTAATTACCGATATCTTTGTGGTATTGGTATTGGTTACTGTATCTTAGGACAGTGATCTACTTACTAAACATAACTCGTGGTAATATTATGACCTTTTTCTGCCCTTTTCCAGAATGTTTTCGAGCAAGTGCAGTCGTACACGCATAATTTCAGCTTTGGCAGTGCCTACCTAATACACTCTCAACTCGCGGGAAATAGTTTGACCTCTGAACTAATACTTTATTCAAAGAAAGGCCGACTCAGCTGAGTCATATTGGTTTCCAAAAGGCCTTCAATTGAAACGCTTGCGTACAACGCTTGCGTACATTATAATGTTACGGATTATTGTTTCACTTACTTGTATCTCGTTATGGACATAGAATGTCCGCAACGGACAAATGAGCAAACTGGGGTTAGCACCTGACACTTATCTGATTTAAACCTTCTCGGTGTGAAGTAGCATGCAAGACAATACGTACGGTATAGTTCTATTCTGCTATTCTGCTATTCCACGACCTTCAGAGGAACTCTGTCCATTGCTAATTGTTTGCATTCAATATATGAATTTAGGTAATGAAATCCATGCTAATTCGTTCTCGGAACCGAGCGTGCGAGTTTATGCTATGACGATTGTGAATCACATGACAATTATGTAGCCAATAGTACAAATGGCTGGCAGTCTCAGTCTTTGTTATAAATCATAGACAAAAAAATAAAATAAAACATCTGTTCAATATGTTATCTCGCTATAGCCGCATATAGCCCTTAATGTTTTTGCCCATTTCTTGCTATTTTAATATTATATGAGCAAAAATAATGTTTGTCTGCTGCCATCAGAAGGAAAAAAAAATAATGTCACCAAACATGGAGTGGGAAAAATAAACGAGCTGGAGTTTTGGATAAAGTGCAAAGGCGGGGTTGGGTGACACACTGCCAAACGTAGTCTAAGGGTGCTTGATTCCTGTGAAACGCTTCCAATGAACCCTCACCGCGTGAGAAAGGGGCAAGGCAACTCTGTGTCATTCTGCATTCTTCATTGTGCGGTTATCGGCAGTTGCCCTTAACTTTAGCAAATTCGTTCCCAAAAAGGGAGACGCGGGCACCTGTCAGAAACCACAGCAACAACAAAGCAAAGTGTCAAAACATATTTAAATAGGTCGGCCTGTGCTCGATATTTGTGTCACAAAAATGCATCTATCTCTGTCAACTGCCGTCTTGCTGCTCACGACTGCAGGCGCGAATGCTTTCCTCGGCGGAGTGCAAAGAGACCCGACACCACGCTCCTGGGATGAGGCCTATCATAAGGCGCAGGATCTTGTGAATCAAATGTCCCTTGAGCAAAAGGTCAATATCACGACTGGTATTGGCTGGGAGAAGACGCTGTGCATTGGCAACTCGGGTGCCACTACAAACCCTGACTTTCCCTCGCTTTGCTTGCAAGACTCTCCTTTGGGTGTTCGCTGGGCTGACAATGTCACAGCGGGTGTGTCCGGAATCACCGCCGCCTCGAGTTTTGACAAAAAGCTGATCCGGGAACGCGGTATTTACATGGGTAAAGAGTTCCGCGGCAAGGGTATCCATATGCAACTCGGTCCTTCCGTGGACATTATGCGCAGCCCTTATTCCGGTCGCTTATGGGAAGGCGCTGGTGAGGATCCGTACCTTAGTGCTGTTTATGGTGTTGAAACAGTGCTCGGTATCCAAAGCCAGAATGTGGTATGTCACGGAACATTTGGTTAGCTGAATCTCGTGGTTTACTGAATGATTACTTTACTTAGGTTGCTACTGCTAAGCACTACATCGGTAACAACCAAGAACTGAACCGAAACACCGTAAGCGTAACATCTAGCCTACTCGTGCACTTTAGGCTGACATGTTGTTTATGTAGGAATCCTCTAACATCGGTGATCGCGCTCTTCACGAAATTTGGACGTGGCCTTATGCTCGTATGGTTGACGCTGGTGTTGGTGCCGTCATGTGTGGTTACAACGTCGTCAACGGAAGTCATGACTGTGAGAACGACTATATTCTTAACACCGTTCTCAAGGGTGAGATGGGCTTCCGCGGCCTCGTAATGAGCGACTGGGGCGCTACGCACTCGACGGTCGAAAGCGCGAACGGCGGCCTCGATATGACCATGCCCGTAAGTGTATATTAGGACTCGATTATCTATTAGCTTACACAAGACTTGTAGGGTGACGTTGTGATGGGTGAAGGTAACTCCTACTTTGGCAAGAACCTGACCGATGCTGTACATGATGGCAAGGTGACCGAGGATCGCGTAACCGATATGGCCGTTCGCATCGTTGCTTCCTACTACAAGGTTTGTTTGCTTCCAATTTTCCCCCAAATAGTTCTGTTCTTCCCATATTCGCTGACACACGCTTGGTGAATTTAATAGCTCGGCCAAGACAAGGACTTCCCCAAGACCACAGTCAACAGTTTCCATCGTGACCGAGCTCCCTATGTGAACGTACAAGATAATCATGCACGTATTGTACGCGAGATCGGCGCTGCTGCTGTCGTCCTTTTACGCAACGAAAATAAGTCCCTGCCCCTCTCTACCCACAAAACCAAGAAAATCGCTATTATCGGCAGCGACGCGGGTCCTATTCCAGGGTAGGGAAATCTAGATGGTTCAGGGGTCAAACTATATACTTACGGTCAACTACAGAGGTATTAATTCATGCCAAGATCGCGCATGCCATGATGGTACCATTGCCATTGGTTGGGGCTCTGGTACTGTTGATTTCCCCTATTTAATCACGGTAAGCTGCAACTTGCCCCGGAACATGAACAACGAAACTTATACTTCCCTTTTATTCTCTTAAGCCGAGAAATGGAATTGAGGAGCGTGTCAAAGGCTCTGCCAAGGTTGTGCATACCTACAATAACTGGGATACGGATGCAGCTGCCGACTTGGCGCAGGACGCCGATGTGGCTCTGGTGTTTGCAGGTTCAAACAGCGGCGAAGAATACATAAAGGTCGACGGCAACAATGATCGCAAAAATCTTACCTTGTGGCACAATGGAGACAACCTCATTAAGGCTGTTGCTGACGCAAACAAGAATACAGTAGTCGTTATCAATTCGGTCGGTCCTGTGCTGATGCCTTGGGTTGATCATCCGAATATCAAGGCCATTGTGTGGGCTGGTCTCCCTGGTCAAGAATCCGGTCGTTCCTTAGCGGATGTGCTCTTCGGTGACGTAAACCCATCCGGTCGCTTGCCCTACACCATTGCAAAGAACAAAAACGACTATAATATCAAGATTGATCCTTCAGAAAATGTGAGCACAACTCGTCCATATACGGAACGACAACTGACTTTTTTTTTTTGTTATCTTCTCAGATTGATTATAACGAAAAGCTTCTCGTCGGCTACAAATGGTTTGATCACCAGAACATCGAGCCTCTATTTGAGTTTGGCTATGGTCTCTCGTACACCAAGTTCAACTACAGCAAACTCAAGGTTCAAACCAATAACAAGGAGAGTGATGTGATCGTGAAGGCCAAGGTGTCGGTCACGAATTCAGGCGACGTCGACGGCGCCGAGATCGTCCAGGCCTATATCTCTTTCCCTGATTCGGCAGGCGAGCCACCAAAGGTGCTTCGAGGCTTTGAGAAGCTCAAGTTGAAGAAAGGTGCTACAGATGAGGTGTTTTTTGATTTTGATAAGGTGGATCTGAGCATCTGGGACGATGAAAGCCACACATGGACGGTGCCCTCAGGCAAGTACACCATCCACATAGGCGCAAGCAGCAGAGACATTCGCACCTCGGCCTCCTTTAATCTCTAGAAACTAGCTGTGCTACTACATTCTTTGTCGACTGCGAGTTCGCGTGCGATTTTACGGCTTGGTTTTGTATAATATCCCCTGACATCAAACCCAGTCAGTGTAATTGCAATAAAATAACACTACTTCGTTAATTATCGATGAATGGAGCTATATTGCATAATTAGGAGTGACAACATTGTCTCTTACGTTCGCCCGTTGATTCGGCGTAAACAATACAGTAGTAGGATTTAAAGCCACTGCATTTGTACACGTTTTCTTTAATAAGCGGCGCTTAGCAATATGAGTTCTTACTCTAAAGGAATATTGTGACGACGCCTTAGCTGTTGACGACATTTGTGCGCGCCCTCGGATCACGGCTTATAACTCATTTTAGCTCATAAATGCAGCTACTGATATTGCTAAAGCTTATATATGATAACTAGCCTACGAAATTTCGTTCCGAAATTAGTTCTCGTGGAGTACCCTTCATTTTCTTTACTTACACAGCGG
>JAMAMT010000043.1:0-184230 GCA_023630325.1 Syncephalastrum sp. PYS2702 | reverse complement strand
CCTTCTTGCGTATCCGCAGCGCTCTTGGGTTCCTCCGGCTTGGTCTGCTCCTCTTTGACAGTGAGATTGTCAAGGGACTGCGTGACTTGCTGGACTTGGTCCACACGCTTGTACTTGATCGTCGGTTCAAACATGGCCAACCTGTGTATTTTTCTCTCGCTCAATCCATTCGCCCCCGCTGATTATATTCATCTCACGATCGGATCTATGTCTTATGCATTTGATCATGTAATCATTTCCATGCTTATGTCATACAGAAAAATTGCCATTATCTATTACTGCTGATAACTATCACCCTTCCACAATTTATTATGTCCCCGGAGACCCTCCTTTCTACACTTTCTACACAAGCAGTGGGCTATCAATGACAGCAAAGCCAGCCGCCACACCGCCTTCTCGCGTCGTATGCCCCTTGGTGCGCAGCAAGTGGCCGCCGAGCTCGTTGACGACCGTCTTCTCACCATCGCTAGAGCAAACAGTAAGCCGCGCATGTACTGCTACTCTCACCAGATGACTTACTTTAGATAAATGCCGTAGATACCGAGCTCGCTCGCGACATCACCATGTATCAGTTGGCCCTCACGCACCATGAGGTTCTCGAGAGGTGGACTGCGGATGAGGTCCATAAGGATATACGCTTTGCGTTCCTCAGCCGACAGTTTCCGGAGCGTATCCTGGATCTCGGCGCCGTAAATATTGTTACCGCCACCTTCACGCTGGGGCTTCATGACAAGGTTCTCCGAATCTTTCAGGGCCATTTCATGCGCCCGTTGGCCCTCGGGGGTCTCATCGAGCGGGTACAATCCTGCAAAGGACTCGCGCAGCAAGTCGGCCGTGTACACATCCACGTACTGTTCGAGACGGCCTGGGATGGCAAGCACTTGCTGCACCTTTTTGGCGCCCACAAGCTGATACGCGACCGTCGGGCACTTGATCGACAAGGACCGCTCGATAATCAGCCGTGCTTCCCATTCCTTCTTTTTGTAAGGTTGTCATTCTACAAAGTATCGCCTTTTGTTTTACCTTTTGGCTGTGATAATCTTCCGGGCCGTAGCCGGCTCGGAAGTAGGTCACGGCAATCTCCTGTCCTTCCCTGTAATTGCAGGATGAGCCACCCCCTATTACCTCATTCGCACGTGGCTTTCACTTACATTCTAAGCGCCTTGTTGTGGGTATCCAGCGAAGCGGTATCGGCCACCTGTGCCAAGGTGCGTCGCATCACACGGACGCCATGTCTATGGGATGACTCAGCATCAAAGTCATACCACGGGTTGATGTAAGGGTCTTACGATTCGAGAAGATGGTATTCAATCCATCGTTGATCAAAAGCATTCCGTTCTCCTGGCTGTACGATCATCAAGACTTTGGCACTGGAAAAGATTGTCTTTTCACATCAGCAACAAAAAAAAAAAAAAACCAGTAAACGAAAGAGCCATCGACCTACTGAGGATTGCCATAGAGTTTCCATGCACTCGCGATACCGCTTGCGATGGCCTCAATTGACCGGTTCTCTGGCAGTTGGTCGACATTGATCTGACCTCCGGCATAGTGCTCGACGGCCTGCAATAGGTACCTGTCGCAATAAATCCAAGTTACGGTATGATATCTAAGGCTATTGTTCCTGAACCCTACCGATGCAGTTTGCTGGTGCAGGTACTGAGACTGCCAAAGCTAGAAGCAATTGTGTTGAACTCGACCTGCTTAATACGCGCCGTCTTTGCATCCGCGCCCGGCTCAGCATGTAAAAGGTAATCGCAACGATGGATGCCGAGGGATGCCGGCTATTCAAGTCGATCAACAGCCTGTTTGGAAGTATATCGTATAGTGAAAGGGAGTACCTGTGCTATGCCTTCTTTTCTGACGGTCAAATAAATGTCGTAGAGTCTTTGCATAAAGTCATCGACCTGAGAGAGGCTAGAGAAGAGAGCAATGGTTGGGTTCAGGGGATGAATCAATGGCGCGTTACGAGGTGAATTACGTTTCCATGACTTCGGCGATAAGAGCGTCGTCGAGGCTAAGCTTGTGAATGAGGGCATTCCAGGGTTGCTGAAGACCTTGAGCCTTCTCAAACTCTGCACGTGGGAACGGCGTGGGGTAAAGCGCAAACGGCGCGTGCGTCACTGCGCTGTGGTTGCTGAAATGAGCTTGTTTTTCGACCGTGGGCCGCACGACTAGACCATGCGCCAGCGCCCAGTCAATCGCGTCTGACAGCAGAATTTTCTGTTCTGCTTCCGTTTGTTGAGGTGGATAAGGCATAACTAAAGGTGGAAAGACAGGTGAAAAAAATGAAGAGAAAAAAAAGAAACCGAAAAAGCAAGGTGAATATGATAGCTGACTCAGCCGACCATTCCAGCATCATCATCTGTCTCTCTCTCATAAATTCATAAATTGGGATCATGGAAACACCCTAAAAATACTAGAACGCTCTCTCTGGTTTTTAGTAATCACACCTCTCTCATTTTTATTACTACGTTATCAAACTCTAATTAAGTATCATCTTCCTACTTGGTAAAGTTCAAAATAGATCCACCATCGTTCCGTTTGTTGTATGTGTGTGTGTGTATGTGTGTGTGTTGACGGATCGTGTTGTGATGGTAATTACATGTGCCCCTGATGAGTATCAGCTTGACTGCCAGTCTGTGGTCAACCCATTGATATACGAAAGGTACACAAGGGGAAGTGAATAAAAAGTTTTCAAATTGTTTACATGCTCCCACAACAGTAACTTTTTTTTTTTGACTTTAGGTCGTATGACATACTTACCTACTGGCATGACAGGGCGACATCAACATCCAGGACACCTACTCCTATGCAAATATATTCGCATCAGGTCACACACGCACGCACACACGCACACACCAGCTCACGCACACGCACACGTACACGTACACATTGAAGGATAAAAACGCCGTACGTGCACGCTTCCATTGCCGTTTCGGTCCCGTATGAGCCCTTTCGTATTCACCGAGACCGGAACCATCCGAATTATCAATTTCCCTTTCCCGTGTTGTGCGACGCACGACCCATATTACACACGACCCATATTACACGCGCCCGCGCATAGAGTTTCTTGACCTTCATTCATTTCCACCTGGAGTGTCCCGTTTATTCCCACGTGATTCCCTCCCGTTCACCCATCGCATTGTCCATTGATACTGAAGTTTGCTTCTCTCTCGTTCCTTTATTTCTCCCCTGGGAAGTCAGGCACCTCACTGAGGAGTTGGCATTGCCTATCTCTTCTCTTCTTCTTCTAATTGCAAGGAACAATAGCAACTGATCGAGGAAACGCACAAAGAGAGCATTTCTATATTTCACGCTAGCCTCCTCGAGATCGACGTGTTAGATCCTAAATAGGATGATCCTAAACAGGATCTAATAAATGATCCTTGTCGTTTTTTCTCCTTGCCAACGCATTGGCCTGACTCTCGGCCGGAGAGCTGATTTAGTAGCCATGCGCGCACGACCCACATGCACATTTTCTTACCGCCATGTCTTGCTACAAAGAAAAAGGCGCGATATGAACCTGGTGGAAGTCTGTGACGGATCGGTCGCACAAAGCTTCTCTTTTTCCTCGACAAGATGCAGCACTGCGAAGTTTCTTTCCCCCATTTAAAAATATACATATACATATGCACCTTTCATCCTCACACACGAATCAGCGTCCAGCTGCGGTCATTTGGAGCCGCTTTTTCTCTTTTTCTACTGCGCGCTCGTATGCGTCTCACAGGGTTCTATTCCAAAGGGTCTAGATTAGGGGCGCGGAGCCAGGCAGCAGTAGATTACGTACTGTCTAAAGGTACTGTAGATGCAAGGGATATGATAGGCACCTGTTGACGCATCAAAGAAACACGTACACACATACTCAGAGCTAAACCGGGCATCCTTTATTTTTGTTGTGCCCCGCAATCGCAGACCCCCTTCCCTTTTTTCCTTGAGGTCGCACCTCCTATCCAGAACGATCGGCAACGTAGAGAACACAAAAAAAGATATTCAGTACATATATTCCGGTCATACTGCTACTAAAACCTGCAGCATAGTGAGTGACATTCTGATGATTAAAATACATAATCCACTCCTTTTCTGTGGTACCTGGGACCAAGTACAGTATACACATGATGGGTCCAAATCCATCGAAGCGACCGTGCGTGCGCGCGCGGGCGCTGCTGAAGGGGGGCTGTCTACCTTTTCCAAAGCTGTTATCTCCCACATCAAAAGAAGAAAAAGGGTCAACTTGTGAATGGAGCACGCGCCACTCAAAATACAAAGTAATCAAACAAATAGCGTGATCTGCCGACAGCACACGTTTCCTGTTGCTTCTTCCTCATAATAAACAACAAACAAACGAGCAGTGATGGCATCTGAGTTGACGAAGTTTCCTTACGCTATATTTGCACTGACAATCTATAGTTAACATACAAAGCCTAAAAAAGCATGAGCAACAGTCAGAAGAAAAAGAAAAAGGAGGTAAAGTTGCCCGCTGAAGCGGAACGGAGAAAGAGGTGAAAGGGGTTTAGGAGTACGGAGACAGGAGTAGCTACTCCTGAATTTATGCCACCCCTTTTGTTCACCTTTTGGTAGGACGCAAGGAGGAAGCAACGCGCAGCCCCACTTTTTCTATTGATTCAATGTTTATATTGCTCGCTGCAGGTGTTCTTTTTACTTTAACCCTCGGCTGCCATCATCTTTTACCAACTCCTTCCAACCCCTTCCCCTTATCCTCCCGCAGGAGATTAATGGACTTTCTTTTGGGTGATGCTCGCTGATGAGAAGACGGGGTAGCTCAAAAGGGGATATCACCCTTGGAAGAACAGAGGAGATCAAGAAAAAGGAAAAAAAAAAAGGTCATGGAGCACATACAAGACCCCATCATCCAGCGAACATGAATCCAGGAAGGGGTTTCGAACAAGCATGTTCTAACCATGCACGAACCCAAAAATTTTTCTTCTTGCGGGGCCAACCTGTGGATGTATAATTACTATTGGACTAACCATTTCAGCTGAGATGAGAACGAATTAACTAGAAAGGAGCACGTCTATGACAGGTCCCGCTCTTGAATCAACCAGCGCAATATGATTGAGCGGATAGATTATTACGAATAAACCATTTGGATACTTAGTGAGCGCATGCACTGCGCTGCAGGTCATGAGGGGGCTATAGGGATCGAGGAAGCAAGAAAAAAAGTCTAATATGCTCGGCCACAGCAGCATACTATGGATTCGTTTGAAATTGATCCCATGTCGCAAAGGCCTTCTTCTAGTCAATATAACCAAATTTAGCTACGAAGCACATTATCTGGAGGCAAGGTAATCGACGATCCCGTCTACAGACAAGGTTTTTGACCTAACATGACGAAAAGGAACATTGACCGCCCCTCCGACCCATTTATATACGACCCTTTCTTCCATTCACTCTCTTTCTTTCCTTGTCATGGATTCTACCACCACCAACTACTGCTTTGAGCAAATGTCACCGCGGCGTATCCCGCCCGCTTCGTCCTACCTGCCACCTCCGCCAACAAGTCACGGTCACCATGCCGGAAATAACGGTAACACCGACTCAGATCAGGTCCTGTCACCGCCTTTGACACCGGCCTTATCTCCTTCTGTCACCATGAACCACCACCAACAACACCACCCACACCACCCACACCATCCTCAGCACCCTCACCAGCACCCAGAGCCTTTCAAGCGGAAGTTCTCGACCGACGTCAGTCCGCTTGGCTTCCCTTCCTCGAGCTATGCTGCCGCGGCAACTGCTGCTGCCGCTGCTGCCGCTGCTGTGTCCTCGTCCCCCTCTGCGGCACAGAGCGCTGCACCGTCTGCCTCACAACGCCTCTTTGTGGACGACCCAGTCGATCGGCGGGCCTCGACTGGTTCGGCCATGTCCATCGACGACTATCAGCACTCGCCGTATTGGGCGAGCGTGCATCTGCAGAAGCAGCGATCCATGTCCTTTTCCGAGCGCATGCCCTCGCGACGACAACCCAGCAAGCAGAACAAACACGTGTGTAATTATCCTCACTGCGGTTGGAGCTTCAAACGATACGAGCATTTGAAGCGGCATATGCTTGTCCACACCGGCGAACGGCCCCACGCTTGCCCCTATCCAGGATGTGGCAAGCGATTTAGCCGTTCTGACAATTTCCACGCACACTACCGAACGCACACTAAGAAAGCGATGGAACAGCAAAAGCGCGACGGGTCGATCTCGTCCCAATCCTCCAACGGCCCTTCCTCACTCTCAGCTGCACTCCCACCGCCACACCACATGCATCCTTCCGCTTACGACCCTACCTCTGCAGCTGCAGCCATCACCGCAAGCAGCTTTACCCGGGGCCCACCGCCACCACCGTTGTTGAGCGCCGATCTACAGCAGCACCAACAGCACCAGGCCCATCCCAGCGAGATTCATCCCACCGCACAGCCGCTCAATCGTTATTACCCGTCACGCTTTCTCGACGAGCGCTCGCCCTTCGACCACCGTCCGTCTTTTAGCTCTTACGACAATCCCCACCATACACAGCAACATTCTCATCAGCAACAGCAACAGCAGCAGCAGCAGCAGCAGCAACAACAAAGACATCCTTTGGCACCTCCCAATGATTATGTCGACCATCACCCCACCCTCAACTCCTCCTCCTCTTCCTCCTCCGGAGACGACTCGGAAAAGCAGCACGTCTGTACCCACCCGGATTGTCACCGCCGGTTTAAGCGACTCGAACACCTCAAGCGCCACATGCGCATTCATACCCTCGAGCGACCCTTCCAGTGCTCTTACAACGGCTGCCAAAAGACCTTTTCTCGATCCGACAACCTGACACAGCACCTCAAGACCCATGAGCGTCGCGAGTCAAGATATCATCATCGACCTTCTTACGACCAGCAGCAAGGGCAACAACAGAATCAGCCCGGTTTTGCCGACCTCATCCGGTCCTCGTCTCCTCCCCATGCCTACAAGCATGACAAGGACGACTACCCGCATCACTACGCGCCCCCTCCTCCATCCTTTATTAATTGCTAAATCATCATTTTCTTTTCCGTTATTTATTTACACACGCACACACGCACATACGCACACACATAATGTTTTGAGTTTCATTATAAAAAAAGTTTTTGAGTTCCTTTTTTTGCAAGACAAATACATTTTCACAAAGCATCTTCCTCATTTAGTT
The DNA here is from genome assembly GCA_023630325.1 of Syncephalastrum sp. PYS2702. Classification (NCBI taxonomy): domain Eukaryota; kingdom Fungi; phylum Mucoromycota; class Mucoromycetes; order Mucorales; family Syncephalastraceae; genus Syncephalastrum; species Syncephalastrum sp. PYS2702. The sequence continues at coordinate 177,059 of JAMAMT010000043.1, read as the reverse complement.
TTTTTTTTTTCATGTACGTCTCCATTTTCTCTCTCTTTCGCTCATATTTATGCACGGATAGGCATCGTGCTTTTCTGTTGCAGACTTGTTTTTATAATAAGTATATCTATCATATCTCGTCATGCAAAAACATACAGGTATCAAGGAGGTCTTATTTTCTTTTTCAATCCGCGACGGATCGGCACATGCAGCACATTAAGTGTGCATGGAGCGACGGGATTTCCAGAAAAAAGAAAAATTTTTGTGCCCGTCCAATGGGGTGAAAGGTGACACAACGGGAAATGAAAAATAGCGCGCGTGCGTTTGACGTGAAATGGTGTTGTTATTGACATGATCCTCTATTGCTTAGAACCGGACTATACTGCTAAACGGCCGGCATCCTGATGTTCTCCCATTTAACCGAAAAATATCTAAAAAAGATGCTCTTATGTGATCAAATTTGTTCTTCGCTTCCCTCAAGTCGTCAGTCGCCGTATAACTTGTATCCGGGGAACGGGATTCACTCATATACTTCAGTCTAGACCAAGTCTTTTAATAATAAAACGTTGTATTTCCGACATTTCTCAGACACGATAAGAGCCGACTTCTCACGGACCAGGGACCTCCTCTTATAGATCGTACGGCTGCTTACGTGTACAACGTTATCCTCTTTAAAGGAAGGCGGACGCCAAAGAATTTCAAATTGATAACGAACATCATGATTAATGATATATGAAGCCGTAACGAGTCACATGGACATCAGAGACGATCGTACAACTCAAAAGTGCAATTATTCTATTTATTATGTGTTTAAGTGGGAAATATACGACGATTGTAACAAATAATAGGATCAACGAGTATACCGACAGGCAATGCATAGAGTCAGGCATCTCGACAGTGTCTGAAAATGATACCTTTGCTCATCCAGTCACATATGGAGAAGCTCAAGCCGTAACATGGCGCCTGTATTGGTCTGAATAAAGTTAAGCAGTTAAATCACTTGCGAGTGTAACTATCCTCTAAAATTATAAACTATGTATCCGTTGAATATACCTTTTTTTGCATAGTACTCAATGGTAGAGTAGTAGGAAAATCACCCAAAATCAAGTTCTCTACATGGATCCCATGGCATTAATAATGAACATGTCAGCTTTGTAGTTCTTGGACAAATCCATTCTTTGTATGCCATTACACTGTAACACTGTGTGCACGGACCATTGCACCAGCTGTTCCTCCTGCAGGTGAATGAACCTTCTTTCTCTCTAGCGGCAACCGCTGCTGATTCTCCGTATTCTTATTTGCTGCACGCCCTTTTTTTCTCCTCCAAAGAAAAAAATGAACATCTTTTTGGACTTCCCTTGATATCTAGCTTGACTTGTGGATGGTACATGTCAAGCAAAGCATGGTAACACACACAGAATCGCCGTGACGACGTAGCTATAGTATACTGCAGTGCTCTATTCATTCTGGGACCGCAGATAGCGCCTACCCAGATCTACAGTGTGCCTCAAGACAGATACAGTAAATATACCATTTGATCCAATGACGGCTTCGGTGATGGAAAAAGAGGCTGACAACGTCTGCAGGCATGATAATCCAACCCAAAGGTAGAAAGGAATATAGGCCACGTGATTTATCTATATAAATCGATGTGCTTCTCTCTCTCTCCCACATGCTGCGCTAGGAGTTATATCAGCGGTCGTTGAGATCTCTCTGAGGTATGACTACACAGCGGCACTCTGTCAAGGCTGCGTGCCATTCTCGTATTATCCGACTTCAAGCAGTTACTTCCTTCCGCATGATCCACACCAGCCACTGCAACTGGTGACACCCTGCTGCATCAGATGATTAGTAGACACTACTTGGTCAAAGCGGTACTGCCTTGAAGCATATGTGAACAAGATGGCGGCAAGACGAAGAGCTCCGCTTTTTCAAAGTATACACAGATGATGCTCTAGAGATTACAACGGATCTCGCTTATCACAGTTCCAAAAATATAATCGAAAATCATCTCTATACGCCGTTGGAACAAGTATAAGTTGCCCACTTAAGGCTATAAGGCTGTTGGCCTCTCTACCCATTGAATCCAGGGGTTATGGGTTGTCAAACCGTGGATAAATAGAGAAAAAAATAAAAATGCACGTGACTTCAAGGTATCCATCCTGAGCTACCATATTGAAACCCCGCAAGTATTTTGCCTTTGCTTTTTCCTCGATATTTTTGAGCTACGGCATTGAAAGGCCTTCTTGTCCTTGCTTTAGCCCTCCTACAATGCAGCGCGAAGGCAAGAGGGACTTCATATTATAAGTATTATAGAAAAATAAAGCTATCTGTATGCGCTGACACACTCTGCACAAGCCATGAACACTTTATACTCGAAATCCGGCCCGATCAACGACGCATAGACGTAAGATTACCTCGTTTTCTGTTGTTGATCATGAGCTCCTAACAGCCAGAAAACAATAAACACGTACAGGGATCGGCCGAGCTGATTATACAACCACTCAGTGGATCGCTTACGACAGTGCGAATAAACTCTCGACAGTGCCGTACGTTATATTTTCTTTTGTTTACTCTATACGCACATATATATATGTATATATGTATATATGCGCGCGCACACCTACGCGTAAACACACTCGCTTCAGCATGTGCATTGGACATTGCATTGGTTCAGAAAGAAGCTGACAGACTCGGAAACTTTAGGGATCCTCGAGACCTTTGTTAATGATAAACCTGTCGAACATGAATTCACCGATGCGGTTGCGAATCTTAAACTGGAAGGCGAAACCGACATTTCACACCACCAAACTTACAAAAGCAGATACCTCACTGCGATTCGAGAAGCCGATGAAGGCGAGCTCTCAATCAAACTGCCTGAAGGCTGTGTAAAGCCTGTAAGTCGCATTTGGTAGCCCAGCCATTGAGTACAAAAGCTCACCTCTGTGCAGATGGCCGATCCCGAAGCCAAGGCCTTGCACGATGAAGCGCTACGGCGAGGTGAGTTATTTTTGTTGTCCATATACACTTGTACTGATGTCGCGGGCTCAGATTCACCAGAGGTGACGGATAATACAAACACAAACACAAAGACGGCCACAATAACTGCGGGTGCAGCCAATACACCCATCAGCACGCCTACGGCCAACCTAGAAACCTCCAGCACAATTTCAACAGAAACATACGCGCCTATCACGATCCGCATCACATATACCCTGTACAATCCTCGCGAAGGCGTCGTCTTTGTCCATCCTGACCCAAACTGCGCACCTTATGTATGTCTTTTGCGAGAACAGACTAAGAACAGGAATAGAAGAAACCTTACCTAACGCAATTCCTATGTAGCGGTATCAGCACATGTACACCGTGAATCAGCCATTGCCGGGCAGTACGCGTGCATGGCTTCCCTGCATCGACAGCATCTCGGAACGGTGCACGTGGGACATGGAGTTCATCGTACCGCAGCGGATCAGTTCCTACACCTCTACGGACGGTCTATTAGACGAGGATGAAGAAATGCTGGTCGTGTGCTGCGGTGAAGTCATTGAACAGGTTGCGCATCCCTCCGACCCCCACAAGAAAATTGTTCGCTACAGCCTTGCTGTGCCCACCCCCGCGCCTTTCATCGGTTTTGCTGTCGGCCCCTTCCATATGATCAAGCTGACGCCTTCGCAACTGCAAGAAGAGTTCTTAGCAGGCAGCAAACTCGATGAGAACCAGCAGCAAAGTCTGCTTGCCGAGATTAACATGATGTCCAATATTTACGCATTTGCCCTTCCTGGACACAAGGATGATCTCGTCACCAGCTGCAGTTTCCTCATGCACGTAAGTAGACTTGGAATGGATCCAGTCGGTTGCTGAAAACCTGCTATCTAGGCCATGCACTTTTATGGTCAAGAGTATGGCTCCTACCCTTTCTCGGACTACAAAATTGCCTTTGTGGAAGATACATGGAACGACACCAATTCATGTGCGTCACTTGCCATTTGCAGGTAATCTCACATTTTCGAACGAACGAGCCAGGCATCTCACTTACATGCATAGCTCGCACCTGCTGTATTCGGCGGACGTGGTCGATCAAACCTACAATACACGGCGCCTGTTGAGTCTGGCCCTGGCACGTCAATGGTTTGGCGTCCATATCGTACCCAAAGCATGGCCAGATATTTGGCTTATCTATGGCCTGGCTAACCTCATGGCTTCCCTATTTATCAAGCGTCACCTGGGCAATAGTGAATATCGCTTGCGAATGAAAAGGGTAAAGAAGAGTCTTTGTGTTCTCTCTCTTTGTACTGACATGACGAATTAAGGACATTGACCTGTGCTGCTCGCTTGATATCAACCGCGCTCCCTTGTACAGTTCGTCCTTACCACAACCGTTGGACCCCGATGACCTTGACTTCATTGAGCTCAAAGCGCCTCTGGTTCTTTATATGCTCGACAAACGCATGTGCAAGGGCGGACACACCCTTGGCTTTTCGCGTGTCCTCCCCAAGATCCTTGTGTCCGCACTCAGTGGTGAACTCGCCAACAATGCCATTAGCACCCACTACTTTCTCCGCATGTGCCGCAAAGTGTCCGGATACGATACGCGCACCTTTGGCGAGGAGTGGATATACAAGAGCGGTTGTCCTCGTTTCACGTTCTCCTACCAATTCAACCGCAAAAAGATGGTCGTCGAATTTTACATGTCTCAGACCAACACAAGCAGTGTGCACACAGGCGAGCCTCTCACGAACGACCAAGGTCTGATCACGACGCTCTTCACCGGAAGCCTCACAGCACGCGTCCACGAAGCCGATGGCACGCCGTATGAGCACATTCTAGACATTCGAGAAAAGACGCACAAATTCGAGGTCCAGTTCAATACAAAGTACAAGCGTATCCGACGCAACACGAAGCGATTCTTGGCGAAGCAAGCGGCAGCGGCAGCAGCAGTTGCGGAAGAGGACCCGGAGGACGAGGAACACATGCTGGGCATTACGCCCATGCTCGGTCTGGGTATGCCCGTGTTTGAGGATCCTACGCAGCGTCAGGAGTGGCATATCAACGAGTGGGGCCAGGATGACGACGATACGAGTGGAGCCGCCTCCGCAACCTTTGATTGGATTCGGCTCGATTCCGAGTTCGAGTGGCTATGCGTGATGGATTTCCATCAGCCGGATTATATGTGGGCTGCGCAGCTCACCAAAGATCGCGACGTCGTTGCGCAATACGAGGTAGGCTCAAGGCAAAGGGTTTCTATAGAGCTCTTGCTTATATATTCTCAGGCATCGAATGCATTGCGACGTCTACCCTCGCTGCAAACCTCGACGAGTCTCTTACGCGCCTTGCTCGATCCCAAGTGTTTCTACAAGATTCGCATGGAAGCCGCTTATGCCCTCGCAACGTGCGCGACAGAAGAGCTTAACTGGACAGGTCTGCTCCAGCTCTTTAAGGCGTTTGAGAAATCCTACGCGTTCGCGCTGACGGCCTCCAACCTAAATATCAATGATAATCTCCCTATTATCCCCGTGATACCAAAGTCGAACGACTTTTCTGCCTTGCCGGATTACTTTGTTCTCAAAGGCATGGTGATTGCCTTTTCCGAGGTACGTGACCGATATGGCCGCGTTCCTCTCCGTGTACGCGAGTTCCTCTTGGATCTTCTTAAGTACAATGACAATACTGGAAACGAGGTAAGCTACCAGGAGACCAGTCGGGCCGGTCGCACTCACAACCTCTGTAGTTCTCGGACAGTTATTATATCGCCACTCTTATCTCTGCTTTGGGTGACGCTTTTATATCTTCGCCCGAACGAGAAGAGCAACAAGTCGAGAATGATCCGAATGCTGTGCAGCTGCTCGAAGCAGCCAAAGCAGAAATCGAGCGATTCCGTACCCTCGATTTCGTGGTACCTTCCTATCATAATACAGTGACCCAGAGCTGTATACAAGTAAGTATCATTGCATCAGTGTTTCACAGTATTCATAACACAAGTGGTATTAGACTATGTCAAAGTGGATGCTCAATGGCTTGATGGAAGTGGACCTAAAGCGATTTCTATCCTACACAAGGTACTATTGACGATGTTATTAGAAAGGAAGGGTCTGACACTCGTATTGATATAGATACGGCAACTACATTGATGTGCGCTGCGCAGCATTTGACAGCCTGTTTGTGCTTGGTGGCGTGGACAATGAGCAACTGACACAGTACTTTATCAGCGTCATGACGTCTGACCCATCTGTTCGCGTGGCGCACTATGTGGCACGTTCGATGCTGGCGTGGCTCGGATTAGCCATGAGAGAGCGCATGGGCGGTTTGCGCAGCAAATTTGCCGAGGAGTTTGCTGAAGAGGAAGGCCATGCTGTGCTCGAAGAAGGTCTCCGCGAACGGCAGATGGCGACTCAAAACGAGATTGCGACGAGCATCGAGAACTTGCGCAAGCGGTTTGAGGAAAATAGCTTTTTGAAGCAAACATTCTGGAAGCTGCTCAAGTATGTCATGGGAGGTGCTTTCGAGGAATATATAACTCATCGTACTCTTAGCTCGGATGAGGATTTGCCACGGCTGGATCACTGTGTACGCAAATACCTGCTCCAGATCTGCGAGTATATCTTTAAACCACTCGAGACGGGTGTCAAAGTCACCATTCGTATGCCGCCTGCACAGAAACCCAGTGAGCCTGCGCCCGCCCTTCTCAAGCTCACCATACCCAAAGACAAAGAGAAAGACAAAGAAACCCAACCACCCACCACTACCACTCCTACTCCTACTACAACTACTACTACTACTACTACCGCCACCACCACGACTGCTACCAAGAACAACAGTAAAACGACTCCATCGACCCCACCTCAACCACCTATTAAGAAAACCATTGTCCGTATCCGCCCGCCCCAGGCTAAAAAAGAAATCCCCGTGTCCCCGCCACCCTCTTCGACCGCCTCACCCGAACCTTCTGAGTCGACCTCTATCTCCGTCCCACATCCAGCACCACCCTTGCAGCAGCAACCTCCCGCGAAGCGCGTCAAGCGCGAAGAGCCCGGTTTTATCAAAGAGTGTCGGCGCATTCTAGCCAAGCTGCGTAAGCACCGTTCTGCTTTTCTGTTCGCCCAGCCTGTTGATGAGGCGCGCGATATGGCCCCTGGCTATTATGATCTCATCAAGAAGCCCATGGATTTTGGCAAGATCAAGGTAAGTAAATGAACAGTATTACACAGGAAGACGCTTACAAGCTTATTTAGGATAAACTTGATAAGGCTGAATACACTGACTTCCATCAGTTCGAAGATGATGTACGTCTTGTATTCAGTAACTGTTACACTTACAATGCGCCTGCGACGTATGTCCACGGTGAAGGCAAATCCATGGAGGCTCTTTTTGACAAGGAGATCGGGCAAAAGCCGGGGCTAGAGAAGAATCAGGAGAAGAAGGTGCGCAAGATCCTTGGCAAGTTGCAGAAACACCCCTCTGGGCGCTTCTTCCTGAAGCCTGTGGACGAACAACGCGACGGCGCTCCCGATTACTATAAGCTCATTACGTAAGTGCAGTCCGATCCATGTAGCATAAGTCTAATTTCAGCTTTTTATTCGACCAGCGAACCTATGGACCTAGGTACGATCCGAAACAAGCTGAACAAGGGCGAATATACCTCCTTCCAAGGGTTCGAAAACGATGTGCGACTCATGCTGCGCAACTGCTATACATACAATTCACCGGGCACCTTTGTCCACGGTGAAGGCAAAACCTTAGAAGGCGTCTTTGAGAACGAGCTCGGACAGTTGCGCAGCAAAGAGGAAGATCAGAACCGAACCATTTCTGAAGGCACCAACCCAATCTCTGCCACTACTCCGCCTCACCCTTCAGTCTAGTCATGATCCTCGCTTTCTCTCTCTCACACGCACACTTTGACTTTTTCACCATCATTTGTAAGTAGCATCACTACGCCTTATGTAAGTATCTTATTTTGCGTTAAGCTTTTTGAAAAAGTCTAAACGGTAGCATTTATAGGGCAACTTGTAAAATAAAAAATATATACATTATCTACCATATAGTAGGACATGCTGCGATGACTTTGCGCATACATGTGTATATATACAATAGCATGTCAATAAACAGTCATATTTATATATTGTTCAGTAGATGTACTGAGCTGTAGCAGACTGTTGTCCACCTTTCAGGGAGCGCTGGAGGCCAGACTTTCCAGCCTTTCGACGTTCTATGGTAAGAGCACTTCCTTCACTTCCTGGTAACGGTCCCTGAGGTGCTGCCACTTCGTCTGTAATGTCTTCGGGCTTTGAGTGTAGGACTGCTCGGTGTACTCACGGAGGTTACCTCTTCAGATATTTCTGGTGCTTCTGTTATTAGCATTTTGGTGAACGCTTTAGTGCCCAGCGAAGGACTCAATGACGCACTTCTCCCCAGTCGTACTTCATTCATCCAGGCCCAGTCCAGTAACGGCGTTTTCATTTTTTAATTTTGGTCAGCCAAACTATCTATTCACGACCGTTCCAATCTGGGAAGCCAAGCAACGCCAAGCCAATGCCCAGATTGGGCCGTGTGGCGACTGTGGCTGGTGAATGAGGCGGGTGTACAATATGATCCGGGATACATCGTATCTCATCCTACTGCGCTTCATCGTGGCATGCGGGGATCACGCTCTGGGACCTGAAGAATGCATCCACCTCTCTGACATGGGAATATGTGATGCTGGCACCTATAAGAATCAATTGGAAATTCCCAAAACTTGTGCGTATGGCTACACAGACTGCTGCTGCTGAGCATGCTTCCACCCACGGACGTGTTTATTTTTTTTACCCGGGATATCCTGATTCTATATTTAAACAGACGAGCAATGATGCCGTTTGCTTTTTCAATATTTGCTTACACCTTTTCCTATTGCATGGTCGATCGAAGCCGGGACACTTACGGGAGCACCCTATCATCTAGCGATTCGGAATCGATTGACGCGGAGGAGCACGAAGTCTTTAGCGTGAATGAAGCGAGAGATACCCAACCGCTGCTCGCCCACCAAGGAGAAAACTGCCACGACAATGTTAACCTAGGCGAAGATCCAACCACAGCCCGTGCGCGAAGCAGGGCTCAGCTGTTCAACATGCTCAGTACGGTGATTGTCGATGTTGCTATGCCCGTGATATTTTTCTATACTTTCCGCAATTTTGTTCCTGACCTCTACGCGCTCTTGATCTCGGGAATCCCACCACTATTATCTGTGATCATCAAGTTTGTCAAAAAACGCCGCGTGGATATCCTGGGATTTATCGTGGTCGTTGGGTTTGTGGTCTCGGCCACCATCTCCATCGTCTCTGGTGCGTTTTGAATGGAAAGTCTCATCTCGTATCTCATCTAGACATGATACATAGGTGATGCGAGCGCGGTATTGCTGCGAGAGTCGGCCATTACATTTACAAGCAGTCTACTGTTCCTGTGCTCCTTGCTACCCATCAAGAAAACCTGGCTCGAGGTGCGGCCTCTGACGTTCATGGTGACGCAGCAAATGTATGCAGACGCGCCTCCCGTGATCTGGGTGGACGCCGCCGGCGAGAAACACACGATGCAGCTGACAGACTGGATGTGGGACGTGGTCGGTGGCTATGCTCGGCAGTATCATTACTGGCTCTCGACCGGCTGGGGCCTTTTTCTTATGCTCGAAGTCGTAATACGCGTCTACATGGTCTTGGGAACGAGCTTGCCTGTGGAACACATCTATCTGTATGGCACGGTGATTGCGGTTGCAGTTGTTATTTTCATGGTAGTTTGCTCCTTTGTGGGTGGGGTCCGGCTTAAGCGGCTTTGCATAGCATGGATGAGACAGAATGACCACAGTGGACGTCTGCATGAGGATGTGTAATGTAAAAAAATCTGTAAATCTAATATATCATAAAATACATATACCTACACCCCATGCCTGCTACATATCGAGTGATATGAGTGAAAAGCCATTGCCTTTTTCAAATTTCAATCGGAGCCGCGACGGAAAATTTTTTTTTGATATAAAAGGATGGGCAAGTGCATTTTTTTGCCAGGCACGACTCTGCCTTAGATCCTTTGTCAGAGGTCATGTTTTCTGCTCCTTGTGGGTTGAGGGCATCCTCGGCAGCCTTCTGGCTGCGCCGTTGACAAAGCTTGAGTCATACAGAGACAAGAGCACTATACCTCCATTGTGGTTCCAAGGTCACCGTGCTTCCTGTTTGGTTCGTTTCTTTGAAATGAGCTTAGGGATGTCACTCGGTGCTCTGAATTCTTTTGGGGACATTTTTTTTATTTATAAAGTCAAAATGATAATAAGGATGCCATGGGTACAATGATTGCGTATCCTGTACATCCTGTGCGTTGATGATAACCCAACTGTGTGTGTTCAGTACGTGATGAAAAAGTCTGTGTGGGAATGCTTTTTTTATTTTTTCTTTCATGAAGAGATACATCTTCAGCTCGAAAAAAAGAAACATGATGAGAATGTGGAGACCGTGGATAAGCCACAATAGATAGGAAAGAGAGAGCGAGGAGAAATGGACCGAATGATGCATGATTCATCATCTTGATCAAATATCAGATTTGCCCCCGAGCTGAGTTGCCCGCCAAAAAAAGCGTAAAAAAAAGTTCTTGACAGAGTGACACCACCCTGGTTCTACCTCTTTCACCATGTCGTTTGCCTTGTCCACTGCCGCCAAGCGTGTGGCTTCTGCCTCTGCTATCAGCACCGCTCCCAAGGCCTTTTACTCGTCCGCTTCGCGTATTGCCGTCGCTAATCCCGTCGTCGACCTCGACGGTGATGAGATGACCCGCATTATCTGGCAGGACATTAAGGAGAAGCTCATTCTCCCCAACGTTCAGCTCGATATCAAGTACTATGACCTGGGCATGAAGCACCGTGACGACGTACGCTAAGCAACGCGTGGTTTATTGTCTTTCCACTCATGCATTATATACGATACGTATTATATAGACGGACGACCAGGTGACCATTGATGCTGCCGAGGCTATCAAGAAGTACAATGTCGGTATCAAGTGCGCTACGATCACTCCCGATGAGGCTCGTGTTGAGGGTATGCATTGGATGATACAATCTATTCCTCTCTTTCTCTCGCTCTATTTGATATCTGATGGGTGTATTCGCGTGTGACAGAATTCGGCCTCAAGAAGATGTGGCGCTCGCCCAACGGTACTATCCGTAACATCCTGAACGGTACCGTTTTTCGTGAGCCTATTCTGATGAAGAACATTCCCCGCATTGTCCCCGGCTGGAAGGAGCCGATCGTGATCGGCCGTCACGCCTTCGGTGACCAGGTAAAAGATGGCAGCCAAAGCGTTATAGGAACAGTAACAGTAACAGTAAGCTAATCTCCTCCCACGACAGTATCGCTCCACCGATTTTGTCGCCACTAAGGCTGGCAAGTTCGAGATGAGCTTCACGCCCGCCGATGGCTCCGAGGCCCAGAAGTGGACTGTGTTTGACTTCCCCGAGACTGGCGGTGTCGGCATGGCCATGTACAACACCGATGACTCCATCCGAGGTTTTGCCCACAGCTGCTTCCAGATGGCTCTGCAAAAGAAGATGCCCCTCTACATGAGCACCAAGAACACGATCCTGAAGAAGTACGATGGCCGCTTCAAGGATATCTTCCAAGAGATCTACGAGAAGGAATACCGCAAGGAGTTTGAGAGCGGCAACCTGTGGTACGAGCACCGCCTCATCGATGATATGGTTGCCCAGGCACTCAAGTCCAAGGGTGGTTTCGTGTGGGCCTGCAAGAACTACGACGGTGATGTGCAGTCCGATATCCTCGCCCAGGGCTATGGCTCGCTGGGTTTGATGACCTCGGTCCTCGTTACCCCCGACGGCAAGACCATGGAGGCCGAGGCCGCTCACGGTACCGTCACCCGTCACTACCGCGAGCACCAAAAGGTATGATAAACGGTCATGTCATGTAAATATCCACAAGGCTTACGCACAGTGCGCAGGGTAACCCTACCTCGACCAACCCCATTGCTTCCATCTTTGCCTGGTCGCGTGGTCTGAGCCACCGTGCCAACCTCGACCGCAACGAGGAGCTGAGCATCTTCTCCAAGAAGCTTGAGCAGGCTTGTGTCAGCACCGTCGAGAACGAGAACATCATGACCAAGGACCTGGCCCTGGCCATCCACGGCAAGGAGTAAGTGGGATGCAGTGTATAACATCTGCAGATGATTGATTTATCTTCCTCTTTTCCTTTTAGCCTTCGCCCTGAGCACTACGTTACCACGAGCGAGTTCATGCAGGCCGTGACTGACAACCTCAACAAACTTAGAGCTTAATTGAACCTTTTCTTTCATCTATTTGCATTCTCCCTTAACTTATCCAATTTTTTTCCCTTTCTCTCTTTGTACTGTACTACGTTTGCTATAGAGGAATAGATGGCAGACGACTGTGTACTGTGAATGTGTATGTAATGGAAAGATGACAGAAGCCGTTTCATACTGTATAACACTTTCCAAAATGGGGGTGGGAATGCGTCGGTCTCTCTATTTTTCGATCAGCTGCTGCAGATAAGTCATCCGCTCTCTCTTTTTGCTGCTTACCGACGCAACGCAACCGACCATGAGCACCACGTACGGCCTATTCCTGCCTTTGTCTGACACGCCACTCAATTCATCCTTAGGCATTTTAACTCGCCACAGGAAGAACTCGAATACTACCGGTCTCATGCCGAGAATTTGGAGGCCATGCTCCAGGACACTCGCGCCGCCCTGGAAGAGTTTCAGGAATCGTCGCGCGAACTGGAAGAAGAGCTTGAAAAAGAGTTGCAGACCACAGAGAAGGCATACAAGGATCTGAAGTCGCGCTGTGAACAGTACAAATACGAAGCAGACGACTGGAAGGTAAAAGGAACGAAGGACAAGGAGGAAGGGCACATGGATCCTGACCACAAAAGTGTAGTCCAAGTACACCCAGTCCAAACACGAACAGAACATGTCGATGGTTCAGATGCAACGTGAAATAGATATTTTGCGTGCCACCGAGGAGATGTTTCGGCGGAAGATCCTGGACCTGGAGCTAGACAATGATGACCTCGAGCGAACCGAGCGGTACCCGTCTATATTTCTTTTTCCCTTTTTCTTTTTTTCTGACGTCTCTTTGTGCGTTCAGGGCGGCTGCATCTTCACTCTCTGATTTGGAAGTCAAGCTCAATAAGGCCATCGAGCGAAATGTCATTTTGGGTAAGCATGTCACAGTGTTGTGTTGTCCAGGAGACGCTTACACCCTCTCTCTGAAGAAAACGAAATTGCCACCAAGGATAATCTGATGGAACAGAACCAGCGACTCAAGGACGAACTGAATGGTAACGAAGACAGTTTGCATTTGTTTGTTTGCCATTTCGCAAAAGGAAGAAAAGCTCACGGGGTCGGTTATAGACGCAAACCACGAACTGCACGTGCTGCGCCAGCGCACTACGACACAGGTCGAGACCATCCAGGATCTCGAGGCCAAGCTCGAGACGTCCAACAAAAAGCGCGACGAATACAAACGCGAAGCCGAGCGGGCAAACGCCGCCACCCCCGACAGCGGATCGTACAACCCACGCCGATCACGACTCCCGCGGACGTCCACTCTTTCAGGCGATTCGTCCCTGACTCCAGCGAACAACCCCGTCAAGATGGTTCAAGAAATGGTGGGCCGTGTCAGGGTAAGAACAAATAGTAAGATCCGCGTTCAGTATTGATCTCATTGTCGTCCGTTCTCTCTCCTTCTTCCTTTTGCCCTTCACAGAGTCTCGAAGCGCGTCTACAATCCTGTCGCTCACTTGTCACGCCGCTGCTTAACCCACCACCCTCGTATAGCTCCACTATACCCCACAGCAATCGGAACAGTCTGACCCGATCCTCCTCGCCTACCAGCAGCATCCGGTCATCGAGTCCTGTCAACTTTGCTAACATTCGTGCCCGGAGGCCATCCGAGTACATGCGCACCGACCTTTCAGAAACCACGATCTCACGTGAAGCTGCCACAACAGCAGTCAATGATGAATAAAGTTGGATGACTTCATCAATATTTCTCGAGTTTTTACTGAGGTTTACCGGTAATAAAAGGGTGTGCGAGTGCTTCGCGTGCTGTCATACGCTTCTCCGGAGCGAGCACCAGACATTTTTCAAGGAAGTCGATAAAGAGCATGATCAGCTTGTTTTCTTCCTCTGTCACGTCCGTCGTCGATGCTGCCAGGATGCGGGTCTTGAGATCCCGCGTCGGCTTGACGAATGTGATCTTCTTAGTGAATTCCTACAACAACCAATGAGTTAATCTTGAAGTGCTAATTTGTTTCCCTGCTACTCACTTTCTTCGATATACGGTCGACCTCAGCTGAGATGAAGTTGTTGTCCTCATCAAAATGCTGGGCGCCAAACGCACCCTTGCGAATCAGCCGATTGGGGAACTTGCCCTTGACTTCCATAATATGCTTCAACATCTGGTTATTGCTGCGTCCGGGAAACAAGATTTTGCCTGTAAAGAGTTCGTACAGCGTACAAGCGGCCGACCACACATCAATCGCATGTTCGTAAGATAAACCGATAACTAAGTAGGATAATATCAAGGTGAGAAGGGGAGGACAAGGAGGAGTGAAAAGCAACTGTGCTCGCATGACTTACTAATCTCGGGTGCACGGTAGAAACGAGACACGAGGTAGGGCGTGATCTCATTGTCGCTCACGTCTGAAGCCGAGCCCAGATCGCAAAGCTTGAGCATGCTCTTAGATTCCGTCACGAGGACATTGTCTGGCTTGATATCAGCGTGTACGATGTTGCATTTTTTCAGTAACGTCAAGCTGAGAAAGAGCTGTTGTGCATATATCCGAACTGCCTTTATGCTAAGACCCACATCTTTACCGTATTTTTTGAGCACATCGCGCAAGTTCATGCTGATAAAGTCAAAGGTAAGCAACATATCCGTGGACAAATCGTTTCTGTCTTACCTTAGGCTCTCAAAAACGAGACACAGATGGTTACGATACTCAAATTGGCGGATGAATCGAATGACGTGTTTTTTGTTTTCGGGATCCGCTTCCTTGAGCTTATTCAAGAAGCCAAGTTCTTTCAGTCCTGCCTTGTACCTGCATTACATGTGTCAATCACCTAAGATGTACTAATTGGCTTGAGTACTTACATGATTTCGTTGTTACGGATAATCTTGATAGCCACCTCTTCGTCTGTAACGGTATCCTTAGCCTTGACGACCGAACTAAAGACACCGCGTCCGAGTTTGGAGACAGTCTGATAGCGATTATCAAGAAGCTCACCAATACGAACATCTATCACCCAAGTGAGTACATGGCTGTCGAAACATGCACGTACACGCCTGTATATGACTTACTGTAGTAGCCTTCCGCATCATCCCAATTATCCAAAAGACTTGGATTCACATCTGCGTTGGCGGCTGCACCAGTCAGTAATGCCTGGGCCGCATCGCCCTCGGCATCGGCAAAGATATCAAGATTAGCCGAAAACATGTCGATTTCGGCAGGGGGAGCCTGCTTCTTCTCTTTCTCTGATTCTGGTTTCTGCTCGGTATAATCGGCAGCAGCCATCTCTTCGACATCCTCCGTGCCGGTTGGCTCCTGGTGATCCTTGTCGCGCAATATCTGGTCCTTTGCTTGTTTCTGATCATCTTGAACGCGATCGTTCGACGGGTCATAGTCAGCTGCAGAGATACCTTGGGGCGAAGCGCTGTCTGCCTTATTATTGATATTCGTATCGTCCGTCGCCATAGGTTCATCCGGTGTCGCCGGGGTTGCCGGTTCTATATATGTCTGAGTCAGTTTACCTCTTCACACATTATTCAGATAGAAAACTTACTGGGTGATTCGGATGTGGCTTTAGGCGTACTGGATTTATAGCGCTCAAGGATCATCTGACGACGTTTGCGGCGCTCTTCGATCAAGCGCTCCTCTTCTTTTTGCTTCTCCTGCTCGTCCTTGATTTCAAAATCCTCATCTATCATGGTTTCGGTTGGCTCTGCTTTGGGTTCTTCTTTCGGCGGCTGCACCTCCGTGGAGCGAGGTGCAGCGGGTGGTGAAGCATGGCGCGGCTGCCTGTCCTGATAATGGCGGGATTGTGAGCGACTGCGGAAATCACGGGAGCTGCTGCGATGACGGCGCGACCTGGTTCTGTCATGGTCATTATCACGATCGTAGTCATCATAGCGACGCGCGTGCTTCCTATCATGATGGGTATCGCCAGAATAGGGTGAGGCATGGTCACGATAACTAGAGGGCTTACGCTCGCGTTGATGTCTGGAGCGTGAGCGTGGCCGGGAGTGCGTGCTGTCGCGCCTGGTGAAAGGCGACGGGGAGCGGTCGTGGCTGGGCGGGCGTCGACGGGCGAGCCGTTCGTACTCTTCAAACATCACGTCATCGCTCCCATTACCTTCGTTGGACATGCGTCGACTGCGTTTACGGGGCTCGTACGGTGAGGGAGACAAGGACGAACGGCGGCGACGGGAGTCATAAGACGACGCATGGCGTGCTGAGTGTTGCTGGTGGTGGGAATGACCATTTGCGTGGGTTGGTAGGGGCGCCTCTTCGTTGATCTCTCCTTCTTCGACATCGGTGGGAAGTTTATGGCTACTTGATTGCGACATGTTGTAAAAATGGATGAAACTCTCAAAGATTATATAAACGGTTTACACAAAGGAGACAAACGTTTGTTTTTTTGTGTGTATATGTGTGTGTGCGTGTGGATTGTGTTGCTAGCTGCTGATTGTTGTCGGATGTACGAGTTCGGAGAGAGAGAGAAAGAGAAAGCGAGGAAAGGGAAAAGAGAGAAGAAAGCAACGGCAGAGGCTGAATACGAATTTGACTAACCTCTCTAACCTCTCCTCTGATATTGATATGATCTATTCCCTCTACATTATTAACAAAGCAGGCGGTCTCGTCTATAACAGAGACTTCACAGAAAACCTACCGAAACTGTCGAGTAATGAGTACCTTGTACTTGCTGGTACTTTCCATGGGTACTATATCCTTCTTATTGGCTTGGATTCATACTAAACTCATCTTTCTGCGTCTCATTGTGAAGAGTTCATGCCATCACTTCCCAAATCTCGCCTGTACCCAACTCCTCCGGCATAGAAATGCTCGAAGCAGACACCTTTCGGCTATACTGCTTCCAGACCCTGACAGGTAAGACAAGTGCTTTTACTGGCTGTCGAGCTACACGCGCGTAACGTGTATAATATTGATATCAATGGCATTCAATACAGGAACCAAGTTTCTGCTCGTCACTGCACCCCAGCAAGCGAATGTCGACCCGTACATGAAGAAGATATACGACATTTACAGCGACTATGTGATGAAGAATCCATTCCAGCCCGCTGAGATGCCTATCCGATCAGACCAGTTCGACCAAAGTCTCCTCAAATTCATCGAGACCATCAACGGTCCCTAAGCGATGACAGCGTATGCCTCTGTAACTCTCCCGCTCGATCTCTCCCTTTTGTATTCAACCCAGTCATATACTACAGCCTACGGCCTCAACAAGATATCTCTTTATTTTCTAAAGGCTATTACGGTCAGCATGCCATCAACAGCTACAAAGACCATCAACGGTACCACAATCGTCAATAAAAGCATCGCGCGCAAATCAATTGAAAGCGATACATAACAAAAGGGCAGTTTTTCGTATGCTTACGATGATCTTGCTCGATTCAGCGTTGTCCGTCCTTTATTGATCTTCATATATGCTTCATACAAATAAAATGACACTAGGTTCTCATTTTAGAATTAGGACATATCTTTAGAGCGAGCTGCAAAGCATGTCATGCGTTGGCTTCCATCATCGTCATATCCTTCAGATGCATTTTCCAAGGACCGTACGGCGCATATACTAGCTCTGTTTCGTCGATTACGAGTCCAGTATATACCGACGCCAATCGCCCACCAAAGTGTCAAGGTCGCAAAGGCATCTACTATTGCAAACTCAACGACGTACACGGCTTCATCGTCCGACAAAGGGCCATAGATGGACCGGCTGATGGTGACAACCACCATACATACAAAGTAGACATGGAGACTAAGGCTGATGCCCCGGTGAAACTTGTAGTGCCGTAAGGGAAGCCACTGGATCAGCCAAAGCACCGGGTAGGCCCACAACGCGTACGTGCAAAAGTCTTCCATTCGCAAGACGTGCGTGCGGCTAAAGAAAGCTGTCCCTGTCAGAGCTCCAGATACGGTCGCCATGCCGGCAATGACGATAGTCCAAAGATAAGCTAGATAAATGCCGACATTGCGTTCAAAGACCCAGTGCGTATAGTCGCGGTCCTCTGTACGTAAGGCACCAAAGGGGACACACCAAGCTAAGGGATAAAAGAGGACATCGAATATCCACGATGCCGCGATGCCTCCTCGCGCAGGGTTACCGATAGCCAATGCATGGCTAACTACATGGCACGCAGCAGCCAGGAGGATTGGTATATATGGGTAGGACCTGCGCGCCCAGATAGCTAATCCGGTTGCGATGCAGACGGTCACCGCGCTCAATCCGAGAGCTACTTCGTCCATGTTGATATTTGGCATAGTGGACTGGACTGTTTGCTGTACAGAGGTCAAGAAAAAAAAGAGGGTTCTCGTGTGCAACAGGAGCAAATCTAGACAATTCTATGTATATATACAATTAGGAAGGTATCGACCTGCATTCTAAATATGCTTTTTGCCCCAGTATAGATTGCATATGGCACATATAGGGCATAGATACATAAATATGCACCTACCGTATGGTGGTTTCTGATAAACGAGGCGTAGTTTAAAGTTGTCGGCTGCCAAGCACGTAAGCATAGAAATCAGGGGAGATGTCTCTATTTATCACAAAAGCAAGCATGTCAAGCACACAAGTATTTCTCAGCTGCTACAGCTGATTTGAGATATACTATGCTTGCATGCAGGTGGTGAATGCTAGAGTGTATTATAAAAACTGCGTCACTATCTCTATAGATGTATGGTGTGTCTCGTACGTACCTGTAGATTAGATGAATATGGAATGATAAAGGAGCGAAACTTTTTGAGCGCATCTAGTGCTTTGAAGATTAGCACGCATTGCAGACAAGAGCGGCAAGGACCACGTGTAGCATAAATCAACAAAATAAACTGCCAGCTCCGTTCTCTGGAATTAATCAAACAAAGGCAGCCCTTGCGGATTTAATAAGACCGTCGTTTGCGGGACTTTGCTGTTGCTATTCTTTGACTTGAGCATTTAGTTTTTTCGTGAATCAGGTCATGTAAAACCACCCTCTTTTGCTTTTTTGTCTTTCGTCTTTAGTGTAGATATATCTGGAATCGAACTCTGCTTCTTCCACTTTGAAGCAGTTTGATTATACGCATATGTTGCAAATTGGCAAAGTTTTTGTATTGGCTTTTGAGCCAACTTGACATAAAAAGTACTGTTGTGACAAATTCAATTTTGCCAACATAATGCTTAGAGGTATGGGAGAATGCCAGACAAATGCCGTTTTGCCACCCAAACCATAACCACGTTTGCGGAAGTCGTCTTGGGCCCCTTGCAGCAAAATATCGAACGCACATCCGGACCAGAAGAATGGTAATCATGGTTTTATTCCCGGAGAACGACTCCCACAGCTCTATAGCTCGTATAAAGGGAAAACAGACCAGTGATGCGTCACACCAAGTCGCCAAGTATGCATCAGAATACCATTGGCTGGTTTAGATGCGAGACCGATTTACTTTATTATATAGATCCATTACATATCACGGCGCATAGTTTACTACGAGCAGTTATTTACTGGCTAGCTTGCAGTCCCTTGATACTGTACTGGTGCGCTCGGTCCTTCGTCAAGCGCTCCTAGATTCTTTCGCGATACATCCTTGAATCGCACACTTGCCTTCTCTGGGCCTTCGATTAATTTCGCATAAATGCAATCAATAGTGGACGAAGTAGCGTAGTTTGCCAAGAATTGCTTTGTACAAGTATTGGTAAGTTGCCATAACCACTAACACTGTTGCTGTCTTTGTGCCATCATGCACATTATTCATCTAAAGGACTCAGCACATATGCCCCAGCACTCATTGAAGCTTGTGAAGGTGTAAGCAGGAAGCTGAAATGCTAGAGTGCTGTATGTTTTACATAGTAGTTATTGCTTAATGCGTTTATATTATACGGTACTAGCCATAGATTCATTGTGCGATCGGGAGAACCTATTTGTGCTGCTGTCTGCTGAAAGTGTCGTAACATCGTTTGTTGAGCAGACACAGGAAAACTCAGACCAAAGTCAAAGATGGATCAAAGTCACTGCTGTCGATAGTAGACATGTGAACTTCCTTCCATAACGGTCATACCTTATGAATAGCTGGAATACATTCTACGCGGGCAGAAATTCTGAAAGCCCATACGCCCAGTACTGTACATATGCAACATTCAAAATAATTTGTGGATAATCTCAATTGTTTAGGACAACATTCAAGTATGAAAGTTCACATGTAATCAGGAAGTCTGTATACGTCATGTTCTAAAAAAATAAACAAACGCGTGTAAATTACTCTTCCATATTATGGTTGACCTTGGGGTTGAAAAAAAGCGAGTTTTTGCCCCAGAAGTAATCCTAAATGAAAAGAGCCACATATGAATATAAGGCGTGCAAACGACACAGAACGGTAAGGCGATTAATTACCTTGACGCGCCAGTTCATGTATTCGTAATTGACAAATTCATGGGGGTGCTCCTTGACGTGCTGCTGGTGGTGCTGGTACAGGTTGTACGCATTAATGCCAGCGCCCAGAAGACTAGAATCATGCTATATTTAATATCAAGCAACACGCGATTTTTAGAGCTCCACTTACGCAGGAATGCACACAAAGAGAGTAATCTTCTTCCAGTTCTCAGCCGACTCTAGCAATGGCGAATGAGGCTCATTACAAACGAAACGCTTTTCCCTTACCTCCAGCGTGGTGCTTCACTCCCAAACGCTGCTCAGCGAACTTGGAGTGGAAGGCCGACTCGGACATGTTGGTGCGGACAGCGGCAAAGCGCTTCAGAAGGGTGGTTTGTGGGCGTTGCAGTGCGCGGAAAGCCATGGGAAAAAATAGAAGAAGAGAGAGTGGGGAAGAAAAGGATTGCGGAGTGCTCAGCGGCATGACCACGCCATAAATTCGAAGGAAGGGTGGCCCGTTCATTTTCAACCTCAGCTCACCTGGTTTGCATCATCCTTGGTGCAATGCTCCACTCCATTACTGTAAGTCCTACATAACTTTTAATGAGGTAGGTGGCTCTTTATAACGATATCATCCCTTGCTAGTCTTTTATGAGAGTCTTTATAGGCCACTGAGGAGGAAGTAAAAAGTATTCACACATGGATCGGTATCCCAGCAAGCGTGCTTCACGCTTTCTCATTTTGATTTCGTGGGACGAAAATGTGTCTCTATGTCCTCAAACGACACCGATTCCATGTAGATTCTAAAAGAAAATTGTCCGTACGCGAAAATTTTGAAGTCAGATATGTCGCATTACTATCTTACGTCAATATGCCTTGCAGCTTCACTGCCCCGGTGCTCTGCCTATCAACATGTCAACTCAATGGCGTGGGTCGTAACCGCACCTTCTGTTCTGTGTCCTTATTTCGTCTCCATAACACTTTTGCAAGAATGATACATGTTTAAGAAATGAAACTACTTGTTTGGTACGAGCTCAATCGAAAAGCCGATATGCAAAGTCTACCCATCACGGTATACTATGCAGAACAGGTCAATGACTAGGGTCACCGTAACACGCCTACAAAGCAGAATACAGCACGATGCAACGGAGGTGGAGATAAAGAAATGAAAGAGAGGGAAAAAGGAAAAGAAACATGGACGGGAAAGTGCAAGAATTGAGAAAGTCGAGGTAGGGTAAATGTCATGCGGGACCGCGCTTTGTGTGTGCAGTACGAGACGATTAGGGCCATAGCTCCTTCCACGGCGTTTTTTCCTTGAGACGGGTTGTGTTGAAGCATAGGAACCTGATCACGGTGCAGGCGGTTTGTTGGCTGCGGGTTGATTACTACTAGTGCTATTGCTCGCGTTGGGCCTTCCGAGAATTGACACCTTGCCAGGCTGCTGCTGTTGCTGCTGCTGCTGGCGCGCCTTGCTCCCTTCCTTCTTGACTGGCTTGCTTTTGGCTGGCTTGTCCTTCGGTGCTTTGTCCTTGGAAGCGGCCTTCTCCTTGGCTGCCTGCTTGTCCTTGGCCTGCTTGTCCTTGGGCGGACGCGGCTTTTTGGGCTTGCTCTCGGTCGGCTTGCCCTCGCCTCCGGCCGACTTACCATCTTCACCATTGGCAGAGGCGGCAGCCGCAGCCTTCTTTTCCTCCTTCTTCTTCTTATTCTTGTCCCGGCGCTTCTTGGCGCTCTCATTACATTCACCCTTGGCGTTCTCTTTCGAGGCAGCCTTGTTGGCTTTTGCAGCGGCCTTCTTGTTGGCCTTGGCCCTGGCGGCGGCGGCCTTTTGCGCCCGGATATGATCGAGGAGGGGCGTTGTCTTTGGCTTGGCTGCTTGCTCGGCCGCGAGGGTTTGAGCCGTTACCATGGCGAGGCGGTTCTCCAGACGCTCCAAGGGCGTGGCGCCCTCAACCGTATCATCTTCCTTGGCTGTTTCCTCATTCTTGAGCGACTCGACAAAGGCCAGATACTCTGGATCGTCGTCGATGGTGGCCTGACGCGCATCGGGAGTCTTGTGCTCTTTGGGCAGCTTTTGAAAGGGTGCGAACTCGACGACGGCACGACTCTCGATACCGCGATTGTCGAGAAAGATATGGCCGTCAAAACCTTGGTGGAAAGCAATCACAGCTTCCATCGTCTTCATGTGGAAATAGGCGCGCGAGAACTGGTGCTCTTTCCCTTTGCTATCCATGTTATTAGTATTGTTTCAATCAATTTGGTGCCTTATTATCAACATCATCATTATTATTGCATACCTCTTGCTGAGCTTGCCAGGAAGATACAGCTTGTAATCAACGACTTCATCGCTTGTCCAGCGCTTGACGGCATTCATAAAAACATCTTCGGGCAGGTTGGGCGGTAATCGGCGGACGACGATTTTAGTTTTGGGAGCAGTTTTGCGGCTGGATCGTTTGGCTTTCTTTTTGGCCTTGTCCTTCTTCTTTTTCTTGGCCTTGGCGGCGGCCTTCTTTGCTTCAGAAGCGCTCGGGGTGGGATCCTTATCTAATGGAGGATTGGCCGGTGGTGCGTCGGGCTGAGCAACGTCGGCCATCGTGGGTGTTGCGTTGGGCTGTAAATAGAATAAAAATGACAAAGGATACGTGATGTATGTTTGAAATGCGATTCGGAGCGCTGTAATGTATTTAGACACACATATTGAATGGAACCCGTCTGACTTTATATTTTTCTATCGTAGGGAAGAAAACTTGATACTAACTTTGCACATGTACCCGATATACTCAAGCTTTTCATTGAAGTGGATATATATTACGAAGAAGCTATAATAATTGCAGCTTACAACTCAAGTGTTATGCTTTGTTTATAACTTTTTATATGAAGGACGTCCAGCTTATTACAATGCTAGGTAAGGAACGGAAATACTTGTGCTTATTTGCTCTTACCAATGAGTATCTGCGCGAGATTGGTACAATCGGAGGCTGCGGCAACTTCACATACTCTTTTGTATGCTGGAAAAGATAAATTATACTTTTGTCGAGTATGACCTTGCAGACAACAAACACGAGAATGGTGTCCAAAAATGTAGGATTTGAGGAGCAATAAGCGTTTAGTGGAGAAAATGTAAAGGTGTATATATTATACAGAGAGAAGAGTCTCTCATGTATCGAAAGTGCATACGCATAAGCAAGCACTGCGGGCTCCTGGAGTGAAAATCTTATCGATTTTGGTTCTTAATACCTGCTCAGACTTGGGTAGAGGAATGAGACTAAAACTACTAGCCACCGCAATTGGCTTCGTTGCGATGGGATGTATCAGCTTCATAAAAAAAGGACAGTTCTCTAAAATTGCGACATTAAGAGAAAGCCGACATGCTCGTTCGTACTTAGTTGCGGCATCCACAGGAAGAACAACCACCGAGCAGAGCAAAATTGAAAGTTGTAAAATACTGGATTCTTTTCAAACATATTGCGTTCCTATTTACGAGCGGATGGGAGCAGGTATTCTATTCATTGATTTGTATATCTTACAGCCAAGATAACATATGCTTGGTGCAGCTTGCTTCGTGGTTCACTAGATGGCACAAAAAGAAAGAAAGGCAATCACGGTTACAATCCCGGCTCAAACCAAACCCGCACTATTTTCGTACCAAAACTCTTATCAGGGTCGCAGATACACTGGAGTTTGTCAACGACGCTCAGCTGCGTTGGACACGCTGTTGCGACGGAGAAAAAATAACCCAGGTTTTCCATGAAATAGATCTCCTTTCGGTCCAAGAAAAGAGAGGCTGCGATCGTCTGTACAGGAGCATCACCCCATCTATAAGAACACAGAGATTTGATAGTCGTCTGTGAGCTCTCAGTCTTTCACAGCCTTTCTTATCCATGTTACCTCTCGTAAAAGAAGCCGCCTGTTCTGTCCAGATAGGTAAAGAAACTGCGATACTCCTTGGAACGCATAAAATCGAGCGACATGATCATAAAATTGTTCCAAAAGTGACAGGTATTGTACTCGCCGCTATACTCGCCCTGAGTGGGATTCCTATTGTATACAAGGCTAGGATACATTGTGCGACTCGTCGGAAGTACGCTACTGTTGTGGG
The DNA here is from genome assembly GCA_023630325.1 of Syncephalastrum sp. PYS2702. Taxonomy (NCBI): domain Eukaryota; kingdom Fungi; phylum Mucoromycota; class Mucoromycetes; order Mucorales; family Syncephalastraceae; genus Syncephalastrum; species Syncephalastrum sp. PYS2702. Next base: position 152,352 of record JAMAMT010000043.1, on the reverse strand, counting down.
TTTGGATGTAGGACTGGACCTTGTGCCACAAGCTCGGTATGGCATCCACATTCTCGTGCATCGACATTGCAAAGGCTAACGTACCATTTAGCGTCAAGCGCTCTTTCTACTTATTCTCTTCCAATACGTACCCATCTTTTTGTTGTTATTTTTCATGTATTGGAAAGGATCGCCATCTAGATCGCACAAGTAGCGTGAACGCGGTTGGACTTTCCAGTAAAACTCGGCGTCTTGGAGCAAGGGATGGTCGGCCAGATAACCCACATTGTACCTGTCATAAATTGCTCATAAGAACGCGGAGCCATTTTATTAATCTACTCACTCACCGTGTCGCGCGTCGCCAAGCAAAGCTGTCGCCGTGGTACACGCCATGAACCATTTGATAGAGCATGCCTTCCTCTTGCTCTCGCTCATCGATCCACTCGGGCTCATACCAGTGCTCGTCTGGGGTCTTTCCAAAGTAGACAGGCGCGTCCGTCGCAGCACGCACCCACTCTTTGAACGTAGACGTCAAGGACTGTTCGCTGAGGATGACCCAGGGGTAGCCCGCCTTCCTATTGAATCGATCCTCGACATCGTACATGGTCGCTCGCAAGTCGTGCATCTCGTCCTCTTGGACTAGGCTTACAAGCACGCCTCTCACGGTCGCCCTTGGGTGCAGGCTCCAATCAATATGAGCAGCGTCTTGGGCGTGACTCTTGTGTGAGGTCTCTACGGGCGAGTGCCAAGACGAGAGCATGACAAAGGTAGTGATAAAAAGGAGGGTGGCAACGCACACCAGTGCCTTGTGCTTCTGGAACATATTTTTCTGCCGCATGTACCATGTGGTGGTGTCTTGGTGCCATGCTTTTCTGTACTTTTCGCTCGACATGCTGAGACGAGGAAGAAAAACAATAGAAATGTTGCAAATATGTGTTCTTTATGCAGGAAGAGACACAAAGTGTGTGGCATTTATTGTCAGGTCAATATGTCCAAATGGGGCAGCGGAGGTGGTATATCAATGGCTGTGCGTAGCTGCAAGAGGGCGAGGAGGGCCGTCGTCAGGGGGGGGGGGTGTCAGGGTGGCTAGTGGTTGCAAGAGGTGATAGGAGCGATAATGATAATATATATAAAGTAGAGGGATATCATTTCCATTAAACGGTTGCGCTCTTTTGCTGTGCTTCCAGAGCTGAGACGTGCACTTCCATCGTGGACAGGATATCATCCCAAGAGATGAAGATTTCTGACAGAGTGTTGATCTAATTCTACCAGCTTAGCAGTTGGGTTACGGATTCATTATGCGAGTTTACCTGTGCATTGTAATTATCCATTACGCGTGCCAACCGTTGTGTCAGCGCGTTCAATTCATGCGCCTGCTCGGTGTGCTTTGCTTCGAGGGGTGCCAGTTCCTGGCCCAGCTTTTCCACCGCTAAATACAAAGTTGAGTAAGACTATTAAAAGGAAGAAAGACTCATTTCCTTTCGTCGTACCTTCAAACTCGGTCCCACTCATGACGTGCTCGAGCGACTTGACTTGTTTAATTTCGGAGGCGTACTTTTCGAGGTCGTCATAAGCAGCCATGACGAGCTCCAACTTCGTGTCGGGTGTCAGAATCTCGCGTTCCAGTGCTAAGCTCGACTCGGCCGGGTTCAACACTTTGGCATGGGTCTCATCTAAAGCGCAATGCTTTTGAGTAACGTGATGACAGAGAGAGTAAAAAGATTACATTTGTCGATGAAGTCGTGGATGGTCTTGTTGTTGCGGTAGAGCGTGTGCAGTTCTTTCTGTAGACGTTCAAGACGCTGCAGGACAGTCGCATTGGTGTCATGCTGGTCTGTGCCTGTGACAACATGCTCTAAATGGCGTAGACGAGACTCGAATCCATACTGGTCCATCGTATGTATATGTGTATATAGAAGAGAGAGGGAGAGAAAGAGGTAGAGGAGTTCAGAAAAAGAAAAATATTAAAGGCGATAAAAAGTGCAGGAACTCACCTGATTGTTGTTACCATCTTTATGATCGCCGCAGCATGAAGACGACGGTGTACGCGATTGGCATTTCGACCACGACCGCTGTCAAAAAAGAATTAAAGAAAGAACGCGAGACGTATGCCAAGCTGAAAAAGACGGGCGGCAGCAAGACCCAGCGTCTCAAAAGTGCCTTCAAGATTCTTGAGTTGACCTTGGCATGGTGTGAAGAACTCGACGAGTCTGAAGTCGTCGAAGACGTCGATCTCGACGAATCGTCCAAAAGCCTGAAACGAGCTCTGGAACGCGCTAATAACTATACGCCTATGCTCGCTCGGCCTGCGTTCAGGGACAGTACCTTGCCCACAGAGTAAGCTTCAGTATCAGATTGAAGGGATGAATATTTACCTCCATCTCAGGTGCCTCGAGACACTCATCGCTGGCTATCAACGGTAGGCCGTACCCCTCACCATGTGCTCTATCTAATGAAGATATAGGCTTGAGATGTATGCCGAGGCATTGGTCGCAAGTGAGTCGCTTGTCGAATGGGAGCGCAAGCGAAACGACAAAGTCGACTTGCAATCTGCCCTTCGCCAGATTGCGAACCTCTATTTCCAAAGAGGGTATGTATAGTCACCGTATCCAAGCAACTTTTTGGCTCATATAATCCCACAGTCAATCCTCGCAAGCCAAAGCGAATGATTTCGCCCGTGCCATGATTTACTATGAAGAAGAAAGTACCATTTTACGCGACATGAACGGTAAACACCTCTTTGCTTTCCTTCACTGTAAGACGCTCATGTGAATCGCAGCGGGCGACTTTGATGAGCCCACAACGCTCGACGAGCTCCACCAGTCCTCCCAGTTCAATTTGGGCTGCATGCTCGGCAGGACGGGGCAATACAAGGAGGCCGAACAGTTTCTGTATGCGGCCAAGGTGCGCGCCAAAGCGCTCAAAGACATGGCCAAGCTCAAGGACGCCATCCTTGAAATGGCTGACATTTACCGACGCCAGCGCACCTGGGACAAGGTCCTCGGCGAGCAAAAGAAGGAGCTGCGTATTATTGAAAAGTACCCCGATTCTTTCAAGGACGATCGTGTGCCTTGTCTCTCCGAAATGGGTAAGGACACACAGACATGCTGCAAGAACGTTTTGTACTCACATCCTGCGCTAGCCAAGACGTACTTTCAACTGGAGGACTACAGCGAGTGCCTCAACGTCTGCAACCAGATCACAGGCAAGCCATTATCCGCGGGTATGCTAAAACATACTGATCCTTTTTTCTTTTCTTCTCTGATAGTCTGCGAAGAGGAAGGCGATCCATCAGGGGTACATGACGAGCAAAGTAGACCGCTGAAGTCTTGCTAACGACTATAAAAAAGGAATCTCTCGCACACGCCTTTGTCAAGTTGATTGCCAAGAAACGCGAAGTCGAAGCTCTGCCCGATCGACAGGACCTGAGCACCATCTTTGAGCGCGCCTACAATCACTACACGTCCGGTAGGTGTCCGAACGACTACGCACCGGGTAGGGTCAATTAACTTCCAGCTATAGCAAAAATACTGCGTGAGCTAGGCCTGTATCACACTGCATTCACTGCAGTGCTCAAGGCCGATTCAGCTGCGTGCAGTCAAGCTGAAGCGCGGCAGCAAATGTCCGTCTTTCGAATTCGATTGATGCACCTCAAGGCGGATATCTGGTGGGACATGCGAACCGCGGTGAGTAGCACATACGGAGAGATGCTTACTGCATCTGCAGAGATTGACCTGTTTGTATAGCAATATCTAGAATTCAAAAAGCTCAATGAGTACATCATCCGGTTGTCTGAAGAGGTCTATGATAAGGAAGAGGCCGAGATGTACGCTCAGTGGATCCTGGCATACCGAAGGCTCATCAAGGCAGCTTACTACTTTGACATGAAAGAAGATCATCAAGCCTACAAGGAGAGCTTTCGCATGGCCGAGAGAGAATATAAGGATCTGCGACCTGCGTACGAGCGCATGGACGTGGACGAGTGGAATGAGGAAGAGGAAGCAATGCCGGCCGAAGATGATCCGTTTGACAAGGCAGAAGTGTCAACCATGGTAAGCGGCAGAGGAGGCAAAAAGGGGTGACACTTGCTTATTTCTCTCCAGGTCTTTCGCGTTCTTTTCGGCGTGGATGGCCGCGATGAGACTCTCGAAATCAGCAGTGATAACCCTCTGGTAAAAGGACAATGGCTTATGGAGCGTGCCCAGGAGCTGGTCTGGAGTCGCTTCGGCATCAAGGTATTGAGAGCCACACGAAAAGGATTGTACTGGATTCTCACGTGATTGTATCAGCCTTTGAATATAGAAGTGTCCATCAGTGCGATACCAGTAAACCCGGATGATTTCATCCTCGCCGTACTTCCAAATGCCAAGCAACTTTTTCGTGCTCGCTGCTTGAGTAAGCCAAACAACAAAAACAAAAAAAAAATGCGAACGAGACAAGGAAAAAGAAACTTATAGACTCGTCCTAGGTATTGATTATCAATCCTACGCTAAACAGTACCAACAGGCCTGTAAAATCCTTCAACGAGAATTAGATGGCACAATCCTTGAAGCACTTGAAGGCCAAAGCCTCGGCAAGCTCGCTCTCGTGGGTCTCGGTAAAACATCCGTAATAAACAAAGGAAAGGGAAAGGCTTTATTAACTCTATCTATCTGCTTAGCCTTGGACAGCAACGATATCCCAATCGTGGTTCACCTTCTCAGGCGATCGCCCCCATTGAGCGAACTCGACCTATCCGCCAACCTCCTTCGTAAGACCGTTGATCTCTAGCTCCTTCATTTTTCTTTGCTAACCCGCACCGAAAAACACTACTTTCTTTAGGCGACTCGGACGTGCTCTCCCTTTTCACCCATGTCCCGCTCCCTGCACGTCTCTGGCTTCACAGCAACCGGCTGACGTCCCAATGCCTGGACCACCTATTCATGTGTGAACTGGGCCAGCTCCAGGAACTTGGACTTGCCTACAACCCCCTCGGTCCTGATACCCCGCGTCGGCTGATCAACATGCTCGCGACCAGTCCTCAGCTTAAGCGAGTCGTGTTCGATGGCGGCATGATCACGGATGAAGATCCAGCTTCACTTGCCGAGCTCAGAGAAAAAGGTACAATGTTACATCGAATACCATGAATACTGATTTTCATTTTTTTTTAGCCGCGCAAGCTCATGTATCATTGGGCTGCAACGAGCTTGCGTTGTAAATACATCCCAATCTATGGTGACAGCGCATTGCAACATACTCCCATCAATATCACGTACATAGCTAAAATTTTGAGGTCACTGGTGGATAATCCCTTACTTTCCATACTCTGTATATAAACCAAATTAAACACATCACTTCACACTTCTCATATCTGTGACCCTACACACTGTAGACGTTAGATCCGCTGTAACAATTCTTTACGGCTGTCTACATACGCAAGCATTCCCCAGGACTTTCATATCCATGTCGGCAGGGAACGAAAGCAATATAGGGATGGTTAGTTGTTTTATCTCACGCGTGCTGTTCGGCACATTGTATGTCGCTGTAGATACGACTGCGGCGAGTGTGCAAGAAGGATCTGTAAATGCATGTGCGACAAAACGTGCGTTTTGTGCATATGCAAACGGTTACCATCTATTTAAGACCCTATGTGGGACAGACCCCATGTGGACACTGTCAGCGACCAATTCCACCCTCAAAGTATATGAGAGACAGATGGCACGCGGTAAAATGAAAGTTTGAGAAAGAGTACATGTATGCGGCAAAGTATCTTTTCTATAGGATGGTTTTGCAATAATAGCATTTGTTTGTTTACATATTTGCCACCGCCAATGGCAACGGCGCTCCCCAAATCGACGATTCGACGACACGCGATGATGAGCCGACGACAGCGGAAAGCTTTGCTATCTCGTAAAATCAAAGGAGCATCAAAGCTTTTTAACATATGATAAACTTCATGTTATTAATATTTAGTTCCAAAATTACGCAGCTGTGTATATAGGTTCTTGCGGGTATGTCTGTTGTGAGGCTATAGGTGTACACGCCTATACATATATCGATACAAAATAGTAACCGTTAAGAGGCGCCGGTTTTCGAATCAATCAGCACATATCTGCGTCTGCATCTGCACCCGGAGAAGAAGGGGGAACGGTGATTAGAAATAGCAAGAATCGTCGTCTGTGTTGCAGAATGGGAATGAATACAAATTTTGTCACCTCAAAAGGCTAATGGGAACTGCGTATCCTGCCGGATAATGTACGCCATAATCGCATCGCACATTTTAGGTGCATATATACTTTTTTGTCTTATTTCATTAGCATGGCAACCTCACGTGAGGTCGCGTTCCTCTTTTTACTGTGATGGTGTTCGGCTTTCGCCTAGGTGCCGATGCAATCACAGGCAAGCAGGGGAGATCCTATGCCCAGGGAAAAAGAAGAAAAAAAATCCTTAAAAAAAAGGAGGCCCGGCTCGACAAAGAGAAGAGACAAATGAGGGCCCCTTCGTTTATCAGGGGATCATGCCCATGATACCAGTCAAGCAAACCAAAAAAAAACTATAACAAAGGGAAAACGGGCGACCTGGTCCTCCCCCTATTAAACCATTCCTGAACTCACGTGCGGTACATTCGTATCACGGACGAGCAAAAGAAACACATCTGGGAGTGTTCCTTTTCGACCTGCCATTGATTATGAAAAATGAAAACAAATTACGTTCCCTTTAAATAAAGTATATCTCGCCATTTTCCCTTTTGCTTTTTTTTTGTCTCTTCCCTTCCCTTTTTCATTGCGTCCTTCTTTCTTGTCGATTTACTTTTATCATGAAAGGGCCGTACAAATTGATCGCGCTCAGCGTGCTCGCAGCATATGCGCATGGTGCCATGTTTAAAGTGGTTGCGCCTGGCACGAAAGGCAATGTCCAGGTCTCCGTTGGTGGCCACCTTACCTCTCTGACTGCCCCCGATGGCGATATACCCTACTACACTGGTGAAGCGTCTGCGAGCTCAGGCGACAAGTACAAGGTATTGTAATCCATTTCTCGCTCATACTTCCATTTTTATATTCATCTTTACGAGTAGTATGTCGTGGATGGAAAAGAGGAAGCGTTTGAACGTACATTGCAAGGCGATGGTACCCGCAACGATATATGGAACCGACCGGTGACTTATGCCAATCTGCCTGATATGGGTCACCCTATTGAAAACGTATGCTTTATTTTGGGTTTTTTCTTTCTTTTTACTCCTGATCGGTGGATAGGGCATGCTTGGCTTAAGTAATCCCCTTACTGACCTTGTGTGTTTAGTCCGAGTGGACGCGCGGCGGCACCAAGGATCCCATCTGGGACGACAACTACATACCTTCCATTTTCATTACTGGTAACGCAGCCGACCTTACGACGCTGGTTGAGAAGGTCCCCAAGAAGACGCAGCTGGTCAAATTCACCATCATTGGTCCTGACAACGTACAAACAGTCGAGGTAAATTCGTTGTTTCTCTTTGTGAAGATACAGCCTACTTAAACCGTGCTCTGTGTGTATATAGAATGTTCAATTTGGTATCCATGGTGCAGGCAAGAAACACAACAATGCCAAGCAGAGTTGGCAGTGGTCGCTTCCTCAGGGAAAGTACGTCGCCAACCGCAACTGGTTCAAAATTCGACACATGGAAGAGGACCCGACCCAGATGCGCGAGAAGCTGTATAGCGACCTCTTGTATGCGGTGGGTGCACCTGCCAACCGGGCCAACATGGTGCGCTTCTTCATCAACGGCGAAGGGTATGGTACATTCAACATGCTCGACGATGTGACCGAGTATTCCTACATCCGCTCCGTTTTCTACAACGGCAAGCCGCCGAGCCCAATGGGTCCCCTCTATGATGGAGCGTCCGGGGCCGACTTTGCGTACTCGGACAACAACGATCACTACAGCGCGTGGATCCCGAACAAGGAAAGCACCCGAGACCAGCTCGCGATCAAACCCCTGACCGAGACGCTCAATAACACCAACATGAACGACGACACGCAGGTGGCGGCGTTGGGCAAGCAGTTTGCGATCGATTCGTTCTTGCGATTCATGGTCATTGAGTACCTGACCGCCGACTGGGATGGTTACTGGATGCAGCAGACCAACGACGGCGCGTACTACGACCCGACCGAAAAGCTCTGGTACTACCTCGGTCAAGACTATGACGCGACATTTGGCGTCAACCTTGATGAGCCTGAGGGTAGAGACTTTGTCCATGTGTCCTACAAGAAATTCCCGAACCGCTACCCCAAGGCGGTCATGATCAACCGGCTTCTCGAAAACGACAAAACGCGTGCCAAGTTTGAAACGTATCTCAAGGAGACCGTGTCCAAACTTTTCAACAATGAGACGCTCACGTCGCGGGTGCTGGCCTATCACGAATTTATCAAGCCCGATCTACAGTGGGACCGCAGCCTGGTGCAGCGTTCGCCGGGTATCAACTTTGGTTGGACGTTTGCACAAACCTCGGAGAACCTTTGGCGAGGCGTCTCGGCACCTAACGAAAACGGCGGGGGCGCCGATTGGGGTCTTGTTGAGTGGTACGTTTTTCTTTTCTGTATACTTTACGGTATGGCTGTCCATTTCTGACATACCCTCTCTTTTTTGTTTTGTCTGTTGGTGATAGGATCGCTGCCAAGGCTCAGGCCGTTATACAAGAATTCGATCTCCAGGTTATGAAGCCAGCAACTGGAACACGGGGCACCTCGGGCAACATTATTGATGTGGATGCGCTGAACAGGGACCAGGGTATCTCACCTGCCAAGAGCGTAGATGCACAGCAGGAAAGCCTCATGATGCAAACGACGTCGGGTGCAGGCCGCTCTCTCCCCAGTTTGGGTGTGTTTGCATTGGCAGCCATCTTCTTTCTGTAATCGTAATTGGTTATCTAGATATAATATACCCAGTCCTTGATATGATGCAAATAAAAAGTAATGAGGCACACGATCAATTTTTAGATGAATGTGCTGCGTGCACGGACATTTCCAGTTATGAAAAATATAGGAATAAAACATGGAGTTTCAAGAAGATCTGTACGACTCAGTGTGTGACAAACTACCATTCTCTGGTAATATCTGAGCGAAACGCCATTATAAAGAGTCGTAGAGTTAAAGAAATATGGTACGCGAGGACAAATTTCACGCAAACGACACGCGACCCTTTCCTTTTGCGCGTGTGCTGAGGGAGTGCAACCGAATCGTTATCTCTCGCCGTCATATGATGTACAATACACCGCAAGGGAATGCGTAATCATTGATTCAATTGCAAGACTCGTAGCTTTGTAGCGCACCTAGTCAGCACTCGATGTGTACTTCATACGCTAGCGTTTGATTAGTCCATTATACTTCATATAATGGATGTGTCCAGCAAAGAACCATAAATTTAATGATTGATACCAAAACTCATCAACACGTTGAGTGGAAGTCATCCTAGTAGGGTTGCACGTCGAATTTGCCGCAGCAATATGAAAACTCTCGTGGTGACAATCCGGGTGAAACAGTCCGTACTGCTTACCCTTGGCTATAACGATATCACCTTGTCAAATGTATTAATAAGCGCCTTGAAAAGCATACCAATGTACAAGGACGTACGGTGTTAGTAGTGTACCCAACCTTGATTTATAAGAGACAGTAAGAGCAAGGTAGATAGTGTAAAATGTATCGTCATACGAAGGCGGTAATCTGCAATATCCCTTTCTATGATGCTCATTAAAACCACCAGGACCTGGAGGGCAACATTGAAATCCGGCTTGCCGCTGCCAGAAACCAACGTCAACCTGTGTCGACGGCCCAGGGGAAATCTCAGGCTAATTGAACGTGGTGCCGTCAAATTTTTGAACAAAGATACAGTCGCGCATAAAACATAGGTGTGTGTTGTATGCGCATCCGAGAATCACGCGCGCAAATATTCAGCTGAGGATAGCATCTGCGAGAGGAACTTAGCTTCCAGATGCGTAATCCTTCTTGACAAGAACTCATACTGAAGTCCTTCTAAATAGTCACATTCCAAGGATCACTTGCTGTCGATCCAGCTTCTAACGTGTTAAGTAGTCGGGGAAGAAGAGAAATAAAGATGGCTGTCCGTTCAAGCTTTCTGTATTTCTGCAGCCCCTATTCAGTTGTGTAATGCAGCGCACGTCCTACTATTTTCAGATATGCTCGGAGAGAGAGCTCGATTCATGGGGTCACGGTTTCCCTTTTTCTCTTTCTTCTCATGTGGGGGCGGGAGACGCGGGAGGTGACACAGACACAGACACACACACACACACGGAAAATCACTTCTTATGTTCCCGGGGAATGAAGGACGGGTGGAATGGGAGAGTGTGAAAAGGACAATGGTGAGTCCCGCTTCTTGGCGAAATAAGACGTGTCAGGCGAGAGACGTCATGGATGGGTTGTAATGACCTAATCCGGACCACTATGCCTTTTATTGCTCATCCCTCCTTCTTTGTACAATCACCATGTCTGTCACGATCCCAGCACGGGTCCTGGGCCTTAAAAGTTGGATTTATGGCTCGTCTCTTTTAATAGCAAACGCAAATGAAATAATGAAATGATAAATACGCCCGGGGCCGACCGGCTGCATTCAAAAATTAGAAATAGAAATAGAAATAGAGATAGAAATAGAAATAATAATGGTAATACTGATAGTGATAGTAATCATTGGAGACACCCCATGTAGTGTTTATGTATGCCTTGCTGTGTGTGTGCCTTGACGAGAAAAAAAAAAACAAAAAAGAGCTAAACTTGGGCGGGCAACCCCGGAGAGTGTAGCACCAAAGCAGCACATACTATAGAAGGAATAGAGAAAAAGCGAGAGAGAGAGAGCGGGTGCCCATGATCACAGGATACAGTTATCTTATGTACATCTATCGTAGCTAAAGAGCACAAATGCGTGAGTATATGTGAGTGCCCGGCTCGCTTTGAACTGGACTGCGGTGCTGCGGGTGGGGGTGCTTGTGCGTGTGCTTGTGCGTGTGCTTGTGCGTGTGCGTGTGCTTGTACTTGTGGTGTGTGTCACGCAGTGGCTCTGCCCTTTCAGGTGATTTGCGAAAAAGGCAATGAGAACAAGTGGATGAAAAAGGCCTGAGCTTCAAACAGTTATTTTTTTTTTCTTTTTCTTTCCCTTCTTTTCCCTTTTCCCTTTATCCCTACTTTGTTTGAACTCGACCCTTTTCACCTCTTCTTCCCTACGAGCAACCTCAGCAACGCCGAGCCTCTTACAACCATGGCTCATCATTTCGAGTTCCTGTTATCGCAGTCATTTCCTGATGGCTCGAGAACTACCCTATGGTACGAGGAGGCATGATTATAAGAGATACGCACCGTGATTACTATCTCTATTTGAAATTGTGCAAAAAAAAAGTGGAGAGCGGGGTGGGGGGTCATGATTTCTTCTAGAGTCCCGACCAGGGTGCTGAAAAAGAGACAGAGAGAACTAGATATTAATGTCTTACGTTATTTTTTGTTCCAATATTTTAGGATGGGCGACCTCGAGCCATGGATGGACGAGAACTACATTCGGCAGCTTTGGCTGTCGTTGGGCGAGCAGACACTTGTCAAGCTGATACGGGACAAACGAACGGGGTACGCAAATGCTTCGCTACTTATCTTGTATTCCCCATATCATCGCTTATCTAATATTTTTATTCTCTTCTTTCAGCATCAGTGCAGGCTATGCTTTTGTCGGCTTCTCGACCACGCTTGCCGCGCAGCGTGCCCTCGCCACTGTCCATGGAACCAAGATCCCCAACTCACAGCGCGTGTTCCGTCTCAACTGGGCCTCAGGCGGTGGTATCCACGACCGAAAGTAAGTAATGCACCTCTTGAGCAATAAGCAAGTGTGTGCCTCGCACCCCGCTTGAAAAAGGACAAATCTTCTCACCTTCTCACGCTCTCGAAAAAGGGAAGACCGGGCGCCAGAATATAGCCTATTCGTCGGGGATCTCGGTGGCGAGGTGGATGAGACACTTTTGCTGGTAACACCTTAAAACATAACGTCAGTGCGGCTTGCATACATATTCACCGTGCGTTTATTCCTCTTTTTTTTTTATTATTATTTCTTTTTGTTGTTATTGTTACGTTTGTTTGTTTGTATAGGCTGTATTCAGGCAACGATATGTCTCCTGCCATTCAGCCAAAGTCATGACAGACCCCGTCTCCGGACTGTCCCGCGGGTACGGCTTTGTACGATTCCATGACGCGCTCGAACAGCAGGACGCATTGAACGAGATGAACGGCGTCTATTGCGGCAGTCGACCGATGCGCGTGTCGCTTGCAACGCCCAAAAACAGCAATGCACGTTACCATCAGCTGGCCCTGCAGGCACCGGCCCTCGTGCAGCAGCCGACCGATCCGCACAATACGACCGTGTTCGTGGGCGGTTTGTCCTGCCCTGTAGGGGAGGACGAGCTGCGGCATTATTTCAGCTCATTCGGCGATATTGTCTATGTCAAGATCCCGCCCAACAAGGGTTGCGGCTTTGTCCAGTATGTCTCACGCCAATCCGCCGAGCTCGCCATCGAGCAGATGAACGGCTTCCAGATCGGCTCCTCCCGTATTCGGCTTTCCTGGGGTCGGTCTCAGAACGACAAATCGGCTGCGGCTGCGGCCGTCCAGGCCAATCCCACCCTGTCGCTTTCTTCTTCGACTGCGGTGGCTGCGGCGGCTGCCGGCGCCGCCGTACTCCCCAACCCTCCTCCAACGGTTCCTGTATCAGCGCCTCCGCAACCTACACCGTCGAGCTCGCTCTTGCGATACGATCCTCTGTTCAACTCGCCCTCCGTCGACGCATTCCGCTCCTTCTCACCCCCGCTGCGGTCTCCGCCCTCGTCGGCAGCCTTTTTCACAAACGATCTCCCCAACGTCGACCGTTTGAAACTCTCGGACCCATTCCACCACCCGACACAGCACCCGCCGCCACCTCAGACGGAGGACCCCTCCGCTTCGTGGCTATTACGGCAGCGAGACTATAACACCGGTTGGAGACTCAATGGCATTTATGCCCAATGATCCATCTTATATGGTTCTCTCCTTCTCTCTTCTGTCTCCCTAACCTGTGCAAGTTCATTTCTTTTTTTTTTTTCTTTTCCTTTAGCACCACACCATTTATGCATTGTCGTATGAAAATCCATTAGCTTTTTCTTTTCCTTCTTTTTTGCTATCACCTTTTAGCCTCTCCTCTTTTGTTACCTTTTCCCTCTCTGTCAGTCATATTGTAACTATACCTTTCTCTTTTTATTCCATGCCCTTGTTGTTCAGTCTAGATATATTCTCATATCCTTTTGTATTACCTTCTTTTAGCATTGTCTTTACCCAAGTAGCGTCTTCACTTTTTCCCCCGACTTCATATCTAGCCATGAATCATATATATTATATCTACCTCCCCTCATACCATTAACGATGGACGTTTCCTTATCCTTATCCCGCAAGAACGTTTTTTGTTGCACTGGGAAACCTCGTGTGTAGATCACCCGGTTTTTTTCTTATGCAACAAATTCCCATGGGAGCGCATTGGGCAGTTTTGCGTTATCCCAGTCCGTTGATATGCATGTAATCATTCGTTCCAGTCGATACGATTCGCTTCTTTTAAATTATTGGGCGTGTGACACGGGCACGCACATGGGCTTCCATGCTCCTTCGTGATTAGCATCTTGGTTTGTATATTAACGCGAAGCCTATGCGTCGAAGGCGAGATAATGCGACGCTCTTTCTCGGCCACGGGTGCCTTGGAAGGTACGCGGTTTCCTTTTTTGTAGCAGAGCGCCAAAGCAAGTGGCTTTGTTCATGCAAAATGCCCCGTTCAATTTCGGCCGCCCTTTTTTATTTTTGCTTTTATAGCCTCATGGGAAAGTCAAGAGCGAGATACAACGAAAAAGCCCGGGCATCGTCGAGGAAGGAAACACAAAAGCTCCACCCGAGAGCAAGAGACGGTGGCCTTTCCAAGGTCAAGAAACCCGATGCCCCCGCCAAAACAGAGATTAAAATGGACGAGTAAGCAACCATACATAACCCATATTCGACAACCACCGATCGATTGACCTCATCGTCTACAGAGTAATTGAAGACGGTCAGCTCAAGATTATACCCGTACATGAACAGCCTGCCGAGCCAAAAGAACAACGTCCTGCACCCGAGGTACTTTTCACGGTTTACCAATCGACAAACGATCGATCGCTGATCTTTTTTTTTTTTTTGTTAGCCTTATATATCCAAAAAGAAACGGCTCAAGATGGAAAAGTACATTGATCAAAAGTTGAAAAAGGAAGCACGAGCAGGCCTCATGGAGCAACTCGCTACCTCGTCATGGCAGTCGGATCTCCTCCGGTCCTCAAAAGACCTTGGCAGGTCGGGACTGACCCTGCGCGAGCAGCTCAAGCAAGCCATGCTCGAGAAGAAGGCCGGTCTGGGTGACGGCGACGTCGATCGCATGTTTGTTGAGCGCGAAGCAATGGACGAGGCCGAAATGGAGAAGAAGTTTACCGAGGTCATCGAGGCACAACAGAAAGCAGCCGCAGAGATGCCCGCCGCACCACCCCAGACAGCGCCTGTTGGAAGCGCACTCAAGGATGGACCTGCGACCTTGACCATGAAGAAACGGAAAAAGAAGAAGGTAGAAAAGCATTGGAACGGGAACCTGTGATGAAGGTCTGACAGAATACGCGTCGTGTATGTGTAGTCGACGATTCCTGCCAGTGCACGGAAAAAGTTCAAGCAACGCCAGGGTGGTGCAGAAAGCGATGATTCTTTTGACAGCTCGGACTCGGACTACGACGATGACGATGATGTGAATGCTCCTGAAAAACCAAAATCGTCCGTGGCCGAACATCTCGAAGCATCCGATATTGACAGCCGTCCTACTGCGATGGAGGAGGTCGTCGAGGCCGCCAAGACCGTCCAAGTCCCGGTAGAACACCACCAAGTCGAACAGGATGCGATTGCGGCCCAGCTTCTGCGTGACCAGACCGAAGGTGACCTTGCCCACGACTCGCACAAGCCCTTTTATGTACAAGTCAAGCGCGATCCCAAAGTGCAAGAAAACCGGCTCAAGCTGCCCGTCTGCGGCGAGGAACAAGTCATTATGGAAGCCATTCGCAACAACACGGTAGTCATCATTTGCGGTGAGACGGGTTCGGGTAAGACGACTCAGGTTCCTCAGTTCTTGTACGAGGCAGGCTGGTCGCATCCTGAGAGCGACAACCCAGGCTTGATTGGTGTGACCCAGCCCCGTCGTGTCGCCACCGTCAGCATGGCCAACCGTGTCCAGCATGAACTCAACCTCACGCCCAAGGAAGTGTCCTATCAGATCCGCTATGATGCAACCGTTTCTGACAAGACCCGGATCAAATTCATGACGGACGGTGTCTTGCTTCGCGAACTGTCCAAAGACTTGCTGCTGACGAAATACTCGGTCATTATCATTGACGAAGCCCACGAGCGCAATCTCAATACGGATATCCTGATTGGCGTCGTGAGTCGCGTCCTCAAGCTGCGTGCCGAGCTGAGCCGCGAAGACCGCGAAAAGATCAAGCCGTTGCGCGTCGTCATCATGTCCGCCACGCTGCGTGTGGCCGACTTCACGGAAAATAAGACGCTGTTTGCCAAACCGCCGCCGGTCATCAACGTCAATGCACGTCAGTTCCCGGTCTCGATTCACTTTAACCGACGGACGCCCGACGATTACGTGGGAGAGGCCATTAAAAAAGTGAGCAAAATCCATCGACAACTGCCGCCGGGCGGCATCCTCGTGTTCTTGACAGGTCAAAACGAGATTACGCACGCTTGCAAAGTCTTGCGCAACAAGTTCCCCTCGCATACGAACGTCGCGAAGGAAAAAAAGGCGATCGAGATGAAGGCCGACAAAGGCGACGTGGAGGACGAGGACGTCGTGCTGGGTGAGAACGACG
The DNA here is from genome assembly GCA_023630325.1 of Syncephalastrum sp. PYS2702. Lineage (NCBI taxonomy): Eukaryota > Fungi > Mucoromycota > Mucoromycetes > Mucorales > Syncephalastraceae > Syncephalastrum > Syncephalastrum sp. PYS2702. The sequence continues at coordinate 136,471 of JAMAMT010000043.1, read as the reverse complement.
AAATCGAGGAAGAGGACTTTGACCTCGACTCGGACGATGACGAGGATGACGAGGATTTTAAAAGCGGGTTCAATGACGAGGAACTCGAGGAGATGGAAGATATCGACACGCCCTTGCATGTCTTGCCACTGTATTCAATGCTGTCTACTGAGGCCCAGATGCGCGTCTTTCAGCCCCCACCCGAGGGTGCGCGCCTGTGCGTAGTCGCGACCAACGTCGCCGAAACGTCCGTCACCATTCCCGGTATCCGCTACGTCGTCGACTGCGGCAAATCCAAAGAGGTAAGCTTCACTTCCCCTTTAGTATTTGTGTATTCATGCCGGTTGCATCCCTTTGTAGCGCAAATACGACATTCAAACAGGCGTACAGGCTTTCAAGATCGATTGGACGTCCAAGGCCGCCGCGGGTCAGCGTGCCGGTCGTGCCGGTCGTACGCAAGCCGGTCACTGCTACCGCTTGTATTCTTCGGCGGTGTTTGACCACGAGTTTGATCAGTTCTCTCTCCCTGAAATCCAGCGCATGCCGCTCGAAGGTAAAGCCAAACAGGCTGCTCTAAAAAACGTCGCAGAGAGAGAATCTCATGGACCTATTTTTGGCAGGTGTGGTGCTGTCCATGAAGGCCATGCATATCGACCAAGTCGTGAACTTCCCTTTCCCCACGCCCCCGCCGCGCGACAGTCTTTATAAAGCCGAAAAGCTGCTCACCTACCTGGGTGGTGTGGATAAGGCTGGAAAACATATCACCGACTTTGGCGAGGCCATGGCACTCTTCCCTGTAGCCCCTCGGCTGGCGAAGATGTAAGATAACCGCAAGAGAAAAGTGTTACCACTGTGTCTCACTTCTGTATGTTAGGTTGCTCCTAGGTAACCAAGCCAAGTGTCTTCCCTACGTCATCATCATGGTATCCGTGTTGTCCGTCGGCAATCCGTTTGCGCAGGACGACGGTGGTGGTACGAAACATTTGATGGTATGAAGAAAAAAGAACATTCCTCTACCGTTGCATACTCACTGTGGTAATAGAAATTTGCGTCGGAATACAGCGACCTGCTTGCCCTGGTGACCGCGATCGGCGCGTACGAATACGCAGGTGCAACAGCAGCGTTCTGTGAGAAGAACGGGCTGCGGCTCAAGGCGATGACGGAAATACGGCAGCTGCGACGACAGCTGACCAACATTGTCGCCGCTCACTTTCCAGGTGTCGACGTCTGTGTCGATCCCAAGCTCAAGCCGCCCTCGGAGAAGCAAATCCAAATCCTGCGCCAGGTCATTGCGGCCGGTTTTATCGACAGCATTGCGGTGCGTGCCGACGTCCTCGACTCACAGGGCGGCGGAGGCGCACGGCACAAAAATGCGAATGGCGTGCCGTACAAACTCATGTGGAGCGACGAGGACGCGTTTATCCACCCGCATTCGGTCCTGTACGTGCAGGAACCGCCGCCGGTCGTGGCGTATGGTGAAGTGGCCAAGACGACGCAGACCTGGCTCAAGGGTGTCACGTCGATCGATCCCAAGTGGCTGTCGAACGTGGGCAAGGCACTCTGTACCCTCGGTGCGCCCTTATCTTATCCGCTGCCAAAGTAAGTATCATTTGAGATAAAAAAAAAATGGCCCAATCGTTGACGATAGGATGCTAATCAATTTCCAGACAAGTCGGAAACAAGAAGGAGGTGTATGTGATACCGAAATTCGGACCCAAGGCGTGGCCCCTGCCTGCCATCAAAGTCGTAGAAGACGCGTACAAACGACGCGCCATGTAAATAAACAACAACGTATAGATGGGATATTTATTATAATTTGTCGGGCATTCCTGTTTACGGCACGGCATATGCAATGGCCTGGGAAAGTTGAAGTAACTCTCCCTTATCGAGAGATTCGTTATACATCGTACTTTTGGTATATGAACTTTAAAAGATCCTGAGATTTATGCAGGTGAGGGCGGATGACCCTCCCCTCCCCAGGTCATTTTCTTGTTCTTTCCTCTCTAGTTTTCTTGGTCTTTTTCCCCCCATCTTATCATGACTCTGCCTCCCGAGGAATATCTCTTGACTCTGCGCTCCATCCGTGAACGATGCAACCAAGTCGTCCAGAGCCCACTCCAATACTTTGATGTGAACGAAGCCGCACTTGACCAAGCAGCCGACCACGTCGCGGCCGTCACAGAGCGGCGTTTCCCAGGCCTGGAGGGCATCCCACCGCATTCGCGTCTGCGCCATTTCGACGAGAGCTTTGCTGCATGGCAGCGCGACCCGGACCCGGTCGAGGCCGCACGCCAAACAATCGACCTCGTGATTGTGTCCGTCCTCGTCGATGCGGGTGCAGGCATGGCCTGGAAGTATACGACGCGTGCAGGAAAGCAGGTGGGCAGGTCTGAGGGCCTCGCTATCGCGTCCGTCGATATGTTTTTGGAGGGACTTTTCTCGAGTCGCAAGCTGCCCCAAGTAGATGGTAAGCGGGTGAGAGGAAGAGGGCCGAAATCGAATGCCCATTTAGTGGTCTGATATTGATTTTTTTTTCTATTTATACAGCGGCAGGTCTCAAGGCATTGACGGTCGAGCAAATGGCCAAGGGATTCCAAGTTTCAGATGCAAACCCAATGGTCGGCCTCGAGGGTCGATCCGAGCTGCTCAAGAAACTGGCCGGTGCGCTCGAATCCACGTATTTCCCCGGAGACCGCCCGGGCCACCTCGTCGACTATCTGCAGTCACACGTGCAAGACAATAAACTGCCGATCGATGCGCTGTGGAAGGCGGTTATGAGCCTCGGCCAGATCTGGCCGGCGCGGATCGAGCTCAACGGTGTTAAGCTAGGCGATGTATGGCCACTCTTGCCCGGTGAGGGTCCGGAGCGCCTGGTGCCTTTCCACAAGTTATCGCAGTGGCTCACGTACTCGCTCACCGAGGCGCTCGAGACTACGCTCGGATGGACGGTGGACGGGATCGAGAACATGACGGGTCTACCCGAGTACCGCAACGGCGGCTTGCTCGTTGACCATGGCGTGCTCACGCTCAAGCCCGATGTCCTTGCGCGGGGTCGGGAGGCAAGTGGCGATGAGATCCCGTCGTTCGAGGGTCAGGATCCGGTGATTGTCGAGTGGCGTGCGCTGACGGTCGTGTATCTTGACAAGATCCATCGGCGTCTCGAAAAGCGCTGGCACCGGCAGCTCAAACTGGCCCAGGTCCTCGAGGGTGGTACCTGGACGGCAGGCAGAGAGATCGCGGCTCAGAAGCGCACATCGGGCGGCCCGCCCATCAACATTAAGGTACAGTTCCACAAAGTCCATGAGCGTAGTATTCACATGTATTATTATGACTTCTTCGACAGAGCGACGGTACTATATTCTAGTCCTAATAGCAATATATTCTTGTATTTACATTATCCTTCCTGTTTGCCTTCAGTCCATGTACAAATTGAGCAAATCATCTGAAGCACTCAAGTGGTCCATTTGCTCTGATGTCTCAAGCAAGCCCAGTCGCACGACGGACTCGAGCAGAAGCAGATTGATATCCTGTGTCCTCTGCGCCTGTGCGTTGGCCTTCGCTGCATCTTTTGTGCCCTTCTCCTTCTTGTTCTTGGACGCCTCCTCGTCATCACTGTCGTCTTCATCTTCATCCTCGTCTTCTGGCCACAGCGCAACAGCGTACCAATTGGCTTCCTGCAGCTCGCTGCGCTCTATTTCGGGCTGGGCCTCCTTGACCTGGACACCCTCGTCGGATGGGGTAGCGGGTGCTTGCTTGAGTACCTTGAAAACGAGCACGGGTGACTTGGCATCGTCGATGTCGAGGAGCGTGCCGCTCTTGGTATAATACATCTTTTGGACTGACTTGACATCGATCCGGATGGTCTGGCCCTCTTCGTCATCCTCATGGTATCGCCCGTCGTCCAAGTCTTCCTTAATGTGCAGCTCCAGATCATACGGCGGCTTGTGCTGCAGCGTGAGATCGCACTTGAAAAGCTCCTCTTTCCATGTGAATGTCTTGTGGGTCGTAGAGGTGTCGCGGATGTTGGCTGCAAAGAGAGAATAGAGACGTAATGGAAATACTGGGCTTTGATTCTGCTTGGCTTGCACCAGCGCATGGGAGGCCTGCAGCAACATCGCAGGCGAGTACGCCACTGTCGCGTCAGTTAACGAGCGGAGCGCGAGGTGCAGCGACGGAATGGCATCGTCGACGCGCGATAAGAGTTCTCGAAGACGTGGACAGAGACTCTCGCCCGTCTTGGTCTCCTGCGCAAAGAGATCAATCTCTTCCGTGAGGTCGTTGCACATTTCCAGCGCAGGCTCGAGATCGCGGTTCCCGTCTGCGACACTGTGTGCAATGATGTCAATGGTAGGCTAGCGAACAACATGCAAGTATGAGGACCATGCAGACTCGAACACAAGGAACTACCTTCAAATTCTTGATCTTCAGATCGAGCTGGCGTTGCAGGATCGTCAATTCTCGGGACTCTTGCTTGTTTTTGCTTGACTGCTGCGTCACATAGGCCGTAACACCTTTCTACACTTTCTATAAATACGTCTGTAGGGCATGACAAAGTCAACTTACAATGGCCATATTAGTCGCTTGGCTAATGGCAATACGCGACACGGTATTGACCGTTGTCATGGCCAATTTGCCAAACAGCTCTTCTAACGACGACATGCAGGACAAAGCGGAGAAGCGTTGCATTTTCGTCTTCCTCTTTTTAATGATCTGTGCGTTCCCCCGCCCGGGACCTCCGTTGCCCCCACCCAAAGAAAATAGCAATAGACCCCATTCAAGCAAGGAAACCTCCCTTCGTCGAGATCTCATTTGATAATATCAGCATCGTGCTGTTGCGTATCAGCTCTCACATTGTAAGCTTATGGTGCTTTGACAAAATGTACACCTGTATTTTACGTCTTCCTCTTTGGACACTTTCGTTGTTCCTTATTTGGATCCAGATTCATGTGATCAAGTTGACGCATTGTCCTGATATAAAGCACTCTCTGACAACCTTTTTCTTTTCCTTGGTACAACTGTGCACAGCTGCGAGAGAAGACATCTATATGAGCAGCTGCTAATAGGTTTATTTCTTCCTGTCTCTTTATCATGCTTTCCTCGCTGCTGTGAGCCTTTTTTACAAAAACAGAAGTATACCAAACTAAACGACATGTGCGACAGCTGCAGGCGTCCACAAGCTACAAGTGCTACCCTTCTACTACGCACAGCGTGATAGAACGCTTCCCGGGTGACCTAGACACGTACCTCCACGCTGATGGCATGTATAACTCTCTCTGATAGAGTGTGTGATCGAGTGCTTCAAAGTCGGTTTGGCTCTTTGTACACCTCCCATCTTGACCTCAAGCATGAATACACCGACGCTTTTCGACGACTTAACAACAAAGTCGGCCCGTTAGACGTCCTGCCCGACGGCATGCTCAATGAGATTCTCAAATTTATCTCGAAGAGCCGCATCTTGTGCTCGACGCTTTCATGCAGGTGGCAAGCCCTTTCGCCTATCTTACCAATTTAGCATTCCGTCACCGTCAACCTGGTAGACAGTCACCCTTTCGATGGCTCGTGGAGAACAAGTCTCCAGTCTGTGCTACGCCCACAACTCATGGAGCTTCACCTTCAAATAGTTACACTCATTATCTACCATCTGGAGAGTATTTTGGACGACAATAGTTGTCTTTCGCTGAGAAAACTGTGTAAGCCATCAATATGTAGAGGAAAACGCGATGTATACTGCGCGCAGGGGCATATCTGGTAGATAAAACTGTCAAGGAAAAGAGTATCACAGGCGGATATGTTATTGAGTGGCCTCATTATCTCATTTACATAGAAGCCTCCACGATATCTTCTATTACGTCTGCCGAGATTGACGCGGTTGACTAGCCTTCGTTTGAGCTCGACCAAAAATATCACCAGTGTAATCTTGACTGTTCTCCAAGCATGCCCCAGCCTGGTCTTTTCACGCTGTCTCTCACCTACGCATTTTCTCACAAATGGTATGTCCCGAGCCTGGACCTCACGGCTACCAAATTCTTGAACAGCCCATCCTAGATCGCTCGGCACTGTGTCAAACTGTTTTCTTTTTGGGAGAAAGCGACAAAAGTCTTGCTGCTTTTGTACGACCTTCGTCACGTGATACACACCGTATTTTCTGCTATTCGATTTAGTGCAACGTGCTCAGGCGTTCGGGCCAGCCAAGTTGGTTCTCTTCCGCCTGACGACTTTACGCAGCATGAGTGTAAGACGGCCACTGCTCTTATAGCTTTCATAATGACACGCTTTCTTCTAGCTGCTATCTTCTGATGGATCGTTCAGCGTGGAACAGTTTGACATGGCTGTCAACACCATTTTGACAAATAGCGATCCCGCTCTCGTAAGTCGACAACGCGTAGTACCTATCTTTTTTTATGATCGCTGACGATCCTGGGCCAGCGACAAGCCGCTGAAGCTGCCATGGACCAATTTAAACGCCATGAGAATGCTTGGCAAGTAGTCGACCAAATCCTTGACTCGCCTTCCAGCGTTCAGACCAAGGTATGACCGCAGCAGAACCCGCGCGATTACGAGAAGAGCACTAAGTTCTGCTTTGCAGTTTATTGCCTTGCAGGTGCTCACCGATTTTATTGCACTACAATGGAAAGAGATCAGTTCAGAACAGCGACTCGGTAAGTTTATATGCCAATAACTTTAATCTATGATTCGGTCGACTCATACTCCTATAAGCTATCCGGCAATATATCGAGCTGCATATCATACGCGGCTGCGCAGATAGCGCCACGTTTCGATCCGAGAAAACCATCCTCAATAAGCTTAACTTGGTCCTCGTTCAGGTAAAAGAAAAGCCGTTGCACCACCTGCAGGTCATATTCACAAAAATGACATGCCCTAGATTGTCAAGAAAGACTGGCCGCATGATTGGCCTTCATTCATACCGGACATTATCGGCGCCAGCCATGGTAACCTGATATTTTGCGAGAACACCATGGTGCTCTTACGTATGCTCAGGTAATCCGCCACATTTATTTACAGGAAATAACTGAAAAACGGCTCTTACAGTGAGGATATTTTGGAAGCGCGCGATGAGGAGCAGCCCGCCTGGAAAACGCGCGAACTTACTCGAGCTCTAGAAGCCAAAATGAATGGTCTATTTCAACTCTGCACCGAAATTCTCAATAACGTAACGGAACCTATCAGTCTGATTGAAGAGACCCTTAAAGCCGTGCGCGTTTTTGCTTTGTGCACAACGAATGACGGAACAATCCTGACAGCTTTGTTGGATGCCTTGACTAAAAAGGTAAATGTTGAGGCTATCTATATCAGTTTGAAGCTGACGTTGCTCCTAGCTGATATATTCTCCAAATCTCACCATCCGCAATCTTTCCTTGGGCTGCTTCTCCTCATTTCTGACTAGTTCGAAAGCGATCAATCATATTCCAAACCTAGTCACCGTCTTCGAGCTTGTACAGCAAGCAATGCAACCATTGGACCAAAGTAAATGATATACGGGCGTCAAGATGTATGTATAAACAAATCAATAGATATGGTCCATCAGTACAGCAGCCTTGAGGAACATGATCAAGAATGGCTTCAGCTCTATACCATGACGCTTACAAAGTTCCTTGCCCAGCACGGATCTATACCTAAAGACATGGTGAGCTTATCCTATCATGCTAAATGATTTTTTATTCATTGCGTAGTCTACATCCCATGTCTATGTAAACGCCTATTCTGATCTGTGCAAGTTGTCTCAATCCGATGATGAAGAACTATGGCGTATATGTCTTGAATGCTGGTGTTTATTCGTAGGTATACCTGGATATAGATCTTCCATAATGCTGACTAACAGCACCCTTTAGATTCATGAGCTGAGAGACGCAAAGGGTAATGCAGCCTTAGTGACGCTTTTTGGTGAACATCTTACACAACTGCGAAGCATTACCCTCGAACACATGGTGCACCCTGGTGAAGTAAGTAAACATTCTATTAAGGTCGCTCTTTGCTGATTATTATACTTATAGGTGCTACTTTTCCATGTCGACGAAAATGGCTCAGTAGGGCTGGAGTTTATACGACAAATGGACAGCCTTACCTTGTACGACACGAGCCGTCGTCTGCTGCAAGATATGACTTCGCTTGACGCGAATGCCATGACGGAGACACTGGGTGACGCGACTGCACGGATATTAAAGAGCACGATGAGCTCCACTTCCTGGCAACGACTCTTGCAGCTGTCCTGGGCGATGGATGCCGTGAGCGAAGCAATAAAGGATACCGATGCAGCCAGGTTTCTCCAGACGCTAGTGCCGCACCTAATGGAAGCTTTTCAGATTCACAACAGTAAAGGCACCCCGGAATCGAAAACCACCGCCTTGATCATCTTCTCCAGTCTAGTGCGTATTGGGATTTACTATCGACATTACGTCACACAACAGCCGGACTTGTTGAATGGTATCTTGACGCAAACACTTGCCCTCATACGTTCTCCAGACGAACCAGTGCGAGATTTTGCATGCAATACCTTCTTGAAGCTCTCCCAGCTTTATTCCAGTACACTCGCCCAGGGCGACTTTGTCGACGACATGCTGCGTAGCGTACCTGATCTCATCGCATTTTGTAATACACCGACTCAGGTAAGGATCGAATTGAATTTGTAGTATGGGTAGAATATTTATCAGTGATTAGATGAGCGATTTTTACAAGGGGATGAGCTACCTTATACTCGGGAAACCCAGAGAAACCCAGCCCCAGCGCATTCGTGGGCTGATGCAAATACCCAACATAGTGGTAAGATTTGGCCGAGTAATTAATCTAGCAGTTAACAAAGTCCTCCTAGATGAAAGACGTGCTCGATACCGGCGATCTCCTTCAACCGCCCGTACTCAAACAGTTCATTGTCATCCTTAAAACGAACATTTCTGTTTGCGAATCTCTTGAAGAGATGTATGGAGAACAACTCGAAACCATATACCCAACCATAGTTCGGATATATCAGCAGTGTGGCCCAGGTGAGTCTAGTCAAGCATAGATACGAGGTGAACTCATAAACAACAGGACATGGAGAATACATCGATCGATATCGCGAACGCATCCGAGAACTCTGTGTCCAGCTGACGTGCACCTATCTGAAGCAGAAAAGGGCGTGCTCGGCCGCGGACGAGCAGATGACTGCGGCACTTATCGACGCATTTTGTTCACAACCTCCACGCAAACAAGATGTCACCGAGCTGTTGTCCCGTGTATTGGAAAAACATCTAAACGTATGATACCATTGTGTTCCCTCTCTGTACCTTTCACACTCTCGTTCACCCCTGAACCATTTCCACCAATCCATTTCCATCCCTTGACAAAAGTGACACACACCCATGACAGCGATCGATATGCGCATTCTGAATAACTGGACATGTAGGTTGGGTTTGTTGAGCTGGCCTACCGTCAATTGGTGCGTGTTTATGAGGAAACTTCAAGTAACTTTACGGATGCCTATGAAAAGCGACCAGGGTTGTACAAACTGGTCAAGACGTTCTATATCTCGAATTTTGAAGGTAAATTGGTCAAAACAAACTTACACGGATGGACTCACACTTGCACTCAGATGTGCTACGAATTCCACAAAATGGGTTCGAGGTCATTTTTAGCTGCATGCTATGGGGCATGCAGCACCCGGACCACGCCATCAGCAACCTGGCCATCGATGCGTGTACTGCGTTCTTGGACAAGGTCCAAGTTATGGAGGACGAGGACGAGCAAAACGCAGTCTACGATGCTTGCTTTATGCGGCTTCTCCAGGTCATGCTGGATGGTATGACGGATCGGGACCGTCGCACACGTAAGCAATACAAGTCTACAAGAACTCAGATATTAATGACGACATTAGAATTCGAGCTGCAAAGTGAAGTACTGTCCAGGCTACTGGACATAGTTCAGCAAGGCGAGATCTATACGAAGCTTAATGCGCACACATATACGTCCAACACTGAATTTGTCGAAGCCTACGTACGCTCCCAGTTGGAAATCAAGTACCCTGACATGCCTCGGTAAGTTACAAAGAAAAATAAACGTACAATAAAATGGGTAGAAGGAGAAAACGCTCGCTAATGCAATCTCAGAGATCAATTGGACATGGTAGCACGAGGCATGCTCGAATACAGCAGCGACGTGGATCGTTTCCGGCAGGACTGGGTTGATTTTATGGCAGATTTTCGGTCGCGGGACGACTTTGCAAAGGAAATACAAGACTAAAGCGGGAGGTATTATAACTGTTACTATTTTACCAATCTTCATCGAAAAGGCTTGGAATGGTGGTCACCTCGCCCAGTTCGGCCAAGACTGAGGGAGAGCCGACGCTATTACTGCTACAGCCGGGTACGCCGCCCGTCAGGAGACCGTTGACAGACCGGGTCAAGTAGACATTGCGTTCCTGCCGCTGTATAGGCTTGGCCAGGGTGTGATGTGTATCATAATAACTTGGCGGCGGTGCATCGCCTGTATCCGTCGTGCTGGCATAGGGTAACGGCGTGTCAGGCGATTCGGATCGCGTCGGGTCAAAAAATTCTGGCAACGCACGCGACTGGGTATAATGCTGGATGGCGTGGAGGTCGGGTACTCGACCTCGGTCGTGGTGAGGCAAACTACCAATATTGATGGGGATCACAAATTCGCATTGCAGGTTCGATTTCTTCTTGAACAAGTGCTGCTGCTCTTCAAGCGTGACCACGAAGAAAAGATCGTAGTAAACACGTGTGTTGCGCGAGCTAAAGGTGGGGGAGACCATTCGAGTCGGAATGTCAAACTCGAGCGAGGTGAAAGGGGCTGCAACGTTGCCCTGGAGCATGTCCCTGACAAAAGACCGAAGCGCGGTGCCGCGCTGGATCAATATTTTGCCCTGATGATGCTTGCGGAACCGAAACTGCACATGGGCGACCCGTGCACTGTCGCATAACATCGTGAACTTGAGCTGCATAGCCAGCGGCTCATCTGAAGCAAAAATATGGAGGATTAAGAAAACGCGCGTTTATGCGTTTCTTTCGGGGTTGTATAGAAAGTGGCTCAAGATACTTTACCTGGACAGAAAGCCTGCTGATTCACTCGTGCATGGACATGCACATACGGTCGCTTATCTTTTGTGTGTAGGGTAGTTTGAAACGTCCACTGTTTGGCTACGTGTAATTTTTTTTTGTTTACGTTGAGGAACAGCTCTGCGGCAACCAAGGGTTTGGTTTGAAATAACGAACCTGGTGGCGAGACAATGATTGGGCGATAGGGTAACATGTATTTACGGCTTCGCAAACCGGACTGAAGGGCTGGGCCATCGGTGTGGGCCGTCCAAATGTAGCGCACGCTGAACCCCGGCGGGTCATCGATGGACGGCGGATAGTTCACGTTCGGGAACTGACGTTCATGAGTGTCTAGGTCTCATCTCAGGTTGGTTCATTCTATATCCATACCTTTAGTGCGAACGGAAACTCATGGCGGCCTTGCTCAATTTCCTCCCAAGGCTGTAGCTCGTAGGCTGAACGTAGGAGAAGCCATAGTTATTTTGATGCATTAGATACTCTTTACTGAAAGTTTATCAGTGTATGTACCGGTAGAATCGCTGCCCCAGAGCTTGTAATCAGTTTCGAAAAAGGTCGTAATAGACTGATGGATCCGCTCTGAGCCTGTGCCACTTTCGCAGACACCGCTGCCGCCCTCTTCAACCTTGATGGTCGCGACTTCCTCGGCACGAAACTATACGATATAAAGGTCACGACATGGAACATACGTAAGAATCGGACGATTACCTTGATGCGGATGCGAGTGACATACATTGGCTCAGCTGCATGAAGAATCACCCTACCTAGAATCATACATAATACAGATGCAGGTTTTGATGTAAGAAATACAGAAATTACAGATTTTAATGCATAATAATAGAAATACCATGAACGATGCGATTCGGGCGAAGGACGGGCTGACCATCGAATTCAACTGACAGCGCGCCTGGCGGAGGATGGTTCTGATTCAACGAGGAATTGAAGGGCGGGAACGCAGCCTCGCTCGGGCTGTTACTGCCGCTGCTGCTAATAGAGTGACTGTGCTGATGCCCAAACAAGAGATTACCAAACGGAGACGATGTCGACGGTAGCTGCTGCGATCGTGAATGCTGGTGTCGAGATCGGCCTGTCTGGTTATTATTATCATTACTGCCATCATTATTGTTATGATGGTTTGTCAAGAGACCAAAGCGCGGGCTGGGCTGTCGTGGTGACATTGGCTGCTGGGGAACCGTGAGGGAGACACTCGCACGACGACGGCGAGTAGCGATGGATTCCTCGCCCGAAGTAGGGTTCATCATGATGGAAAGGGAAGAAGCGAAAGAAGAATACTAGAAAAAGAAAAGATCATGGCGACAAAGGGCGTTTTAGGGGGGTCGCAGAAGGACCGGGTAGAAGACAGGAAGGGAAGGAAAAGGGGGGTGCATGATGCATATCGCTGAATGGGAGGCACATGTACCGTGTACCCACAAATGTCACAACCCAGCAGGGAGGACGCCCCAATACATAATCATCGCTCTTATTAAAAGGGTTTATTTCACATGCTGAGCACACGCACACACGCTGCCTCTTGCTTTACTCGCCCGTCGTGTATTCACCGTCATTCTGGTAGATCTTTTGGTCCCAAAGATATAAGCCAAGGCCATTGTTACCCACACGCTCCAATTGGGTGAGGCCTTTCGCGACCTCCTCGATTTCATGGACACGCTCCGTCAAATGCCCGCGTCTAAATTAAGGGTATGTCCGAATCAATTTTCGTCCCATATCTATGCAAACACGACTCACTTCAGCTGGTGCTCCAATTCAGGGTCGGTGCTATTGGCAGCCACGGCATGCAGGTTCAAAAGGGACTTGTTGACATCTTTCTCCAAGCCCAGGGCCGTCTCTAATAGAGGGGCGAATTCAACACGTCAGCATGGAATGTGTGTGTGATCTCCTAGATTTGTTTAAGCATACCCACGGCATTACGAGCAGACGCCCACTCGGTCTACAAACATAAACAAGTCTGACATCAGCCTCTATGTGACTTCTACAAAAAAAACGCGCGCGTTATTCTGTACCTGAGGCTGAGAGATTTCCTTGATGATGACTTGACCACCACGCATGTTTTGGTAGTCAATCAGGATCTGGGCACGGTGTCCCTCGCGCTCGGCTTGTTTGAGAAAATGTTTCTCCAAGCCCTACAACACATAAACCCCGTTGATGTCAGAGAATTAGATACAGATGGGAAAGAAAAAGACACGCGTCCTCCCTTCTTCAACATATTCGACCATCATCCTCTTTTTACGTACTGGGAGGGCGACATCGTCGCGTCCAAAGTAGCTGGCACAGGCCAAATACGTATGCTGTGCCGTTTGCTCGACCTGAATTTGCTGGATAATCGCGTCCTCAGATTCAGTAGAGAAGTTTTGCTTGGCAAGCGACTGAATAGCCATTGTGTGGGAGAAAGATGTAGAGTGGGGGGTGGTGGAAGGTAGTGAAAGTAGAAGGAAAGATAAGAAAACGCGATCAGAAATAAAACGCGAGGCCAGTTTATATTGGCACAAACATACGCGAGACGATCCCACAATCGTATAACGCCTGTCCTGAGTACGATCTCTGATGCATTATTGGCAGCGTTTCATAATCCGGCATTGAGAACGCATGGTGTCACCTGCACAGCATAGGTGTTTATGGGTGTACGTGTGCGTGTATGTGTGTGCATGTGGTGTGTGTGTAGAATGGGTGTAGCTTTGTGACAAGTAAGGCCTCGCCGATGCGCTAGCTTATCAGTGGTTTTCGACGTGTACCCTTTAGTTGAAACACATCTATTGATATATATGCAACGCTCTGAAGTAGCTACATATCTCAGAAGTGAAAGAGATCCAAAACCAGGTTTTTTTAATATTAAAAAATTTGCGCAAGGTGGGCAGAGTCGGATCTGGTTTCCAGCGAGTCCGAACGTGGAGCGTCCACCGGATTTGGGCAGTTTAGGTCCATTCCGTTTCTGCCGCGACTTCGCATGTCTTTCTCTCTTTTTTACCGTAGCCAGAGACATACGATAATGTACTACTGACTCGATTGTACATCATCCATGAGGATAATGCTCGCAGGGAAAAGGCGTATGTACCGCATATGCGCCGTGCAAGATACATGCTTTCATATGGTGTTGCTATTTCATTCATTTTTCATTAGCATGACTAAAAATATTTTAGCTTCTCTTCTCCTTTCTTTTTCTTGTTTGAGAAACGTAGATATACTTGTACGTCTCTTAGCTGGCCATCGATCATCCATCTGCAAGAAAAAACGCGACAAACAAAATTATGAAATTAGAAATCGCAAATCTAAAAGGAGGAGCGCGACCACTCGGCTGAGAATGACGGTCGGGAAAAGATTAAGATAGACGGCCTATCGCCTGTGTGTTCCCATATAGCGTTGTAGAGTGTCACTTATACAGGATGTTTGAAATGTCCTAAAATTTCTGCGCGTAAAAGGACTTCACTTAAGTGTGTGCTTCCTCTATCCTTTCCCAAAAATCCGGATGAGTTGAACTTTCCATTTGTAGTTGGACGATTAGATCTATAACTGTTTCACGTCCTTTGCCGCTCGCACACACTTGCGCGTGAATTGGTCAGAAAAAAGGCTCTTCTATTCCATCGGCTGTAAATAAATAGTAAACAAGTTGAATACCATACACACACACAGGCGTCATGGGATGATGGCCCACAAGGGAAGCACTCAACGATTTATCTACTTTTAATAATATTGTCGAATTGTTCAATGAGATGTCATCTATGGTACAAACTGAAAACTAATCATAAATAATGCAAGATGGTATCCCTACTGATTAAGATTAATTCTTGTCGCAAAGAACACACAAACTGCTTCTCTTCGAAAGACGCTTTTATTTGTCCCGCAGATTTATACTTCCCAAACAAGGTTTTGCGCTATGCGTAGTGCCACACGAGATTCTTCTATGCCTACACTGAGTGCCGAAGCTTGTATAAATCTTGAAGCATCACTTGTATCTTTTTTCTTCTGCTCCTGTATGAGAGCCTGAGGTGTGCTTATCAAGGTATTATGAATACATGCGTAGGGATACAACTATATAACTACCGCTTGCAGAATTAAGGCATACATTGCATAACGCGGACAGACATATTGCGGGCCATCCCGAATCCAAGAATATCGCCGAGTTTTGTGGAATCTATGATGGTGTGAGACACATCATTTTTTACGATCGCCGTCGACGTTATTGCGATGCGCCAGGCCATGAATGGATGACGCTGCCACATAACAAGATGTTCTACTGTTTCCTGTAAAAAATTAGTGCCACCGACATAACAAACATTAAAAGCACAAAGGCACACCTTGGCTTTGGCAGATTAAAAATCATTCGAGGTTGGTATGATAACCCATAATTGTAAAATCAGCCTCGGGCGATAGAAGAGACATGTGCAAGCCTCATGAATTTCACGAGATTGTCAAGGGAGAAAAATGACTTTTGAGACACAGTATCGGTAGACACCATTATAATGCAACAGTGTCACTCATACGTTATAATGAGGTCGACGAAGACAGTGCGCACAGAAGTCTCTATTTGACATGTACAATCGGACAGGTGTGTGGGCTTCGGAACTTCACAGTTTGGTGTCTTATACGCATTACGCATTTGCCACCCCCATACTCAAGACCTGGAGAGAGGTGTCAGATCAGCAACTTATTTGGCAATTTTCTTTGCTTGAGCGTGAAGAATAGCACACAAGAAGAGAACAAACTTCTAAAAGTAGCCTTCCCCGTCAATGCGTTTTGTTGGACCGCTAATGTTTTCAAACGGATCGGCATCACATTTCCGTCACTGGCAATGACGCTGCCATTGTTAGTTATGCGAACTTGAAATAAAAACCTCCCTCGCGCTTTCCGTTCTTTCACACCTCTTCTTTACCCCAATCACTTTCAACAGCTTCCACTATGTCTGATATCCCTGGAGACCCGCTGTCTACCACGAGCAAGCTTGTCGACATGGCTTCCGTCGCGTCGCAAGGCTTCCCTCAGATCAAGTCCATCTGCGAGCATGTTTGCGGCTTCCACTTTTACGCGCATGACATGACCCGGCAGGTACATGCTCACCATTTGTGCACGCACGTCAATGAAGACTTCCGCCAGTGTATCATCTATGATTCGGACAAATCGGATGCGCACCTGATTGGCATCGAGTATATCATCTCGGAGAAGCTCTTCGACAGTGAGTATTTTTATATCTTTTTCATGCAATCGACGCGCCATCATGCTGACGTCAATCTAGCTCTGGATGCGGATGAGAAAAAGTACTGGCATTCGCACAACTATGAGGTGACGGGCGGCAGCCTGGCCTTGCCCATGCCCCGTCTGATGCCCGAAAAGGGCGTTCAGCTCGCCGAACGCCAGGCTCTGCTGGACCTTCAGAAGACGTATGGCAAGACCTGGCACACCTGGCAAGTCGACCGCGGCGACAAGCTCCCTCTCGGTAAAAGATTCTTTTGTGGTTGGAACGAATTGCTCATGCTCTTTTTCCTTTTGTCTAGGCCCGCCTCAACTGATGATGGCTCTCACCAAAGATGGTCAACTTAACCCAGCGCTTGCGAAGGAACGCAAGGAGGCTGAGGGCATTGACATCGATACAAAGCGTGAGGAGCGCAAGGACTTCCCCAAGTACACACCGCGCCCCGAGGCAGATGGCTGGGAGAATGGAAACGCATGGCAAATCAAGCCTGAAAAGGTTGACATGAAAAAGTAGGATAGTCACGGAGCTGTGTATCTTGCTTGTCTTTTTGCGGGAATAAAAAAAATGGGTGAAAAGAAGGTTTTTGTTGCGCTCGCGTGGGTAAACTCCTATTAGGTCTCCGCGTGAAGGGTCCTTCCGCATATACCACGCGCGCGTTTTACCTTTGAATATTCTTCCAAGAAGCCGCTTTAAAAAGAGGCTTGGCTCACCTTGGTTATTCGGTAAGATTTGATAACAAGCTCCACAGCCTGTCTATGATACCATGCAGTGGATGCAAAAGAAATTTACAAGTAATTAAACTGCTCTCGTGAAAAAGAGACGCGTCTCCTTGGAACAATGAAATACATCATCATCACACTCAATAGGTGAATAACAGGAAGGATATAGATATACTACAGGAGTTATAAAATGGTATATTCCTACTTTAAGGAAATTGTGTGGCCTTTGTACACCCATTAAAGTGATGTGCGCCTGACGCGCTAAAGAAAAGGAATGGAGGATGGTGTGGGTGGGTGGGGGTATAGTATGCTTTTGCAGTCACAGGATTTTTGGGTCGGACCAAGCATGAGTGATTTATTGGAAGGGAAGAGCGTGGCACAAAGTGTACACACCGTTCGAGTCCACTTTTCTTTTTCTCTTCTTTTCTCTCTCGCTGTTGTCGTGCGTACGAAAGTTAGTTACGCATGACTCAAAAGCCGAACGAGATGGGTGAAAGTGGCGCACCCAGAAAACCTCGTGCGCCGGCTTTGACGCTCAACAAACTTCCATTCAAACCGGAAAAATCAGCGATCGCAGCTCGCCATGCGACGTCGTCCCATTCGGAAGGCAAAGAGCCTCAAAGCATGCTCAACACGCTTAGCAAGCTCAAGCGCGGCTCAGAAGTCAAGCCGCCTCCGTCGCCTCACAAGAAACGAGGCGAACTCGACCGTCGTAAGCTCCTCAAGCGATCCGCTTCCCAGTCATCGTTGGATGAAGTCAACAAGGAATGGCTGAACGCGCCGCTCAGCTCCCAGACCAACAAGAAAGATAGTGTAATTTATTATATTATATTTATTATATCTCCATCTCTACTTGTATCTCTAGGATACTCATCTTTTTCCTCTTTTTTCTGCAGTGCGATCGATTCATTCCAGACAGGGCCAACATGGACATGGCCTCGTCGCAGTTCTTGTTCGCCCAGGGCAACGACAACACCCGTCGCGTGTACAAAGAGAACGTCGCAAAAGCCATTGGCCTTCCTTCACGCAACAAACGCGTCCTCGGCAACCGCAACAGCCCCCCCGTCGCCGATCTGAGCGCCTCGCGTTCGCGCACCTTTATGGATAACTGGCTCACCAGCGCACAGAACTTGACCGCACGACGACGCATCCTCACTGCCCCTGAAAAGATCCTCGATGCACCTTACATGGTCGATGACTACTATCTCAACTTGCTCGACTGGTCCAGCCAGAATGTGGTCGCCATCGCCCTGAACCGCGCCGTCTATCTCTGGAATGCTGACATGGGTTCGGTTAGCACCCTCGGCAGCACTGACGCGGTCGCTTCTCTGAGTTGGTCCGCTGACGGCGCTTACCTTGCGATTGGCACGATGGATGGCGATACCCAGGTCTGGGACGTTGAGGCTAACCAGAAACTGCGATCCATGACCGGCCACAATTGTCGCGTCGGCGTGCTTTCTTGGAATAAGCATCTGGTGTCGTCGGGCGCGCAGGACGGCAGCATCTGGCACCACGACGTCCGTGTCGCGCAACACAAGACGATGGAGCTGCTTTCGCATGAACAAGAAGTGTGTGGCTTGGAATGGCGCGGTGACGGCGGGATGCTCGCAAGTGGCGGCAACGATAACTCAGTCTGCGTCTGGGATGCGCGGTGCAGCAAACCGCGCAGCCGAATGAGCAACCACGTCGGTGCTGTCAAGGTAAGAAAAAAAATATTTTTGTATTACGCATCCAAAACTCATTTGACATCATTCAAATATTAGGCGGTGGCGTGGTGCCCATGGAGCCAGAACCTGCTCGCGACGGGTGGTGGTCGTCAAGACAAGCACATCCACTTTTGGAACACGTCGCAGGGCGTGCGCACCAACAGCATTTATACCGGGTCTCAGGTCACCTCGTTGGTGTGGTCAAGGCACTATCGCGAGATCGTGTCCACCCACGGCTTCCCCAAGCACCAACTCACGGTGTGGAGCTACCCCAAGATGGATAAAATCATTGATATCCCCGGGCATGAGTCGAGAATCCTCCATTCCGCGTTGAGTCCGGACGGCCAGGTCATTGCGACCGCTGCCGCGGACGAAAACTTGAAGTTCTGGCGCGTCTTTGACCACGACGGCAAACCACCCCTGGGCCTCTCGCGTGTTGAACGCACTCGCCAACAACTTCTTAAACGTAGTAACAGCCTCCGTTAATTATCGTCATGGATATCACTTAACCCACACCCCTACACACACAACCTAAATCCCCCACCCCAAGAGACATAACTCCCCTCAATCGCACCCATATGAGATAGCATTTGTTACCCTTCGCCTGTTGTTTTGCGTGTATATGATTATTAAAAAGCTTTACGCTTTTCTTTTTATATATATCTATATATGTATATTTGTTTTTGGAGCGTCGCAAACGGTTGAGTACGTGTATTAGATGATTTTTGTTCATGCGAATTAGCGGGCAGGAGTGTTCTTGCAAGAAGAGTCTCGTATATGTGGATGTGAGCAGTGGATGTGAGCAGTGGATGAGAGCAAGATTGAGAACAAGGATAACTCTGTGTATGTGGTGTGTGTATAGCCTATTTACAGGAAGAATAGATGGAAACGCAAAAAGAGTGAAGATAGAAATCAAATTGACAAAGGGGAAACAAACGCCAAAACCAGCCGACCAGCGGGAGGGGGTGGCGTTTAACAGGAGGAAGAGAAATTTACCAAGAGACATTGGAGGGCGGGACAATGTCACAGGTCGACCGGACAGAGTCGGGGTAAGAGCGAAAAGCAGACAGAGGAGGGAGTTGAACCATCGGAGGAAGATGGACGCCCATCGGTTTCTTGTAATCCGCTGCTGCAAGGGGCGAAGGCGCGTCCGTTGGTGGCGTCAGGGGAAATTGGTAAGGCGAGGGCTGATCCGACAAAGAAGGAGAGGAAGAAGGAGAAGGCGTAGGCCTGGATGGACCTGTTAGAGTCTAAAGCTTATAGATACGGATAGTAACTTACAGCTGCTGCTGCTGCTGCTGCTGCTGGTGGGATTGCTGGTGGCGCAAAAGCGTGGTTTTCCGGGTAAAAGACTTGCCACAGTGGCAGGCATAGGGCCGGTTACCCGTGTGTGTACGACGATGGCGAGCCAGCGAAGAAGACTATATAGCAATGAAGGTCAGGTACAGGTCCTTATTTGACCACAGAAGTTGGACGCACATACACAGACAGACACACAGACATATAAACAAGAATATAATAATGGACGACAATATCGAAAACTCTCTACACGACTAGTGCGTGTGTGCGTGTGTACATATGTATGTGTGTCTGTGTATGTGCATGTGTGTCTACGGTCTCATGGAGCATGAAACTTACATCACTAAAGGATTTGCGACAGTTTTTTTCCTCACAGACATGAGGACGTTCGCCGGTGTGAGTCCGATAATGGACGGTCAGTGCCGAACGCTGAATAAATTGCTTGTCGCAATTGGACCATTGACACGCATAAGGCCGTTCGCCTGTGTGAATCCGCTGGTGTCTCGCGAGATCCGATCGGCGTGTAAAGACTTTCTGACACCCGGTCCACTGGCACTTGTGCGTCGAGTCAGCTTTAGTGGTCTGCTGCGCATGTTCTGATGGATGCTGCTGCTGATAGTGCTGATACTGTTGATGGTGATGGTGGTGCTGATTATTGAGCAGCTCGTTAATGTCCATGGTATGGGTGAAAAGCAAAAGAAACAAATATAAAGAAAGAGGAAGATAGATAGAGGGGAGAGCGGGGTGGTGATAGGGTTTCTTTTTTATGGTGTTGGTTGTTTGGGCAGGGTATTTATGTATGTGCGGCAGCGGAGATTCAGGGCACGAGCCAAATGGGATCGTCTTGACTCACGGTCCCGGACCCCCCGACCATGATCGGTGCCACGTTTTGGATTCATTTAGAGCATTAGAGCCAGTTGTGAAACATGTCCAGTGACAGCATCCGCTCTGCACAGACGATGACGCACTAGGGGATACCAAAACCGAACCTTGTCTGCCCGCAAAACGATCTCCGCGAAATCTCTGCAATTTGTTTCGCGCACCGGCATTGGTCCAACTCCGAGATAGTTTGTTCCAGTATTGTATGGCCAGACAAATAACAGACACACCCCGCCAATAGCTTATACTTTATTCTTCTTCGATTTTTTGCTTGTGACCAGAAGAGATGCAGCCCCTATTGCATAACTCTACACCATCAGCCCTCGCCTTGTAACGCTACACAGACCTGCACCCGTGATCGTCTGCTCCCGAACTGAAACGATAGAGTAATACAGCAACATAATATGAGGGTTCATCGCTTTCTGCAAGCGCGGAGAGGAAAAAAAAAAAAAAAACAAAATGTTCCATTGAGCCTAAATATTGGGGCACACTCACCACAAAAAAAGAAAATTAGAGGGTCTTCTGAACCGTGCCTGGCTGCCTCAATTTACACCCGCGCTTAATCAGAGACACACACTACCACTCACCTCTCATTGTTTCTTCGTGGAAATAAATTAGATGGTTTTGAATGGTGCGATGGTAAGGTCAAGACTCCAATGATGTTACAAGTCAACTGACTTCGTCTTCTTTTTTTCGCGTCAGTGAAGGCAAAGTGACTCCTTCCCCCCCCCCCCATGTGCCCGGGCCCCAAACAACTCGATCTTTTTTTTTGTTTTGCGCGCGCGCATGTGTTTAGTAAGAAAGCGACATGGGTGACAGGCCCAAAAAATATAAAAAAACAGGTGTGGTGTGTGCGAGTGGGCGTAAATAGCGGAAACCGGTGCAAAACGAAGCTAGAGCGGAGAGGATGTCTGCGCGGGCGGCCAAGGCGGGCTGAGTTTTGATCGGGCCCACCACTGTCATGGTGACAAAAGCACCTACATACATACACAGATACAATATGGAGCCGAGATGTCGGTCATATGCTCATCGGCTCTTTCGTTTCACGCTACAAATAATAATAATCATAACCGTCGTTTTCGACTCATGGGACTGTTAACGTGCCACCCCAAGTGCTGGACAAGGAAATATTCGGTAGTTCTCAAACACAGCTCTGATTGTTCTTTTTTTTCGTTCTCGTTCTTGCCTTGGAAAACACCGCCTACATATTTACAAATAGTAATATCAATCAGGAACACAAACACATACACGCATATACGAATGATAGCGACCTTCTCAAAAAAAAGGGCAGGTCCAACGCTTGTGTGTGGCACAGAAGTCAGTGGACGTTTTTGTTCTCTTTGATAGTACCACTCTACATATCCAAGTTTTTTCATCGCCACAGACGTGCATATGGTAATGGATTGTCACGTCGCACATGAACGCCGAGGCCACCTTGCCTTTTTTTCCGTTTGGCTTCTGTCTCTTTTGTCCGGCACCAGGTCGTCAGTGACAAAACAAGAAGCGTTTATGAGCCTAACCATATCTTGTATTCTAAAAAATGTTGGTATGGGGCATTGCTCTGTTTTTTTTTTTCCACCGCCATGATCATCGTCCCCACCCGGCCGACCGGCCGACTGGTCAATGCAATGCGCTGCGCTGCACGGTCCGACCACACTTGTCTGGCCGCCTTCTTGCTGTATATACAACACACAACAGCGCACCAAAGAAAGAGATCTTCATGGTGCTGAAATCATCGATCTATTTTTTAAGGCAAATCAGCCCTACGTACCACTGTCCAAGCCATGGCACTCTCCATGTCATTTCCCCCGCCTCCCTACATAACACACGCATGCCACACATCTGCTCACTGGTGTTACGTAATGGCGGGCGTGGCATGTTGGTGCCACCTTCCTTATTCCTGGGTTCTACCATGGACGAAAATAACAAGGGATGCAGCTGACAATGTAAAAAGGAAACAGCATCATTTGTATATATGTCAAAGGAAAAGAACCATGGGCTGTAACGTTTCGGAAGGACGGGCCTTGCTTGGGCGCAGTAAGATCAGATATACTCAGGAGGGGGAGTGATACTCCGAGTAAAGGTACGAACAACCGGGCCCCTATCAAGTCTTGCGCCGCCCATTGGCGAGGGCGTCCTTGCTTGCGTGTGCATTTGTATAAAGAGATACGGTGGAGTGCCCCCGTTGGCAAACCCATGGGTTTGCCGCAGCTCACATGCAAAACATGCTAAGCATTCTAGGAATGTCAGTCATCATAGGGTTGTGTGTGTCTCTCTCTCTCTCTGCTTGCTGCTGTTTATGACGAGGCGAGCCTAATCAACTTCTGGGCATCCTCGCCTGACAAAAAGTTTCAACAACAACGATAAAGTGCACCCTTTTACAGATGAGGATGATGCAAAACAACCTTCTTCTTATTTTGTCTTGTGTGCGAAAAAAATGTCTGACATCTGCTTCGACCTGAACCTTATGTTGTGGAGTGATGTATGCGACGATGAAGAGAAAAGACAGTTTATTTGTTATTATCTCTTCATATTTTCCGCTTCAGCGTTTATAATCATACGGTTAACCACGAACGATGACATCGCTGGTATGATCATTTGTGATGTTTTGAGTGGTCGAAGCAGTATTCGAAACTGTATATCATCAAACATGGCTTGATAATGTTTATGTCGTACTCGTGTTTCGGTATTCAACACCACTATTATACACTTTTGCATGTAAATAACCTATTTTCGTCCAGCAGACTATACATGAGAAAAGTAACAACGAGACGAGCACACATGTGAGTCTGCCTCATAATTAAGTTTTGAGTGGCGTCTGTGGGAGACATAACGTGAGCAGCAGCGAGCGTTGGTTCCTTCAACATTAAGGGCGTAGTGTCAGATCACCGTCATTTATCCAAAGGTACAGGAGGTCATATATGGCATTTGCCCACAGTAGCATGGTTTCAGTCGCTGGACACGAAATAGAAAATCATGCAAGTGACGTACGTAACCATCGCCAGGGATACCTATTATGTGTCATCCTATGTTTGCATTCGCCCATCTTCTTTCCATTTATAACATACAAGAGCCCAAAGAGAAAACCGTAAAGAAAAAAATAAACAATTTCAAGAATAAACCAAGTTTACGTCCTGCAAAAACAACAGAAGCGAGGGAGGGAGGGGGTGTACATTTTCTTTTTTACTTTTGGAGTTCCTGGATGCTGTATAACCTGGTCAAGCTGGGACCAGCGAACTGGTTGAGCTGCTTTGTAAAGTTGTGCATCTGGGCGGTCAGGATCATCGAGTCCAGACGGCTCGGCTCCGGAGGCAGCTTGAAGAGGGTGTTGACCTCATCCTCAGGCAAGGGGTCTTGGCCCTTTTCGACACGCACTGCGTTCTCTTGTCGCTATACACGGTATCAGTAAAAAAATAAACGCGATAGATATCACTTTATAAGACTTACCCGCTTGGTCAACCAGGTCTGGATCTTTGTCTGCTCACGCGCAACGCTTCGCTGCCAGTACTGGTAGTTGTTGAGCTCCTGTTGCTGGACGTCGGAGCAGTCAAGGAGGTACTCAAGGTTCTTTTGCATGAAAGGGTCGAGCTCGAGATCGAGGACGTCAAAGTTGGGCGCCAGGGGCTTGGCCTCGTCGAGTTCATTTTGCTGTGTGGAGGCAAAGGTGGCGGGCGAGCGCAGACGCGAGGCATCGAGCTTGGGCATCTCAATGTTGTGGAGCATCAGTGTGACAAGGTGAGAGTTGTGAACGTGGACGGGCAGCTCCTCAAAGATGTTGGAGAAAGAGAGCTTAGCCTTGGCAAGGCTATGGATAGAGAATAATACGATATATAAGCTATCAATCGACTCATCCCGCCTATAAACAAGCTTAAATACCTCTCTGTCGTGAACTTTTTGGACTCGTATTGCTTCATAAAGACCTCGGTGAGACGGAAGGCACGCAGGCTGAGGTTGCCCTGTGCAGCACTTTTTGAGACGTCGTGAATGATGACGCAGGACTGAGTGCCGAGCGAGTTCTGGTAGCTGTACTGAGTTTCGATCAAGTTGAGATCGACAAAGTTGCCAAGGTGCGACGACCGGTACCATCCAACCGTGTTGTTATCGACGTTGACCGCTCGCAAGCACCGCATCATATCCAGTTGGTATTGTGCTGGAAGAAGTCATGGAATCAAAAGAATCAAAAGATCGCACGCGCGTCAGAATGGACAACAACTCCAAGAGGCTGAGTATCTTACCGCTCGCGTTTTCGTCAGTGTCCGAAGGGAAGGGGAAGCAGTTGGTGACCTCCAGAGTGCCCTGCTCGTCCAGACCAAGCAATTGACCAGTGACATCGTTCGGGTAGGATTCACGGCAGTGCTTGATGATTTTCAGCACAGCCTGTTTAAAGCACGGATCGCACATGTGAGCCGCAGAACAATAGAGTGCAAGGTCTAAATTACCAATCCTTCGAGTTGGACTGCCTTAAGGGGCTCAGATGCAATGCCTGCCATTTGTGTTCAAAACAAGTAGAAAAGAATCCGCCGTCTTTTGTTGGATAAAGTAAAAATCAGCCACCCAACCCCGATTTCCCTTCCTCTGACACGCACACAAATACGCAGAGGCACTCGGTCCCTCTCTCTCTTTTTATTTATTCCCCTATTTTTATATGGTTGCCGTCTGAAACCTTTTCCAAGCCATGCGCTCACTCCATAAAAACAATGTGTAGAAAGAGCTTTCATAGCAATAGAAAAGGATGGGACGAAGAAACCAATCTACAACTCTGTCTCGCGAGTATAACCGGTGAAAAATAAAGTAAAATGTACGACGCCTTCTATACCCTCTGTTGCATGAGTGTTATCGGCAAGAAGGAAAGGATAAGAAGAGTAAGAAAAAAGGGAAATGCATTGCAAGCATGTTGTGATATTCCTATTTGAACAGCGTAGGTCACATACACATGTACAGAAAAAGGAAGATGAGCGTATCTTATTGGACGCGCGTGCGTAAAGCGTCTTGTGTGACTTTTGATTTGAAATAATGTGTAAGAGAGAGAGAGAAAGGGGAAAGTGCTTTTCGCGCTGGGCCATTAGAAAGAAGCCGTCCATCAGAACACGACTGGCTTTTGTTCGTTTTGGTGTGCCCACCCAAATTTTTTCTTTTCTCTCTCCTTCTTTCCTCACCATGACTGAAGGTACCTTTTGCAATCGCCCTCATTCACCTCAACCCCCCACAAAAAGCTGACGCTCCAACTATCGCGCTATGCACCATAGACAACAAATTTAGATCCAAATATAAGGACCTCAAACGACGTATCCGTGACATAGAAGAAGTATGTTTCCGTTTTTTCTTTTTCTTTTTCTCGTTTCCTATATTTCACCGCTCCATTTGGTCTTTCACACACACAAGCGCGCGTGTATATATGCGTATCTACCCATAAAAAATAACATCATTTCACCGACTGCTTCTTTGCTCACATATCCTAAATTATATAAAAGGAAAACGATGTTCTCCATATAAGGATTCACAAGGCCCGTAAAAGCATCAATCGTCTACGACTGGAGCGAACGTAAGCAAAAACGACGGCTACTTATTTTTATTTTTTTGAGGCCCTGAAAATGGAGCAAATAAACATATTCTATTTAGGTTTTTGCTGGAACGGATGGAGAAAATGCAGGGCACGCCCCATCGTTCGAACGGGCACTTGGACAGTGACCATTCGGACGTCGGTTCTGACATTCTCTCGCATGATGAATCCGAAATGGTATAATTTAAACATATATTGCGATAGATGCGCAGCACACAGACACACACGCGACTGACATTGATGACGTGTGCGGTCTATAGAGTTTGCATCGGTATCGAGGCAACGGCACTTCCAACAAGCAACGCCGGATAGAGAAGACACCCAGAAAGAAGAAGGATCCAAATGCACCTAAAGGACCCGGCAACGTGTTCTTCCTTTTTTGTCGACTGGAACGTGACAAGATCAAGGATGAATTTCCGCAAGAGAACCTGGGTGATGTGACAAAGTTACTCGGGCAAAAGTGGAAAGCTCTGACAAAAGAAGGCAAACAGGTAAAACGCGACCACGCCCGTCCTCTTGCTACCTTCCATTTGGCTCATATTTCGTCTCTTACAACAGAAATACTATGACATGTACCGAAAAGAAGTCGAAGAATGGGAAGAGGCTATGAAGTCTTACAATGCAGGAGGCAACCCACCTTCATCTACACATGCCGACGCAGCCGCTCATGCCGCTGCTGAAGGCGATCTCTCTGTACTTTCTTCGCCTCTGCACGCGTCGCTTATGGCCTCACCCGAACATCCGCACCCAGACTATGAGCCAGAACATGAACTTGAGCCCGAGAGTGAAGCTGGGGTGGAGGAGGAAGCAGAAGCAGAAGCAGAAGCAGAAGCAGCAGAAGCAGCAGAAGCAGCAGCAGCAGACGTTGACGGAGAAGTAGAAACAGAGACTGGACAAGAGGACAGTCATGATCAGGACGAGCTTGCCGGAGGCGGCGGTCTTGTTGCTCCTGCGCAAATAGAAGATCATCGGCCGTCGTCGCCACTTTCTACTACGACGTCGTCATTGCCACCTCCACCGCCACCGCCACCCTCCTCCTCTGCATAGTTAACTTCCGAACAATTGCTCAATCTCTCTCTCGCTCTCTCTCTCTCTGTCTTCTGTGTATCCTTATATCCACCATGCCTAAATCCACACTCCAACCTCCACACTCCACCCTCCACACTCCACACTCCACACTCCACATTAGTCCACACTCCCATCTCTCTTGGTCTTCCTCTTTTTTCTATCTCAATGGAACGCCAAGCAGCCTTTCTTCTGGTTTACACACAAAACATGTTATACAGTAGCCATCGAAATACAAATTAATTCTTATTGTTGTTGCTGTTGTTCTTTCTGCGCCGGTTGCTCTTTCTGTGCCAAACTGCTCTCGTACGCCAGCTGTCGCTCGGTCAGCACAAACTTGATACGTGCCATCGATTGTCGGACCTAGTATACATGGATAAATAACATGACCGATTGCCCTTGCGATTCTGACTTGCTTCTGTACCTTCTTGTAACGTGCGCCATTGTTCCACACCTGCTTGTGGAGACCGAGCCGCCGTGCTTCATCGCGCTGCGTGGCCAGCACGTTGCGTTCTTTCAGAAGCACGTACCACAGTTTGTGCAGATCGTCGAAGGATTTGTTTCGCAGCTCCTCTGCAGACCATGACCGGCCTAACGTAGTAGGAATGTCAATACGAGGACATGGCGGGTTATGTCTTTTTGTGATTTTACCAGTCTCAACGGATTTAGGGAGGGCTTCGCCGTTCTCAAAGAACTGGTATAAACCTTTGGAGGAAAGGGCCGGTGCAGCTGTGCTGAATTGGCGCTTTGCAGCCGAGGCGGCAATGTGTTGGAGAATTGACAGCGACATGGTTGACAGGGAGCGAAAAGGGTAAGCCACGGCTTGCATTGGCCTGACAATTCTGGCTGGTCCAAATTTGTGACTTTCATAATCCCCTTAAAGCTCATTTCGATTCCCACTATGATTCTTCAATTCACGTCAGTTCTCAGAAGTGAATTTGGTTTATAAGTAGAGCAAGAGAAAAAAAAAGTAAGAAAACGAAGAGGAGGTGAATAAGAAAAGTTGAATAACGGGGGAAATGCAATACATAAGAGAAAACTATAGGATGATGTTGTTGGTGTGGAGATTTGCGAGGGGGGGGGGCGGCGCGGTAACTGCTATTAGTACGAGTACTACTAATATATTCCTACTATGCCTACGTCGTAGGACTCTTTTTTTGTCTTTTCTTTTTTTTTCTTTTTGTTGTTGTTTACAGCAAACCCCCTTCACGCAGGTTGTTTTGGATAATGATATCATTGACGGCAGCCATGACGAACTTGATCTGCTGGGTATCGGTTGCGCACGTGAAATGGGTGTATATCTGTTTGGAGTCGGACTGGTTGAGTGAAACGAATCGGTTCAGGATGTAGTCGCTCGCAGCATCGTAAGTCTCGGGACCGGTAAAATCGCTGAAGTGATCTCCCAATGGGTGCTTGGGTAGTTTCTCCTTGAAAATATCGATCTTGTTGAGGAACAGAATAATCGACGTTTTGACGAACCACCGCGAGTTGCAGATCGAGTCAAACAGCGTCAACGCTTCTTGCATACGGTTCTATCGCAGCGGTGAGTACCAAAATAAAAAAGCAGCCTGTGTGTGTACATACCACCGTCTCGTCTTCAATGAGGACTTGGTCGTATTCGGAAATGGCAACCAAGAAGATGATCGCTGTGACGTTTTCAAAGCAGTGGATCCATTTTTTACGCTCGGACCGTTGACCACCCACATCAAACATGCGGTATGTCAATTCGCCAATGACAAATGTCGTCTCAGTAATACCAGTGGTCTTTACACGTGACCGAAGCACGTCCTGATCGGTTGGCACATAGCCTGGGTCGCCAATGCGCTCGATCGAGTCGAAATAGCTGGTGTTTTTCAAGAGTGAGTCCAACTTCATACGACTGATAGATATGACTTACTATTTAGCAGAGTCGTTGAGCTGGTACTCGCGGCTGCGCTCAAACACCGTGTTCAGGTTGGGATCCTTCCACAAGGTCTTGACAGCCTGGGTGACCTCTGGGGGTAGGTTTTCACGCTCGATTTGGGAGGGCATTTCCATAATGACAGTCACGTGGTGTCGATGGGCGGGCTGGGAAAGGGCGATGCCCATTTCGTCCATGGCTTCGAGTATGACCCGCATAGACTGGACCGTGTTGGAGAAGATGATTTCTTTGAATGCTTCTCGCTCATCACGCGAATAGCCGCCATCGTGGATCAGCTTCATTTGTTTGAGAATAGTTGATTTGCCGGATTCACCAGCACCCAGTAACAGCATCTTGACTTCGTTCCGCATATTCAGCTTGTCGCGCTTTAATTGGTTCTCGATCTCCTCGTTCCGTGCCTTGCCATCATGAACTTCGTTGGACTGACAGCACCCCATGATATGATATTATACTAGAATGGTATATGTTCTATTAAGGGAAAAGAGAGAGAAGGAAAAGAGAGTAAAGAAGAGGAAAAAGTAGACGGGTTAGCGTATGTGTATGGATGGATAGATTGGCTTTGAGAGGGCACTCCTATTCTGCACAACCCAACAACAACACTTTTGAGTGCCCCCTTCCTCCATAGCGACAACACCAGCAACACTTTCAGAATGGCGTCTTATCCCTGGCTGCCCTCCCCCCTTTTTCTCTTTCTCGTTCCGCGCCATCTATCTCTCTGTCTCTTTTAAATCAAGTGCATCAATACCTACATGGTGTAAAGGCTGGAACCTGACGTGCAAAAAGAATGGACGATCCCTGTGTCTACAACCCGCGGGGAGATAAAGCGGTACACAGAAGGTGAATACGAAAGAAAGAGAAAAAAAGTGAGAGAGAAAAAGGGAAAGATGGAAAGAGAGGCAATGTCAAAAAATGCTAAAAAGGGGGTTGAGGGACGGAATACGGATCACAGAAAGCAAGCAAAGCGGCAGCAAGCGGCAGCCATTCACTCCAAGGCTTAAGAAAGGAGACTGAGGGGTTGTCGAAGATCCAAAGCGCAAAAAAGTAAGCGAAGGGAACTCCGAATTCTAGGCGAGTATCAAGGTCGTGTGGGTCGTGTCACCCAACCAGTCTGGTCTGTGCCTCACTAGCCAGCCAAGTAATTGGCTCATGTGCCCACCGATCGGCAGAAAAATTTATATTTGCGCCTCTCAATCATCAAAGCTATTAACGCGATAAGTGTCGCACAAACCTCACAAGCTGCACACACACAAATCTTGTCAGTGAGTAAGACTCCATCATCACGGTTTCCATGTAGACATCCATATGCCAGATCAAACTTTACGCGTGCACAGAAAAAAGGAAAGTACGTATCTGCCTGTGTATGCATAGGATAAAATTAAACTCATAAACTTTATACTTTCCACATTGCGAACAAAAAATGTAATCCGAGCTATGTAGAGCTGCCACTCCTTTGATATCAGTAAAGTGCGCTTCACTATCGCTTCTTTATTCTTGGTTGCACGAGCTTGCCGTCATTGCTTCATCTCAATAAATATCCCACGCGCTTGCTACGAGATAAAAAGAAAATAAATAGAGGGAAGAGAAAATAGAGATGGGGCGTTACTAAGCCCCCCCTTAAACACGCATAACAGCTTTCCTGACTTCTTTTATCCTTACTACATATGCACCATCAAGTACTCGGGCAAACTATGGTCCACCTTACACGCTCTTGGGAAGAAAAGATGGTGATTTAGCAATCTGTGTCTCTTCCACTCCCTTTTTCTTGCACCCCTACCCTCCGTGCAGGTATAAACCTACATAGATCTTTCTATTCGCGATCTGCTTCGCTTCGCTTTTCCCTGTCAACATTTAATTTTATTGATATGTAGTATATGCATCGAATTTAACAAAGTTGTTTAGACCAGCTTTTTTGGGATGAGTGTTATACGGGAATACCATCACAATTGGATTTAGCCACTTGTCAGTATGGGACCATGTGTCAATCGACGTCTCTCCTGAAAATGTTATTATGACTACAGGTTGTCAGATATAAGCAATCGCAATCATACTCAGACCAAAACTTGGTGCGTACAGATCGATGGAGTCCAACATGGAAATTCGAATCGAGAGGGTATTGCGCGGTGATGGGCTACCGGACGGCCAGACAGGGGTGGAAACGTGGATGCAGAAGGGGTTATTACGTCTATGTTCTATTCTGATCATGGTGGTGCTCTCGATGCCTTTATTGTACAGTATTACCGTTTATCCAAGTCATATAGTATCGCGCGTGTGAGATATCAAAGCATTGGCTGGTTTACTTTTCTTTTTAACATAGAGGCAGTGCTGCGTGAAATGAGGCATTGATTTTATGGGCTATCTTTCGCATGCATCGAGCTGAACGGATCCCAACTCCTGGTTTTGATCGACCGACGAAACGCATCCAGACCCTGGCCGATCCACAATATCACTTGTCTGATAGAGTTGACTAAGCAGACGCACGGATAGCAGCAGCGTTTTTTGTTTTGTTTGCAATAAAAGATAGGTTCATGAAAATCTTATTTTCATGCCTGTCGGGGGAAGAAGTACCGACGAGGAAAATTTGACGGTTCCGGTGGCGGGTTGTTTTCATATTTCTTTTACAGTATCTATGCGGAAGAAGATTGCTAGCATCATTGGCACGACCGGTGTAGGGAAATCACAGCTCGCCGTTGAATTGTGCAAGGCTCTTCAGGGTCAAGTTATCAATGCAGATGCCATGCAGGTCTGGCTCTTCAACTTCAATCCCTTTTTGTTTATACAAACTCATGGCTTGAGCAGGTTTACAAAGGGCTCGACATTATTACGAACAAAATGCCCCTCGACGAACGCCAGTCAGTCAAACACCACCTCATGGATTTTCTTCCGCCCGAAGAAGAATACCGAGTAACCGAGTTTGAACGCGATGCAGCGAACTGTGTATGTCTCTCATAGATAAAAGGGCTGGTCGTACTGAAAATTTTTTGATATAGATCGACAGCCTGCATAAAGACAACCAGTTTCCTGTCGTAGTGGGTGGCACTAACTACTATGTGCAATCGCTGCTATGGCGCAACTCGCTTGTCAGTAACGAAACGAGGAGTCCTTCTCCAGAACCTTCGACTGAACTCAACGGCCTCGAAACGCATGAGCTCTATGCGCGTCTCCAAGCCGTCGATCCCACTATGGCAAACAAATGGCATCCCGCTGATAGACGTAAGATCCTTCGTAGTCTTCAGGTAAGCTTATCATGTTTCTAGCCTGCCGCGACTAAGCACTATGAGTGTAGATATATTATTCCACGGGCAGACCCCAAAGTGAAATTATCCAAGAACAACAAAGAGAACATGAGGCCAAAGGCATACAGACAAAGTATAAGTCTCTGATCTTCTGGCTTTATGCTGAGCCGGCCAAACTGAACCAACGCTTGGATGCCAGAGTCGATACCATGATCGAAGTAAATACAAAGAGCGTCTCCAAATCATCAAAACTGATTGTACTTTTGTAGACCGGCTTGTTTGATGAGATCCAATCACTAAGAAGACGAGTTGTGGAAGGTCAGACCGTGGCACCTGGCGAAGGCAATGAGAAATATCAGCGTGGCTTGTGGCAGGCTATAGGTGAGGAGCAAAAAACAATATTGCTAGGCACACGCACGTTGCTGACATGGGTGCGCTGATAGGCTACAAGGAATTTGACCCTTTTTTCAATGCTTTGGATCAGGAGGGTACCGAAGAGAAAGGTGAAGTGTACAAGGCTGTCAAAATGTCCATCTAACAAAAACCGTTTGCACAGACCTTCAAAAGCTGCGCTCAGAGTGCACGGAGCGCATGAAAACCGCAACCCGTCGCTATGCTAAGCGCCAAGTGACCTGGATCCGGAACAAGCTCGTCCCTCTGATCAATAAGTCGGACGACATGCATATCTATCTTCTAGACGCCACAGGTAATGGAAAGTGATACTGCATTTCGTGTTGAGTAACACCATACGTAGATCTCAGTGCTTGGGACACAAATGTCCGACAAAAAGCAATTACCATCGCCCAAGGTACATTCCTACCTTTCGCCGAAAGTAATCCTATACTCACGCGGTGCTTTCTCAGCTTTTCAATCCGATACCCCCATGGAGGATCCCCTCGCGACGAGTGAGACAGCTGCCACAATCCTGTCCAAAATCCAGGCATCCGAGTAAGCCTCCCTCCATGAGGACTGCCTCCCCTACTTTCTGCTAACCTCGTCTTTGTAGCACCCAATCCCGCGTCTTGAGCTGGCGAAAACACGAGTGTACATTGTGTCGTACAAAATCAGGCGATCCTATCATCCTAAATGGCGATCAGGAATGGGCTGATCACCTCGCAAGCCGCTTCCACCGGCGTATGCTGAAGCGGCAACGTCAGGAACAAGTGCGATCGACTCAAAAAATGGCAAAAGACGATACGACGGCATAATAGCTTGGCGATGCGCGAACGGGGAATCGAACCCCGGCCGTCAGCTTGGGAAGCTGAAGTTCTACCTCTAAACTATTCGCGCCAGCGTGTGTGAAGGGGAACGTGAATTATTTCGCGCTATATTCGTTATAGGAACAAATGCCGTGTTCTCCTTTGGCGCGTTTTCGGAAGGTATTTTATTGCGGTACGGCTCAGGATTGCAGGTAAAGGGAATCATTGAATGCTTTTAACGGTAGCTATATATGGACCGTCAAAATACCGCATGCCGTGCAATGCAATCAATAGATAAATAATCATTCATAACGCAGGAAGTTGCTACATTTTTACATGCGCAACAAGGGGACATGATTTTCTCTCCCTTTTTTTTTTTTTTTTTTTGTGTTCACACCAAGTTCGAAGACGTTAGCACGCGGCGCATACGCGCATTGCAAACACACAAGAGAAGTGACACAGTCACGAAGAGGATTAATCACTGTGAACATCGCTGCCGTGTTCTGCTCTTGTCACTGATCGAGATGAATCGCACAGTATTGCCGTGTATTGCAATTGTTTGCGCAAAAAACATAAGACATAAGACATAAGATTCTACCCGTTGGACGCCGTTTTTTTCCTTGATCCCTTTACTTCCAATCACTGCGAAGTTATTTACAGCAGACTATGAGATTCTGGCTAAAGAAGAGACAGCGTCGCCAAGATGTGTTCTCCACTTCACTTTGAAGCCTGTCATATAATTTGAAAGACAGGTGCCTTGAAACCGACAACTTTTTTTTCACCCGCTACCTTACTTATGCGCACCACCGCAAAGAGCACTACCGATGGATTCACAGAAAAGAGTACCGTCCCACTTTGAACGCGTGTCCGTACAGGAGGTAAGTCCATGCGAATTTCATAAACAGAATAAGCCTTTTTTTAAAAATCCTGATTGTGCGATCACGTCTTAACGTTGCCATGCTCAGCTCGAGACAAGGGCTTCGCCCTTCGGCATTCCAAGGGCTAAACATGTACCAAAGGAAAAAGGCGGCTACAGAATGATTGTGGATATGAAACGTGCGGTAAGATATCGCATCTGTTCTGACCGACTGTACGCTCACATGTAAAGCCAGGAACGAAACGGGGTAGTATTTGACAACAATGCCCTGCTGCGATCGGCCGCCCTCCACACGATTCGAATAATGATTAAAAAGCGTCCTCGGCGGTCCCGATGTATTACCTTGAAAGGCACAGACCACTTGGGCCCTCGCCTAATGCAATACCGCGCACAACTCAACTTCAGCCCGAGGTACCTGATCACTTTGACATCATTTGCTTGTTAAATGCCTTCATATTCGACAGTTTCTTCTACGTCGCCACTGCTGATATCACAAGCTGCTACGATTCAATCAAACACGCCCTCCTGTTCCACATTCTGACTGAGTGTTACGAATTAGTAAGGGTTAAATTAAAAGGATGAAGCACCCCAATTCACATAATGTCAAGGTCGAGGAAGAAAAAGCCGCTGAATGCGTCCATCTATTGCAGCACCATATTCGCGACAATATTGTCCGGGTAGATAGAAAAAACGCTCCTTTTTGTTGTCCATTAACCTTTTCGCCTCTAGATCGATGGACTGTATTACCGCCAAAAACTCGGCGTCCCGCAAGGCTCGGCTGTTTCTCCCGCCCTTGCAGAGTAAGTTCAAGCCTTACGCAGCCCCATTCTTATACCTCATTATCAGGCTCTATTTGGACCATATGGATGACGCGGTCTTTAACGACATTACCAAGGAAAAAGAAAGGACGGTATGAACACCAAGTATGTCGCATCGTAGATCTCACCTTCCTATATACTTTATACTTCATTAGCTCATCATCCGATATGTCGATGACTACTTGTGTATCAGTCCATACAAAGATAAAGTAGAAGCCTTCCTAGAAATTGTGAGAAAAGGTACTGGTGTTATTGCTCCCTAACGCGCTATCTTATTTTTGTCGCTAGGAATTGCACGATACAATTGCTTCTTCAACAAGGCCAAGATTCAAACAAATATTGAAGGACATAAACACCGTAAGTTTCCATTTTTTTTTATCCGCACCGAGACGCTGATACTAGCAACAGAAATTGAGTGGTGTGGGTTGAGAATTGGTACTATCAGTCTGGAGGTTGAATACGCCAAAACGCGAAAACGGCCTCGGTCTGCACAGCCCAGTAGGAAAGCCGACGTGAAGAAGTGACAACGCGGCCATAAGACAGCTTCATCTGCCGAACCAAAGTGAGAGGCTCCGTGGATAGAACTTGGTCGGCCAAGGTAGTGTCTGTTCGTGACTACGTAGAAGCGTATCGTTGTACGTGGTTGTGCGATAACTGCAAGTTAGTATCGAACAGAATGTGCTAATATAACCTCTAGACGATTAAGACTTCCTGCAAAGCGAATATGCGTTATCATGAGTCAGCAAATGTATATTCCATACACCCCTACCTGAAAAGTCGTATCAGCAGGAGGATGGGAGGTGAGAAGATACATATTGAGCTCATACAGTGAACATCAGTTAATCTGAAACCGGAATGGAATAGAAATGGCAAGCATCCACCATTAACACCCATTTCGACACTTTGAGCAGCATAGCAAAGCGTCCCAAATGCCGGCGACAGGGGGGGCCATAAGGAGCTTTCTATTATGCAAGCCATCAGAAACGCGACAACGCGTATTTGGTGGCAAACCAAGATGTCGTGTACTAAACTACCTAATTCACACTGCTGGCGCATAGCGCAACGTACCAGAATAGAAATAAAGAGCGGTGCCTATGTTACATCATATCTCCATACCACTAGGAACATGACTACGTACTCCCTGAGTCTTTTGCTAATAGCCAAATGCGCTGATATAACAGCAATGTGGTGGAGTTCCTCCTCAACTGCCATCTGGCATTTGTGCCATTGAGCCTCAATGCGGATAAAAGACAGTCCCGGTAACTCACTACGTATGCAATATGAGACACGGCAATCATTGAGACACCTTTGCAACGTATATTTAGAAGAAAAGGATATCATCGAGGGTGCGTTAGATCGGGACATGCGCGCCACTATCAGGTCTAAGCAAGCGCACTGCGGCCGTTACTCATAATCACGGAGAGAGGGGGTAAACGCCTCGCAATTTATGCCGAACAGATGCATCGCCTATATATTCAGAGCAATGGATGATGCAGGATAGCCAGCATATTTTACGCCGGCATGGGATGCCTTTAACCTTCTTTGCCAGATGTGACTAGTCTATGCATCATTGCAAACCAATAGCAAGGGAAACAGGAGCGCCATATAGCATTCTGAATTCATGACATTGTGGCTGTAGATATAACCACGTCCCGGTAGTGATTTCAAGCATATCTGCGCTACAATGCCGAGTGGCATAGAGCACGCGGCGCCTCTACGATCCCATTCGTTCCCCTTGTTGCTATGGAAGATCGGAGGCGAGGGCAGGGGAGGTATTTATGTCTCTTTAGACTACAGACAATCTGTTATGTTTTTCTCCTATTTTACTTGTCAGTGATGGCATTAAAGTTTTGAGGGCAATGACAGGGAATGGGTTTAAAGCTAAGTGGAGGACGCTTCACGCGATCTTTACTACCAGCCCACGGCGTATTTGAGCGGCAAAGGAAAACGTTTACTAAATGGCGACAAGCATATTTTCATCTAGCGTGATTAACAAGTGCGGGAAGTGATCGTGTGAAAGGAAAACTGTAGCTCTAAGTTATCGACAACCTTGTTCCTGAGCCGGGCAGAAATGGAAAGGTAATGTTGGGAAAATTTTCTGGAACGACATGGAAACTTCTCCGTCTGTCAGTCAAGGAAGGCTGCAAAAGGAAAAGGAAAAGCATGATGGGAGCATGGAATGTTATAGAAGCAATGAACTGGTCTGAGCGCACCATCCTCCGCAATAGTGGGTGGATGGCGCCATCCAGCACCTCGTGGCAGAAGAATAACCCTGAACTTTATACTCTTTCTGTCCAGCAAATTAATGAAAATATTACGGACGCTTGCATCTTGGCTGCCCGGGAAACTTGGGGTCTTACAGAGTCAAATTGAGGGCAGAGATTTATACACAAAGCATGGCTAAATTATATATCAAAAAGAGCGATCTACATCAAAAGCAGTGAACAAAAGCAGCTGTACGTGCTATATGTAAAGTGGGAATGATGGACAGCCCCTTTAGGGTACAGAAAACTAGAAAAAAAAGGCGGCTTTATGCCATCCATGTTTATAGCTTCAGTGCTCAAAATGATAATGGGTGAAAATTTCTCGGCGCAAACTCGGGAAGATTGTAGATAATGCGAGCATAACATTATTTTTCGGTAGTGGTTTCAGAAAAAAGAAGGTATACAAGTGTGATTGGTTCTTCAATTTGCTGGGATGGACCTAATATTGGGGGAAGCGGAGAGTACCCACACAAAGGCAAAGAGACACTGATAATACAGCAGCCGCAACAACGTTTTTGCACAACGCACAGCGCACACAACGCACAACGAGCACAAACACACACACACACACACACACACGGCTCGAAATTTTTGCGGATAGCGGCAACTCAAAGAAGCTCGACGCACCGCTCTGCTTGCGTGTCTGAAAATTCCCCATTTTTCTTGTTTCCTATTTTTGAAGGGCTTTTTTTTTTTTTTGACGACAACAGGTATTGAAAAAAACCATTCACCATTCTTTCTTATACATTTTTTGTACCTTATCTTGTTCACACCTTGCTCACCATTGTTGCCGTTCTCGCACAGACACATTGTAAAAAAAAAGTGACCCAGTGATCCATCGCCTCAAAAAGGTTCGGTTTGCTCCTATGCCACCAATTCTCCCTCACCCCTTTTGTCACTCCGTTGTAATCGTCCATCTCATACTTTGAACAGATTCTCTGGACGACAGCGTTTCCTAATTTGACGCTATGAATCGACTTTCTGAACTTCCTGAGAAAGGCAGAAGTGGTGCATCGTCAACCCGGAAACGGCCACTCTCGCCAGGGGCCCCGTTGTCCTCTGAAACTTTACTTTCGAGCGACTTGCCGTCCGAATCTCCGTTGCCAACTGCTACGCCTGGCAACACTCCCAAGGGAAAGAAAAAGCGTACCTCATCGTCCAAAACCAGTGATCCCGCTCCCATTTCTCCTGGCAACGCCGGAAGCACGCCTCAGGCCTTTGCCCAGCCTGGCGTCTCGGCTTTCCTCAACAAACTTTATAGGTAACGACTATTTTGCGTTTTTCCCCTTTGCTTGTTTGTTGACTTTCTTCTCTATCTTCAACAGCATGGTCGAGGACTCTTCCACGGACCATTTGATTCGCTGGGCTCCCGACGGTGCATCGTTCATCGGTAAGAGAATTTTCCTTTGTTGCCATGGGCAGAGAGAGAAAGAAAGACTCACTCGCTGTAGTCGAGCGGCACGAAGTGTTTGCCAAGACTGTGCTTCCGCGTTTCTACAAGCACAACACATTTGCGTCCTTTGTGCGACAGCTCAACATGTACGACTTTCACAAGGTGCCTCATCTACAGCAAGGCGTCTTGATAGCCGACTCGGAACACGAGATCTGGGAGTTCAGCAACCCCAACTTCCAGCGTGGCCGTCCCGAAGCGTTGGCCCTTGTCTCGCGGAAGCGCAATAAAGAGCGTGACAGCCTTGACCCGGACGGTGTCACGCTCGAAAGACTCATCCAGGATATTACGACCATCAAAGAGCACCAGATGAACATCAGCTCCGATCTCCATAACCTCCAGCAGGACAGCAACATCCTCTGGCAAGAGTCGCTCGCCGCACGTGAGAAACACCAACGCCACCAGAATGTCATGCAAAAGATCCTGCAGTTCTTGTTTCTTGTCTTTTCGGGCGAGAGTGCCGGCAACCTGCCCATCAACTCGGGAATGAACCAGCAGCAGATGAACGGTCCTTTCATGCTTGGAAAGGATAACGAATACATCAGCTTGGTGACGAACCCGCAAGCTGCTCAAGGTATTTGTCGCGTCACACTTTCACTCTTGAATTTGTCTGGGAGAACTCCGTTCCCCGTCACCCAAAGATCGATTCGCTTGTGCGAGTTAACTTGTTTCCAGAGCTTATTTCACCTGTAGCTCCAAGCACACCGACCAGAGAGAACAAGCATATGTTGCCTCAACTCCAAACGGCTCTGATCCACGAAGCAGCCTCGATGATCGGCATGAACTATGACCCAAGCAAGTTCGCCCAGGAGGCTATGGCGTCAGGTGCGTATCTGAGTTGCTTGTCAGTCTAGGTACACGATCTAACCATGCCCTAACGTTATCAGCAGGCTCGACTCCGGCAGCAGGAGCAGCAGGAGCAGCAACATCAT
The DNA here is from genome assembly GCA_023630325.1 of Syncephalastrum sp. PYS2702. Lineage (NCBI taxonomy): Eukaryota > Fungi > Mucoromycota > Mucoromycetes > Mucorales > Syncephalastraceae > Syncephalastrum > Syncephalastrum sp. PYS2702. The sequence continues at coordinate 96,301 of JAMAMT010000043.1, read as the reverse complement.
CATCCTCGACAGCCGGCAGTGCAGATGTCGGTGGTGTAACAAGCGGCATGCCCCCATTCGATACCCATCCTACGGCCTCCCTTCATGAGTCGTCTATGGAGGGCGATGTGGAAAAGTTTACACAGACTTTAAGCACGGCCTCCCGTTCTGCAGAGGCGATCTCACAGGATATTGATGAATTGCAGGTAGATATTGAGGCGCTGGCTGCTAATCTCGGTATCGACCCCGCCGAACTCTCCGACATTGGTTCCAATGACGTCGTCACCGACTTCACGGATGATTTCAGCTCCATGATTGCAGCTGCGACGCGTCAGGACAAAATTCAGCTTTATGAACTCTCTGGTGGCAGATTCAAACCAAACAGGTACGACAAGAGCCCGCGGTCTCAGGCGGCGTCAAGCATGGCGGGTCCCTCGCATACGAGCGGCGGTATAAGCAGTGCGCAGACATCGCCGTCGTTGCATTCTGCCGCGGGTTCGCAGCCCTGGCCGTCTCAACAGCAAGCGCAAGCGCAGCCGCAGCCGCAACAGCAGCAGAAGCAGAGCCCGTCGGTGTCCTCGTTTGGTGACAGTAGCGTATTGGGTGCCGTAAGTCCGTTGTTATCTCTTCTCATGGGTTTAAGAGCGAGATATGCTGATGCAACTCCGGAACCGTCCGGCGCAATCCCAAAGGACAACCAGCAACGTAATAATTCAGAAGCTGGTGATGTTCCGCAAGGAAATGCGACTCCTTCTTTTGCAGCAGGTGCTTTCCCGAGCGGTTTTGATCATCGTGCGTTTGCCTCGGCTTACCAAACAGCAGCTCAGCAGGTGTCACTTCCGCCTGGCACTCAATTTGTGCCCGTCGCGGTTCCGGTTCCGGTCCCGATGCCGTATGATCCTACGCAAGGTCCTCCACCCACGCAGAATCCTATGGTTTCGCCCGCTTTTGCAAACCTTTTTGGTTCGGGTGTGAATCATGGCTTTGGTCCATCCCCTTTTTCCCGCGAACAAAACTCCAATAACAACCACTCACAGCAGCAGGATCAACAAAACCAGCAAAACGAACAAAACCAACAACGACACGATTTCCACCGCCGGCAATGATCTTTTGTTTCTATTTTTCCATCACGTTGTAAAAATCAAGTATTTTTTAGTTTATTTGGCTGTCATATTGTTTTGTTACTGTCTCTCTCTCTTTGTCTCTTGTTTTTTTATGTTTTGTCTTTTTATGTCATTGTTAATCCAAATCATCCATGGAGGATGTCTGTCGTCTCCTCCGCTCGCGGCTCTTCTTGCTTCGTGTCGCCTTTCTCTTCTTCTTGCCAGCCTCAAAAGCAGCGGCGGCCTTGTGCGACCGTCCGAGATCATCCAGGGGCTTGACTTTGTAGATACGCACGATCCAGTTTTCGGACGTGAATGCTTCGTCGAGCACGTTCAGTTCGGGGCCCTGCAAGGGCATGCGCTGCTGACGAACGCGGTCAAGAGGCTGCTGGCCGCCAAACAGCTCGTGGAAACGGTAGTAGCTCATCTTGTACATGAGTGACTCGCGCATGGCAGGCGATGCCTGATCGTCCACGCGATAATCTCCACCGGCCGTGAAATAGTTGCTCTCCTTGATCTTGTCGGGCCACACGCCCTCGGCGATACGGATCATCCACAGGTACTTGTTGATATCGTCGCCAGAATAGCCGAGCAGGCCGCCAAAAATGACCAGGACATAATCGACGTCATGGCGCTGCATAATCTCGTAAGCGTCCTCTTCTTTGGATGCCATGGCGCGTCCGACGGTGGCAATGTGGGTATTGTTCCAGGTATTGTTGTCCACGAGGGTAGGACGATCCGCCATACCAGCGATCTGATAGCCATAATCCCACCAAGACATGATCTTGGCGTCCTCTTTCGTGTTGCGACGGAGCCAGTAGTAAGCCTCACGGAAATCGTCAATAATGTGCTGTTGACCGTCCGCACCACGTGATGCAAGCACAATGGACGGGCTGGAGTACGCGTTCGAGGTGACCCACGTGCAGTGCCACACAAACACGATGAGGAAGAATACGAAACTGCCCACAACCAAGAAACGCGAATCGGAGGACAAGATACCATAGTAGGGTTTGCTGTCGCTTGACTTGGCGGCGGCGGCGGGTTGCTGCTGCTGTTTGGCCTTCTTCTTTGAGCTGCTGCTGGAGGAACCCTCGGCTGAATCGACTTCCACAGCCTTGTTGGGCTTGAAATCGAGGTACGTATCGAGCAGGGTCGAGACCGTGATACCGGCACAGACGCAGACCACTGGAGTCAAGGTCAGCATCAGACGTACCATGACACCTGCGAAGTAAGACGCGAAAATGCTATACACAATCACAAATACGTGCTCGTCGCGCAGCTTTTGGAAACACAAGTAGATGCCAGCAGGGAATAAGAAGATGAGCATCTCGAGGTCAAAGAAGAAGGAGGCCCAGGCGGTCGGTTGATGCTCCGAGACAGAGGCGATGATGGGGATATGAATTTTAGCGTAGCCAGTGTCCCAGAGCGAGTAGAAACGGCCCGTCCAGGGTGCAATGTAGCCTGACAAGGTCAAGCCCACCAAGGCAGTGAAGCCAAGGACAAAGGAGAGCAGGACGAACGCCTTGAGGAGCACTTGGAACTGCTTGGCCTGCAGATGACCACGGAGAAGCTCGACAAATCCCATGATCTGGCACAAACCAAAGACACCTGTCAAAAGTAAAATAAATATGTCAGTCCTTGTATGTGTCTAATGCAGATATTTCTCGTTCCGCTTACCCAGGGCAGCCATGTGTTCAGAGGTGCGTGTCGGCTGGAAACCGACGAAGGGGACCTGCATGGACATGAGCGTGCCAAGGACATAGAAAGTGGAGTAGGCGACGTAGACACGGCTCGAGAAACGGCCCATGCACATCAGGGCAAAGACGTGCAAGGGGATGAGGTTGATGATAAAGACGTAACCACCCCAGGCCGCGACCATGTAAAAATAGAAGAAGGCGGCAGCCGACGCAAACAGAGCCGAGCCGAGTTTGAGAGCCTTGATCCACAAATAAAAGGTAAACATGAGCAAGAAGATGGCGATGGCCTCGTTGTCATAGGAGCCTGCAACCGAGCGCGAAATGTAACCGGGCGCGATGCCGATGAAAGCAGCCGCGAGCAGGCCGGCCGAGGCGTCCTTGAGTTCCTTGGTGAGCAGGTACGTCGCTACCGAGGTCGCACCCGAAAAGATGGGTGCCAGCAGCACACACACGTTGCGGATATCGACTGGGAAGTGCAAGAAATGGAGGATATTGTGGATGATGGCGGAGGTGACCATCAGGCCCGGATAGACCGTGCCACCGACCACGCGTCCGAGCGGGTACCACGACTGGTCGTCAAACCAGTTCCAAAAGGCATAAAAACCGTCATTGACCAGGATCCGGGTTGCACGGTAGTTGAACCTAAGCAACGCCCATGGTGAGTCTGATGTGTCAAGGTATAACAAGAGCAGGAGGGTACCAAGGGTCAAACTCGTGAATGACCGACTCATAACGGACGATGGAAAAGAGACGGGATGAGAATGCAGCGGCGGCAATCAAGCCGAGGATGGCCGTCTTGAGCAGCGTTTTCTGACTGCCCACATCGAGCGCTCCCATTGTCTGGTTCTCGTATAAAGTGACTGGGAAGCGTGTAAAACGAAAGAGAGAAGACGATATTCGACAACGTGTTGCACTGAGCAATTAGTGCAGGAGTTTGAATCCCTTACGCGTGCGGTGCCGTGATTGGCCTCATGCGTTGCTCCTCCATTTTTACCCTGTTGCTCTTGCTACCTGACTTTTGGCATACATGCCCTTCTTTTAGAGATATACATACATTGAACATTTAGTATTCATTTATAAGAGTACAGTGTATTTTTACTATGGTTCCTCATCGAATTATCTTCTCACATGTGCGCATACTATACATTAGGACTGAATAAAGGCACTTTTCTTGGCATTTGTTGTACGCGCGGAGAACAATCTGCGCTCTTCAGGACAGGAACTAGGTACGCGAATCTATCAGGCAGAAATGTACATACTGTATATTCACTTTGAGCTCTTCTGATATGCGAATCTGCATCTGCGTCATTTATTCTTTTTTTTTTTTTTTGCTGTTTTTTTTTGTGCGTATATGCCTTCTACTCTCTTGTATGTAGAAGCACCAGGTGCCATCTTTTACGGTTTAATGAAATGTACAAAATCATAGACACACAATAATGCAGAACACAAGTATCTGGAGTAGGGATGTTAACACAAAAGGTGCCCCGGCTGAGTCAGAACGAGTATGTACAAAGGTGGGGGTGGGGTTCCAGCTGATCAATTATATATAAATCTGACTCGTTCGGGAGCAGCGCTAAACAAGAACCTATCAGTTCGGTGATCTATCTATCTTATATATGCGCATAACTCTTAAAAGCAACAGGTGGAGTCGCCAACACCTCTCCGGTCATCTCATATCGATTCGAATATACAAAGGTGTTCCATGTAAATATGGTCCGGATAATATGGCGTCGTGGAACTATGGGCAGAATGCTGCATTCTTTTCGACTCGCGTGAGCCTTCCACGTATAATGCAGTACATAGTATCACGCTTATGTCGTCGTGTGAGAAAAAGAAATGAATACGACGTACGGCGGCGCTATCTCCCCGAAAAGTTGTCAATGAATGTATCTTGTTAAAACTGAAAGGCCGAGTTTACGTAGCATGCGCATATGAGGGTATCCGGCCAAGTCACCGGTAAAAGCATGCCGGCATTCGCTACATAGAGCATTCGGAACTGCGATTCCAACTGCTCTTGACACTGGGTGGTCTTACGAAGGACCCATGGCTAGGAGATCCACCACTTTGGTAAACAGGGCGCGCGCATTTCTTATTTATCAACCTTGCCTGGGAAAAGTTGATTGTTGTTGACTCTATATAAACTTGTTTATTGGCAGATTCCATATTTCTTCACTTCTCTTCCAGTTATCTTCTTCATGTTCACTCTTATCTGCTCTTGTCTCTCCACTGCCGTCGTCTCTGGCTTCCAGTATGCCATGCGATTAACCCAACGCCTTGCTTCCCTTTTTCGTCCGGCTAAGCCGGTCGCCGCTGTCCTCGGTCGAGCGGCTCTCTACATTGGCGTCCGTGCCGTCATACTCTCTTCCCACCCCCTCGTAGCTGCAGCCATTTTTGTACTATGGTGGGTTGCAGCCACCCTCTACAAGTCTGCCCCGTACATGCTCGCGGCCACCTACTGGGAAGTACAGGCGGGCGTGCATGTCCTTTCCCGCCTCGCTTCTCTCCTCTCTTGCTGGGTCTCTTTCTCCTTTCGGCATGTTCTCTCCCTCCGGCCTGTCGTTGGTGTATAGAGGCAACGGCAAGTTGTATTTAGTAATCTAGACATACCTGTATAGTATCCATATTGTCATCACCGTATATGCCCTCCTTGTACATATTTGCACGCCTGTCTCCATTATTTGAGACCAAATCCCGTTTCGTGTACTTTTAGAGAACGCACCTTGCCTACTATCATGTATTATTAACTTTGTAATAGCCTACGACCAGGACAAGAGTGATCCGAAGTCCAAGTGTAGGTTGTGATGACCCGAAGCCGCAGGATAAGGGGCTCACTCACACCCGAAGCGTGCGGCGAAGGTTCACGACTGGACGAAGAGAAGCGTGTCATAGGCTAGTAACTTTGCATATAAACACTACAACCAAAGTTATCTATCGAGCTTTTATTACAAACTGTTTCCCCCTCCTTATCTCTATCAGTGAGTTGCTGGCCTCCTGTACAATACTGATTGAAAATCAATAAATACTACACACGGCTTTTCTATACAAACACGAGCCTGTGAATTCAGGGTTAAATTTCTTTTTGCATGTTCCTAGCCAGTAAGTGCATGGTACTGTCATCTTTATCTGGATACAGTCCTGTATACTTGTAGTCTTTTTGCGGCTTCCTCGAAAGGATACTTAGAATTAAGAGGGATAAAAAAGGAGGATTGCATGCCGTCTGGTAAATTTTCATCTAAGTCCTTATCTATGGCAGCATGACAGCATACCACTGTTTTCCCTAGATTTCACAGCTTTCCAATAGGTGCGGATGACAAGAATAAAGCTGACTGCTTCCGCTTCTTGGATGATGATGACGACGATGATGACGACGATGATACAGTTGATGGTGATTTTGGTATAAAACACGGAGGCAGCGCAGCTGTATCAGTTGGGTTTTGGAAGGCCAGGTGGCGGCGGGGCGCATAGTCAATGGCATGCAGCGTTTCTTCTACGATAGATCTTCCCAGCATGGCGAGTTCAAGTAATGGAATCATGCATTGGACGAAGTCATCCGTGCTGGTTGGACGCATCAGTTCATTCGAATGTCAATGAAGTGGGCATTCGTGGTTTTGGCAATCCTGAGAAGCATGTCTTTCACTACGATGGGCATCTTCATTTGACCGTCCTTCATGGCCTTCGAGGTATCGCTTGTCCCGCCGATCTCCAGGCAACCGAACTCCTTGTCTCCAGCTAAGTAGATGGTATCCATTTTATAGCCATGCTTCGCCGTTGGAAGCCTGCTTCAAGGCAGACATGAGCCGCTTCCCATTCCGTGCGTCTGCGTTGGCTCTGCTGCCCTTCTCTTTGCTATAGATGTCGCTCGCAGCCTGTCTTCGGAGCAGTCGATGGTGGAGTACCCATACGATTTCGACGCGTTACGAAAGAGTCAACCGATGCAGGGCCCGATCGTCATAAATGGTGAATGTATCTCAGCCGTTTTAGACTCGGGCGCAGGTGTGAGTGTCATCGGCCTTCCACTGGCGAAGAAACTCGGTTTGGTGCCGAACGGTGACAAACTACAGTTGGCATCGTTAGGCGACATCAAGACCGGCCCAAGCAGTATCACGATGCACGTACCAATTTTCGTTGCTGGAAAATACCATCCCGAGCATGATCTTCACAACCTCGACCTTCCAAGTGCTTATGAGGGGAGGTGAAGCGACGGTTGTCAAGTCGTACATCTGAATGGACGAGACGACGATGGACAGGTCGAACATCTTGGGCTTTATCTCACCCTCCTAGTATGTCTTCTTCAATCTTATCATCTTCCCGACTAGAGCGACGATATTCTGCTGGATCCCGTGCATTATATCGGCGGCATCTCCGTAAGACAACAAAGTCTTCTTTGAGTCATCGAACATGTCGATGCTTATGTGCATTTTCAAGACGGATCGCCCTCTGTGCTTCCTGGGCAGAACTTGGTTCAAGGCGCACGGTGTCATCCAGGACCATTCGGCTGATACTATTCGTATTCCCTCCAAGCGGGATGGACGCGCGCAGCAGCGATCCTCAGTTGCAGCAGGGATTGCACCTTGGCGACCCCGGCAAGAAGTCCGGTTTCAGACGATGAAGCTGCAACGGTGTTGGCGGTGAACATGGGCACTTTTGACGGTCAAGGAACCATCCAGCAGGTCCAAGGAGTTAATCCCCAGGGCGCAATGGAAGTCCGGGCGAGATCGTCACGAACAATGTTGACGATTGCGAGAGGTTGAAACAGTATGAGGAAGAACTGCTCTCGACACCCGACGAAATCGAAGACAATTTCCCACCGGAGATTCAACCGCTGCCTGACCACATATTTACGACCATTGCTTTCCTCGAGACAAGCGGTTTGGGTCGGGTGCACGACTGCGAGCATCATATCCCGGCGACGAGCGACACGCCGACTCGATCGGCACCTCATCGGCTGACTTGGGAAGAGGAGGAACACCCCCGCCGGGAGATCAAAAGCATGCTGGACTTAGGGCTTATTCGCCTATCGAAAGGAGTTTGGACGTCACCTGTGTTCTTCGTGAAGAAGAAGGACACCTCTCTGCGGGTGGTAATTGATTACCGAAGGCTCGACCAGGTCACGCTCAAGGACGCTTATCTCCTGCCGCTTATTGACGAGCTTTTGGATTCCCTTGGTGGTGCCCAGTATTTTTCCACCTTGGATTCTCTTTACGAACCTTAAGGATCCAAGTCCCGTCACTGTTCCTTTGCGCATTTGCCCAAGACCATCCCCCCTCTTTCGCTTTTTATTGGACGGAGGCCGAGGAAGTCTAAGGCTACAGTTGATGAGACCGTCAGCAGAAATCGCGCCTAAAATGGTCGTTGTTGTTGCTTGTGTTTTGGGAACAGTAACCCCTGCCGGTTTACCTTTCTTTGTCCACGCCATACTACGTTTTTAAATTAATATGGAAAGCAAATTCGTCAAGAAAGACACAGTTTCTCATGTAACCCATGTCTGTCTTGTCCCACTTACGAACCCAATCCAAATGCTCTTGGATCTTTTCTTCGCTGTTCCGATCAATGGGTTGAAGTCGAGCTTTCTTGAGAGACAAGTTACTTTCTGAAAAGAGTGTATATTATATGCATCTGAGGGTCGCTTCTATCCAGAAACAAATCCAGCAGAGTCGTGCGCATGGACCAAGTTGATGGTATAGAACTGGCAGGTTCGCTGTAGCGTATACTCTTCCTACGTGGCAAAACTTGGTTGATGCATACACAAACCTATCGATCCATATATACTGAAATATTTCGAGAAGGCGATCTATAGGGTTAATAAAGTCGAACGTACAGTTCGCTGTTGTAATGGTGGGCGACAGCGAAAAAGTACGGGTTTCCATTTTTTTGAAGGAAGGGACAGGCGCTCATGGTAGATGTGCTAGAGCGTTCGTGTGTGGAATCTATCACAGCTGATGCTGTCCGTACTAGTTACCATCATTGCCACTATGTTTACTAGCTGGCATCCCACGGGTATGCTGTATCGGCATACAAATTTATGGAAGACATTGGCAGGGGATAGTTTTGTGATCTACATATCTCACTACTTCCTGAAAGCGACGGCTCGAAGCGAGCAGCACCTTTGTAGAGTTTGGTGAAAGACATCAGGCCCATCTTCTTTGCTAGACTACAGTATCTCTGTATGAATGATAAGCAGCAGACATGGGGCCATGCCCCGCCCGCTTGGGGTGCTGCGCAGATCATCTCTTCATTAAAGACTCACGGTGACCAATGAGGAGGAGTTGAAATGGCCGCCCGTCAAAAATTTTCTTTTTTTTGACAACTTCTTTCCGTCCCACTCACAAAACGACCCCGTCCCCTATGCTGGTCCTTCCCGGAACCTCTGCGCTCTCTGAATTCAAGAGCAAGAGCCTCTTGAAGAGCGTCCAAGGCCACGTCCCGGCGGCGTCGGCCGTCGCGGCTCTCCACGTCCATTTCGTCCAGCCCCGCACGCAAGAGAGCGCCGCTTTGCTGGCGAACCCTGAGTCCGAGCAAGGCCGAATCTTGCGCAACCTCCTCGACTATGATTCGAACCCGATCGCACCTGAGGCGCAGACTCTCATTGGTGAGTTCTTGCAGTCCGGCCAGCAGCCTGCGAATGCGACGGTGCTGCTCGTGACCCCGCGCGCCGGCACCATTTCGCCTTGGTCGTCCAAGGCAACCAACATTGCACACCTCTGCAACCTGTACGAGCATGTCGAGCGCATTGAGCGCGGCACGGCCTACCTCGTCCAGACCGCCGACGGCTCGCGCGTCGAGTACCAGGGCTTCGTGGATGCGCTCCACGACCGCATGACGCAGGCGGTGCTGACCCATGTGCCCGAGAGCGAGCTCGTCTTCAAGCACGGCGACCCTGCGCCGCTCACCGTCGTCGATCTTCTGGGCGGCGAGGGCAGCAAGAACGCCCACGTCGCGCGTGACAAGCTGGTCAAGGCCAACCAGGAGCTCGGCCTGGCCCTTGCGACGGATGAGATCGATTACCTCGTATCGGCCTTTGTCGGCGACGTCAACACCCAGGACGCCCTGCGCCGCAATCCCACCGACGTCGAGCTGTTCATGTTTGCCCAGGTCAACTCGGAGCACTGCCGCCACAAGATCTTTGGCGCAGACTGGACCATCGACGGCGAGCGCAAGCCCCACTCGCTCTTTGGCATGATCAAGAACACCCATCAGCTCCACCCGCAGTACACCCTGTCGGCCTACTCCGACAACGCGGCCGTCCTCGAGGGCTTCAAGGCCACCCGCTTCATGCCCTCCTCGGCGAGCAACAACGTGTACGAGCACTACGAGGAAGATGTGCATTATCTGGCCAAGGTAAATGGGGGTTTTTGGAAAAGGAAGGCTGCGGGTTTTATCCTGCCAGTGACTCACCCTTTTGCGGTTGTAACTAGGTCGAGACGCACAATCATCCTACGGCCGTATCGCCCTTCCCCGGCGCTGCCACCGGCTCTGGCGGTGAGATCCGTGACGAGGGCGCGGTCGGCCTCGGCTCGAAGCCCAAGGCGGGTCTCGTCGGTTTCACGACGTCGAACCTGCTCATCCCCGGCAAGGTGCAGCCTTGGGAAACCGACTTTGGCAAGCCCGGCCACGTCGCGTCTGCCTTTGACATCATGATAGAAGCCCCGCTCGGCGGCGCTGCCTTCAACAACGAATTCGGCCGTCCTGCTTTGACCGGCTACTTCCGCACCTTTGCCGAAGAGGTCCCCGTCACCGAGAGCGAGAATGAGGTGCGCGGTTACCACAAGCCCATCATGATTGCCGGTGGTGTCGGCTCTATCCGCCCCGGCCACATGCTCAAGAAGCCCATCGCGCCCGGCGCCCACCTCGTCGTCCTGGGTGGCCCCTCCATGCTGATCGGTCTCGGCGGCGGTGCCGCGTCCTCCATGGCCTCGGGCCAGAGCAGCGCCGACCTCGACTTTGCGTCTGTCCAGCGCGATAACCCCGAGATGGAGCGCCGCGCCCAGCAGGTCATTGACTTTTGCGCTGCCCTGGGCGATGAGAGCCCCATCGAATCGATCCACGACGTCGGCGCCGGTGGTCTCTCCAACGCGCTCCCCGAGATTGTCCACGACAGCGACCTCGGCGCCGAGATTGAGCTGCGCCAGGTACCCTGCGATGACAGCAGTCTCTCGCCTATGGAGATCTGGTGTAACGAGTCGCAGGAACGCTACGTGCTCGCCGTTGCCCCCAGCAAGCTCGCTACCTTCGAGGCGCTCTGCGCGCGTGAGCGCTGTCCCTACGCGGTCGTGGGCAAGGCCACGGCTGAGCAGCGTCTCGTCGTCAAAGACTCGCTTCTCAAGAACGTCCCGATCGATCTGCCCATGCCCGTCCTCTTTGGCAAGCCGCCCAAGATGTCGCGCGTCACGCAGTCCGCCCAGCCCTTCCGCAAGCCCTTCGATACCTCGCTGGGCGCATACCTGCCCCACGTGCCTGCCCTGTCCGACCGTCTGGCCGACTCTGTCTCGCGCGTGCTCCAGCTCCCCTCCGTCGCGTCCAAGTCGTTCCTGGTCACCATTGGCGATCGCTCGATCACGGCTCTCGTCGCGCGCGACCAGTTTGTCGGCCCCTGGCAGGTGCCTGTCGCGGATGTCGCGGTGACGACCACGTCGCTTGGCGAGCACATCATCACGGGCGAGGCGATGGCGATGGGCGAACGCACGCCGCTCGCGCTCCTGTCCGCTGCCGCGTCGGCGCGCATGGCGGTCGGAGAGTCCGTGACCAACCTGGCTGCGGCCAACATCGCTGATATCGGCCGCATCCGCATGTCGGCCAACTGGATGTGCGCGGCCGACCACACCGGCGAGGGCGCGGGTCTCTACGAAGCGGTGCAGGCCGTCGGCCTCGACCTCTGCCCCAAGCTCGGCATTGCCATCCCGGTCGGCAAGGACTCCATGTCGATGAAGATGAAGTGGAAGGAGAACGAGCAGCCCAAGGAGGTGACCGCGCCCCTGTCGCTGATCATCACCGGCTTCGCGCCCGTCATCAACAACCACAAGACCTTCACGCCCCAGCTCGCCAACCAGCCCAACACGAGCCTGCTCCTGATCGACCTCGCCAAGGGCCAGCAGCGTCTGGGCGGCTCCGCGCTTGCCCAAGTGTACAAGCAGATCGGCAAGGACTGCCCCGACGTCGAGGACGCCGAGCTGCTCAAGCACTTCTTCAATGGCATGCAGGCTGTCAAGGAGCACGACGGCCTCGTCCTTGCCTACCACGACCGCTCCGACGGTGGTCTGTTCACGACCGTGGCCGAGATGTGCTTTGCCGGCCACGTCGGCGCCGAGATCGACCTGGATGCGATTGCCAAGGGCGGTGACGTGACAGCCGCGCTGTACAATGAAGAGCTGGGTGCCGTGGTCCAGGTGCAGGACGACCGTCTCGAGGAGTTCCTGAGCAAGATGGCCGCGTCTGGTGTGGCTGCCGAGCACATCGTCAAGCTCGGCTCGGTCACGCCGCACAACGACCAGGACACGATTGCGTTCCGTCTGGGCGGCCAGGCCGTCTATGCCGCGAGCCGCGTCGAGCTCTTCCGCCTGTGGTCGTCCACGTCGCACGCCATGCAGGCCGCGCGTGACAATGCCGACTGTGCTCAGCAAGAATACGACACCGTCCTCGATACCTCCGACCCGGGTCTGAACTACCAGCTTACCTTTGACCCTGCGGCCGATATCACGGCTGGCTTGACGCAGCGACCGCGCGTTGCCATTCTCCGTGACCAGGGCGTCAACGGCCAGATCGAGATGGCCTTTGCGTTCTACCTCGCTGGCTTCGAGGTCGTCGACGTCCACATGACCGACATCATCTCGGGCAAGGTCACGCTCAAGGACTTTGTCGGCCTGGCCGCCTGTGGTGGTTTCTCCTACGGTGACGTCCTCGGCGCCGGCGCAGGCTGGGCCAAGTCGATCCTCCTCAACGACCACGCGCGCGCCGAGTTTACCCACTTCTTCCACGCGCGCGACAACACGTTTGCCCTTGGTGTGTGCAATGGCTGTCAGTTCCTGAGCAACCTCAAGGAGCTCATCCCCGGTGCCGAGGCGTGGCCCCGATTCGAGCGCAACCAGAGCGAGCAGTTTGAGGGTCGCACGAGCATGGTGGAGATCACCGAAAGCAACTCGATCTTCTTTGATGGCATGCAGGGCTCCAAGCTGCCCATTGCGGTCGCCCACGGCGAGGGTCGTGTGCAGTTCAAGAGCGAGGCGGATGCGCAGGCCTTTGACCAGCAGGGTCTGATGGCCGTGCGCTATGTCGACCACCACGGTCAGCCCACTACGCGCTATCCCTTCAACCCCAACGGCTCGCCGGGCGGTATCACTGGTATCCGCACGCCCAACGGCCGTGTGCTTGCCATGATGCCTCATCCCGAGCGCGTCGTCCTCAAGGAGAGCAATTCGTGGTATCCCGCCGAGGCGGCTGCGTGGGGCCAGGTCGGTCCTTGGCTCCGGATGTTCCGCAACGCCCGCAAGTGGGTCGGCGATCGCTTCTAAGTACAGGCCTTTCATAAGAAAAAAAAAAAAGAGTAGTCATGTATCATATATTTTTTCTTTTTCTATCTTTCATGTTTTCTTTATTTCTCTTGCATTCCAATTCAACCACAAAAAAGAAAAGCGCACAGGCTCTTTTTCCTATTATTTACACACGCAATGATGGAGATAATTTAGCACGAATTGTTCGGGGGCGAGTTCGGGTTGACTGTGACGTGGAAGGCGACCGAGTCGAGAGTGCAGGTCTTGCCCGAGGACGTTGAGGCCTTGACGCGGAACTTGTAGTTGCCCGACTCGAGATCGCCGTCACCCATGAGGAGGACAAAGTTGCCGGTGGTGCCGGCCGAGCCCTTGATGTTGCTGACTTCGGTCGTGATTTTTTTGCCCGACGTGGAAATCAGATCCACGGACGCGATCTTGTTGACCTTGCTAGCACCGAGGTCCCAGTCGACCGAGTAGCATTGGCCGTAGGTCCAGTCCAGACCTGACTTGATCGGGGAGGTAATACGGAATCCCAGGCAGTCGGCGGTCGCAGCAGGCGCGGCCTTGACGGCAGCAGCAGCAAAGAGGACCAGGGCCAGGGTAGTTTGGATCAATTGCATGATGATGGGTTTAGATATCGACTAGTAGAGGAGGATGGATAAGAGAAAAAAAAAAGCAAGACTGTACACGGCTTTATATATATGTATATCTACAAAAACTAGGAGGCGGATGATAAAGTAAAATAGAATAAAAGAGAAAGTATGGAGAAGCAGCAGGATGATAAAAAAAGCATCAACTGCCGGTTAGAGAAGTGACAGGGAAGATGGGACTATTTTCGTCGCGCAAACGCTGCGCTTCAATGATCAAGCGCTCAACGGCCTGCGGGATGTACTCGGTTGTGGAGACGTCGACGAGCACGTGAGAAATGAACCAGTACTTGTCTGAGAATTCCGGCGGCTGCTTCCAATTGAACTTGTTGCGAAAGTCACCACCGATAAAAATGGTCTGACTCGCGAGCAGTTCGAAGCAGTCGTCGGCGTCGTACAGTCCCTGAAACAGAATCATTCGGTCACGCATGCTCGGCGCAGGTATGTAATCAATGCGGAGATCGTGTGGTACCAGACGTTGGAGAGCAGCTATTTTGGTTGAGTCACACAAACAAGCATGAATATTTCCTCTACTTACTGGGTGTGAGCGTGACACGAGCCGAGTCGCCCATGATGCTGGATATCTTGAGTTGGAGGCGCTGGATGTGCAGAGCTTGTAACGCAGGGAGATGGGCGAGATCATCCGCTGTCTTGGGGCGTGGGGTCTCGGTCAGCGTGCCGCGGACGGGTACAGACGAACGTTCGACGTGAATGCTGGGACCAGGCATGTCGGGTTGCGAGGGCGGTGAGGGATGGGTGCTGGTCGTGGAAGGGGTTGCCACTGATTCGGGTGTATTACTGCGCCATGTCTGTGCACGACTCCTTTTGGACCCTGACGACGAAGACGAGGGTGCATGAACAGTGCTCGTCGTGGTCGTGGTCGCAGTGGTTGCATGAGCAGGAGTCGCGTGACCCGCCGAAGTGGATGTGTTGCTATTCTCATCTTCCTTGGGCGAGCTATTCTCGTCGTCTTTGGGCATGGTCAGAGTCGGAATGGCGCAGCCATTGGACAGGGCGGTAACGAGTGCGTCCTTAAAGGAGAGCACGTGTTTGCTTGCATCGAGGATGTTCTGCAGGATGGCAGGAATAGCATGCAGACTGTCGCGTTTGCCGCGAGGTGAGACCATCATCAGCTGTTGGCCGACCGGAAATAGACGCGTTTCAGTGTAAATCTGAGGAACCGACCCGCGTTCGACGAGGCTAATCAACGACAGCAGCAAAACGCAGCCTCGCAGGTAATTCGCTTCGTACTCTGCCTGCGCCACCCGCTGCTTGAGACGCTCCACTTCCTGCTCCATCGCCTGCCATGCCTGCTCTTTCTCCATCCGTTTGGCCTGCTCCCGCTCCCGAAATGCGCGCTGAGCTGCTCGATTCTGCTCCCGTCGCTCTTCAGCTGTGGGCGGATTCGGCTTGCGGCCGCGTCGTTTATGCTGGCGCACACGCTCGCCATTGGTGGGATCCTCAAGCCCCACCTCGCTGGCTTCATCAAAGTGATGGAAGCGGAAGCGTTTGTTGCTCGCCTGTGGTGACTCACTCATGGTTTCGATTGGATTGGAAAAGTGGTGTGCTCTCTGCTCAGAAGTATGCCCTCTAATAGATCTGGCTGTATAGACTCTGTACCGCTCGGTGTGTTTTTGCCTTTTTCGTTGCACTCGCACCGAAAGACCCACATGTTTTTCCAACTCAGATTTGCATTTGTCAGGGCTCTCACCCCGCATTTCAACCATATCCAAGTACACAAGTGTCGATAGTTGCATACAGCACTGCATGATAAGCCTGATCTTTGCCAATATTAATGTGAGCTGAAGGACACAGAGTGTGATATATTTTTAATTGCTCCCTTTTTGCGTAGACCCTGGAGGAAAACACAGACACGCCCAATCCACATGTGAAAAGAGAAGCGAATACCAGCCGTCAGGGACACAGTGCATCTTTTCCTGGATAGGCCAAGTCTCTTCCACTTCTGCCGGAATCCCACCGGTGCCTCATTATTAATTCTCTCGGTTCGGGACCACGATGCGCCGAGGAAAGCAGAGGAATCTTCTGGTAAGGTTGCTATTAAATGAGATTAATAAGCTCTTTTACCAAAGCTCCTCTTAGAGTCCATGACGGGTCGTGGAAGACATTTGCGCGCACCAACTCTTTTTCTGATGCTGCTGCTGCTGTCGCCCATACCATGTACTCGATCACCAATAAATTGTCCCATATTTCTAACAGGAGCCACACATTTTTGTTGTTTCACTGGTGACATTACATGCCACTTGTACAATGTCTTCTTTTAAATAAAACGTCAGCCGAAAATAGCATATATATGCAACCGCACAGTCTTTGAAAAAATCTGCTTCTTCTCCAGATTACAAGACGTTGCCTGAACTACCGAATAAGCAGCTCAGTATACTTCTAGACGATATACTGTATGCATAATTATGCAGGTTCTTTGGCTTATCACAAATGATATAATAACAGATACAGCACCACGAAACAACCCATTGCAGGTCTGAACCCGTTATATCCCAGAATGGTTGCTGCACGTAACGCTTCAGTTACATACACCAAATAGATGAAGCAATTACTGTATATTATGGATCACCTGCACTTTAGGCCAGGCTTTCATCATGCAACATTAGCTCTGACTTACCTTCTCTTCGCTCTTCATGTGCTAACAATGGAATAGAGTTTTAATCATAATATTCAGTATCAATGTGAAAGTCTATATAGAAAGCATATTAGGAGAAGTTGGCGTCCATGATATATAGGAGCGACAGCCTTGGTAGCTTATTATGTCACTAAACATTCTCAAAGCGCTGGCAAGAGTTAAACGCCAGCCATGAGAGGAAGCACGCGCCACTCAGGACGGAGTTTTGTAGAGAAAAAAATTTTTTTTTTCTTATTCAAAGTGTGGACCAAGGCAAGAGCGACCGAGCAACCCTTCTTTCCCTTTGTTTAACAAAAAAAAAAGAAAAAAAGGTACAGTATTTGACTTTTTTGATAATTTTCTTTATCACACACACCCATAAGTCTTTGTCAGGTGGATCGTCCTTTTCAATGATGATTCTCTGTTACACTTGTGGAAGAGAAAACTTTACGTCTCGACCTTGGGTACTTTGTTCTAAAGTGTCTGAAACTGAGATGTGTTGCTTTGTTTTGAGTAGAAGGCATCCATTTTACCATGGGTGTTTTCTTAGTACGAAGCAGACATGCCATTTTTTTTACTCTTGTGGGTATCATATCTTACTCATACTTGTATTATTTTTTTTCTTTAGGTAAACCGATCCACCCTTAGCTTAGTTTTTATATATTGCTTCACATAAATGCTCGTTTGCTATGATACTATGTTTTCCAATTGTGCTCAATAGGGGTGGCAAGATGCAGAGGTATGTCTCTGATCTGGGGACGATCTCCAGATCTACGTCTTCTGCTCATTACATATGTGGCGACCCTTGGTTGGTTGAAGGCTGGCTATTTGGATTCTACTAGTGTTGGCATTATGTGACCCTACGTTCCTCGTTACTGCAGCTGTTTGAAAGAAATTATAAGAACTTGTAGCACATCAATTCGCACTAACGTATTATTTACTATGGGGTGAGCATGAAAGTATGCGTCAAACATGGAATTTGGCATTCGCGGCAGCTTTAGCAAGTCCCCGGTCCCTCCTGTTGCAAGTTTGCAGAATTGCACTTGTATCTCGCTGCACTGGATCTGACAGTTGCATTCACTTCATCCAATAAAGCTCTACTGCCTTAGTACTCTATTGACCCTAAAGCAGCATCCATTTACGAGTTTTCTCGCGCAGTGTTGCCGACAGTAGCGTTCATCGATTTGCAGACTAAAGACCTGCGCAGCTGGGTGCTTTCAGAAACGGTATACCTTGCCTCGGTCGTTGCAGGTGGGATAAATGATCTCAATTTCGATATATCAAACCCATTTTAGAAACACAACATAGAGTGCGATATACATATCGATGGGTAGCAGGTACAAGGACTAACGAAGCAGGGTGGTTTTAAACGTCTCCAGTAGATCATCACCGTCATAACATGTAGAATTTTATTGTGTATGGCAAGCTGGAAGACTTTCAGCTTGGGTCAGTTGAAAGGGGGTTTACTGAGCTGTTCTAAAAAAATTACCGAGCCTATATTTGCATAGTCTCGAGTCAGAGACATGGGCATTCCACAGACACACTAGCCTAGCCCACACAACAAGGCAAGGGAAAGTGTGCAATATCCGAAAAATAGCCGATTTATTATTCGCGCTTGCACGTGCACGTGGTTCGTGGGTGCTTATACCAATCTCACAATGAAGTCTTTTTAATATGCGCGTGAGAGAAAAAGCCAGAGAGGTGAGCTAAGACCATCTTTTTTATATCCACGTGTTGGTACCTTGTCGAATGACATATGCATCTTCGCCTGTGTGTGCAGATGGCAATGTGTATCTCCTCAGGGCGCTGCAACTGGTATGACTGACACCGCCACACATAGCGTGACTCTATCTGGATTACCTTGCTTCATTAATTCCTTTCTGTGTGCTGTGCCTAGAATGGTCAAGTGTTTGCATTTGAGCATGCCTGGAATTTAACTTGATTAGGGAACACCAGCATGGAGAATACAGCAGCCTGTCCATTGTAAGGCATAGATATTGAAGTGTGCAAGTAAAGAACAAAAGTATGAGACGCAGAGGAAAGGGAAGAGAGGAGAGACTATGTTTTGGGGGGACATGTTTCATGATCGGCGAAGCTGGAATCGGATGGCGTTGCACGACACACACGGCACAGCAGAGCACAACGGATCCCCATACAATTATTAAGTTTTCCCTCTCTTCTTTTTCCCCTCACTTTTTCTGTTTTCTTCCCTCATTTCCTTGCTCCATTTTCCTGTGGCATGTTGTCATCCCTTGATTCACAGGATCCCATTTTGCCATTTCGACGAGCCAAAAGCATTGATGATTTGACAGAAGAACGAGCGGCTGCTAGTGATCCTACACATAACTTGATCTGGTAAGTAAGAGGGAAAGAAGAGAATAAAGCAGCACAGTTGCACCCAATATATATGTATATCGTGCGTGTGTGTGCGTGTGCGTGTGTGTGCGTGTGCGTGTGTGTGTACAACAGTCCCAACGGAACGGACGCGCTGAGTACATTCATTTAAAAAGGGTTCCTGCGCATAGACATCCACAGATCGCTCCTGCAGAATTCGCAGACTGGCTGAGGACGCAGTCCAAACAGCTGCATTATAAACACCACTACGACTATGATCATTCTCGCCCACGGCGAAGGTGCACCCAACTTTCTAAGTCGTACACCGCTTCCGAAAACGATGGTGGTGACGACAGAGTGCACGCCCCCACTGCCCAAAACAACACCAACGACCGCGCCTTCGACAGTAATAATAATAGCTATAATACGAGTGATGACAAGGAGGAGGATGTCGATGACGATGATGCATCTTCCTCTTCCAACACAAGCGCTTCACCCACCAGTCCCAGGGACGGCGAGCCGCCAATTGCTTTTTACAAGCATGACAACAAAACTGTTGTCTTCAATCGCTTCTCGACGAGCGAGGATGATTCCCGGGTCCTTGTGCCACGCGAAAGTCGTTCCCTCTCCAGGCGGTCGGCTCTGTCGGCCCGAGGCAAGAAATCAAAAAACAGGCGCACCACCCACCGCCAGAGCTTACCCCCAATGCCTCATCGACCGCCTGTATCACCCGATGACCCAGACGACGAGAACAGACCTTTGCTTAATCATCCGGTGCACCAAGCCATCACACTCTACGACCGCCCTGTCAACTTGTCCGAGTGGATCGACCTCGGTGACGCGAGTGTCGCGCAGGACCAGCAGCAAGAGCTCCATTTCCCTCACCAACGCCGACAAAGCAAGGCCCTGCCTCCACCGCCACCACCGCCACCTCACCTGATCGAGCCACGCCGCCGACCACTCTCTGAGCCACTTGCAGAAATCACAGCCACTCCTCCTTCTCCCCAAACGCCTCCGCCAGAAAAAGCATCCACCCTACATCCAAACACAGCTGACGAGCACGATGTCGCGGCGGGTAAAAATGGGACCAAACGGCGGAAAAGCCTGCGGCAAGCCTTTGCCGAACGACGCAAACGAAGCAACTCGGCCTCCTCGGCCTCCTCCACTTCCTCGACATCGTCTTCATGGTTTTCTAGCCTCTTTCGCAAAGATACCCCACCGCCCGTCCCCGCCGTTCCCGCTCATCTCACTCTCGCACCTCAGACGCCCACGCCCTCCTCACCGCTACCACCTTCCACACCCAAAACGGGTCTCTCTGGACTCATCACGCGGTCCTTTTCGCGTGGTAAAAAGAAGAAGAAGCGGATGAGCAAGACTCCACTCGTGTTGGATGGACCGCGCCTGCCGATGCATGTCGAACGTGCTATCTATCAGATTTCGCATAGCAAGCTCATGAACCCAAGGCGACCCCTATATCACCAAGTGCTGATCACCAATTTCATGTTTTGGTATCTCTCCCTTTTGCAGGCTCAGCAGCGACAGCAATCACAGCAACACCATTATGATCCTTATCATGGGTTCGCCGTGTCACCGTCTATCCAATATCACCACCAACAGCCGCAATTCTTCGGTACGGGCGTACCTCTCGAATCGCGACCAGGAATCAGCACGGGATCAGCAACGCTGAATTGATGTTATTCTGTTTCTTTTCATCTTTGTTTCGTTGCTAGCAGCAGAGCAGTATTCGTCTTGTGTTAGGATTAAACTATTTTCTATGGCCGCCGCCCTTCGTTTACTCGCTTTTCTGATGGGTTCGCTGTAAAATCGGCCCAGTGTTACTAGCGTGTGCTCATGTTTGGAATGCATATGTGCACCTATGCACACGCGAAACACGACAAATGTGCACGCAGGTAGAGAAGGCATATATAGGCCACCCTGGCTTATGCACGCCACCCTCGGCATCAGTAAGCTGCTTCAAAGTTTGATCCATCACGATCAATAGGAGACAGCGCGTGATATATGCTTTTTCTCTTTTTCTATGATTGGAAGTGTCGTCGCGATTGGTGATATTATCATACCATGGATCTGTAACGGAGGGATGCCAAGATCCGTTTTAAGATTTAACATGGCCAAACTTAAATAGATTCAAAATGACACTGACTTTTTGTGATTACCTTTCCGACAGTCGAATCACACTAGCCTTCCTTGCTATGATTTATCTATTCTGGGATAGCATAAAAGTGCTTCTTTTGCTGTTGTGGTCATTGTTGTTGCTGAGCGCTTGGAAGGTCGGTAAGATGAAATTCCACGTGGTTTGTGAAGAAATATGTGTGAAGCATCGCCATCTCCTCTCTCAGCGCCTTTCCCCCCTCCTTATCGGCTAACGTGCATATATACGCTTCCACTCTGAATTATAATTATAATCTTGCTACGATAAGTAGTACTCGCCGCGTCGACCGGGCACACATATCGCATTTGGCTATGATAGATGCGTAGAACCGTTTAGAGAAAAAAGAAATAAAAATAGGGGCTTGTATGTTCTCGGGCATCAAATTTTGTTCATTGTACATACATAGTTGCAAGTCCAGACACATATACTCAGGGAGATACCGAATAGGTTAGCTACATATTTAATTGGCATGATGCATCCATGCAATAGGTATATCGCTTGAAGCCAGCCAGGAGACAAAAAATAAAAAATAGTGGCAGTTCACCCTTTTGCTCATGGTGCTATCATGATGCGTGTCTCCTTAAACAATTGCTTTTTTTTTTATTTCTTTTCTGTTTTGTCCCTCTCATAGATTCTTTATTTTTCTTTCTCTTTTCTGTGTTCGTTGTCTGATGATTAGCCTTGTACCATGATCAATTGTGCACAGTTCGATACCGATTCGATGAACCAGCCTCCGTCTTGCTGCCGGTCGCCATTACCACTTTGTACACACGCAAAGGAGAAATACCATGAACGGGAACAGCGAACAACGGATGAGCAGCACATTGTACGTATAGAAGGCGACCTGGTTCATCCGACGAGCCACGAGACTTACAAACGCGTGCAACCTGACCAACGGTCACCATCCTTCAGAGATGTAGACCTTGGCGTGCTCTATCCACATCAGGGTAACCACCATACGCATCACCGCAGGCAGCAGCCGTCTATCGATATCAACAAATGTAAACGCAAAATGAACCTGTACAGCGATAGTCAGCGCATCAAGGTACGGAAAATGGCATATTTAAAAGATAGAGAGAGAAAAAAGGAGAAGCTGAGAAGTGCATGATACGCAGCCACAGTACCATCGACCGTATTCGTCCGAGCAACAACAGCATCCGCAACAGCAAGACCCGCCACCGCATCCACGACATTCCTTCCAGCTCCATCACCCACAGCAACGAGAGCACCTGCAGCCAATGCAGCAGCAAGCGGTGTCATATAGCCAGGAGGAGCAGAACGTGTATTATTTCCACCCCGATACAGGCTGCATTCAGGCGTCGTCTGTGATGGACCTGCGGCACCCGAACCTATCACTGCAAGACCTCTTGACGAAGGAAAATTATTGGATTGATATCACATCACCTTCAGTGGTCGAAATGCGGATGATCAGCAAAGTGAGTCCTGAAGCGAGTTGCATAAAGAAGATTGCTTATGTATTTCTTTTCCAGATATTTCGGATCCACCCGCTCAGTACCGAAGACATTCTATCGCAGGAAGTGCGCGAGAAATGCGACGTGTTTCGGGACTATCTCTTTGTTTGTTATCGAGCCTTCGTTCATCAAGACCCTGTCCTCCGCCCTGTCAGTATTTACAATATCATCCATAAACGCAGCATCCTGACCGTAAGAAGAACAAAGTGGCAGTCAGTGGAATGGCAAAGAAATGAACCCCTGATTTCTTTATCCTTCTTAGTTCCATTATCATCAAGTTCCGCATTTACAACTCGTGTACGAGCGCATAGGCCAACTCCGAGAATATATTGTTGTCGCTCCAGAGTGGATCAACTACGCCATTCTCGATGAAGTCACCGACCAGTTTGCACCCCTCATCCAGCAGATTGAGGCCGAAGTCGAAGCTATCGACGATCCCGCCATGCTGCTCAATGTCAAGGACGATGAGACGGACATGGTGCTACGTATAGGGTCGTGCCGTAAGCAGGTGATGCAACTGCTTCGGCTGCTGGGCACCAAGGCCGAGGTCGTCAAGTCGTTGATAAAACGGCTGGACGAGCGCGGACGAGACGAGAAACCCAGCACACGTTCCACGTCGCCCTCCTGTAATTTTACCACCACTACCACCACCACCACCAATCAAAACAACAAACTCAAAATGAAATCAAACCCTACATACCACCACCGGCGAGGCGACTCGGCACCTTCGCTCGGTTACTTTAAAGACAAAAGCACAGCGCGGCGGCCCCACCTTCAACGGTCACCCTCGCTCGTCCCTATCGGAATAGACGAAGGAGACGAGGATGACGACGAGAACGAGGACGAGGAGGAAGGAGGTGACGGCCGCATATACCCCGATGTCACCCTGTATTTGGGCGACGTCCAAGGTAAGCTAAACAGAAAATGGTCGCGTTTGTCCAGTGCTGATGAAGGAATTACAAAAATATATACATATATATATATATTCCATAATTGAACAGATCACCTTATTACCATGCTACAGAATCTCAGTCACTATGAAACCGTGCTCGCCCGGGCGCACTCCAACTACCTCGCCCAGATATCGATCAAACTCTCACAGACATCCAACTCGACGAACCATGTCATTGGCCGGCTCACTGTGTTTGCCACCATCCTGATGCCGATGAACCTTGTCACCGGTCTATGGGGTAATGTAGAAAAGTGTTGTGATTTGTTGTGTTTCTCTATTTGTGGTGTGATCTTAATACCGACTGCATGCTTATCCATATATCGGTAATTCACTAGGCATGAACGTTAAAGTGCCTGGCAAAGACTACGACGACCTCCTCTACTTTTTCTGGATTGTTTCCAGCCTGGCCGTCTTTGCGGTGGCTGCATTCACGGTCGCACGGCGGTTTCAGTTTTTTTAATCGACAACAAAGAAGAGAAGAAAAGAAAAAGAAGGGGGAAGAGAGACCATCAAAATAATTGGATCAAGTTCATTCTCAGCCCAACTCCTGCCGCTTGTGTGAGTGTGATGAAAGCGACCCCGAAAGAACCGTGCACCCGCCTTTGACTTTCTCTCTCTCTCTCTTTTCTCTCTCTTTTTACTTGTTTTGTATATACACTACTACTTTTTCTCTTTTTGCATTCCCCTCATTCCTCTCCATTATTAAATGCCATGCACTTGGAAATCGCGCAAGCCGCTGATTTTCTAGGCCGTCTCCTGCAGTCCAAGATGGACGAAGACATGCTCCAAGCCTTCAAAGACAAGCTCATGGAACTGCTGAAGCAACGCTTTGCCAATCACTGGGATCCCCAGCAACCTTACCGCGGCAATGGCTTTCGTGCCATCTCCAATTTCAACGGCCAGCTGGATCCCGTCCTTGTCACTGGTACATTCATTCTTCATTCTTCTACCAACCCTTTTTCTTTTTTTTCCTACGAGAGCTCATGTCTTCTTTTAATACAAAAAAAGCTGCCCAGAATGCTCATGTGCCACCTGCGCTTGTCCTGGCACACCTTCCGAGAGACTTTGTTCTCTGGATAGACCCGTTTAGCGTGTCTTATCGGGTGGGAGACCAGAACAATATCATGACGCTGTTCGAGGACCGCTCTCGCGGACGCATCACTCTCAAAGTGGACAAAAGCCCGACCACGAGCCCGCATTTGGCGTATCTGCAACCAAGAAACTCCACACCCGTCCGTATCTCTCCCCCAAGCAGCCCCGAGAACAACAGGAAGTCCATGAACAAATCTCATCTTCACCAGCCCTCGCCCCTCGCTGTTCATGCGAAAGAAGAGTCTGCTGCTGCTAAGCAACAGGCTGAGCAGCAAACTCAACAGCAGCAGCAACCTCAACAGCAGCAGCAACAGCAACAGCAGCAACAACAGTTGGTGATGGCAAACTGAGAGGGTTGATGAAAGAACCAAGCACCATGGGATATTTTACCTGTTACTTTTACATATTTCTCCTCGTCTGTGGCGCCTGGGTCTTCCCTTTCTCCCTCCTCTTTCTCCCTTCCCCTTCATGTCCCCATCACCCTCTTATAACACACTTTCTCTCATATATCTCACCTCTCTTTCTCTCTTTCTCTCTCTCTCTCTCTCTCAATTAACGCACGCTTCTTTCTTTCCACTCCTATGATCCCCGTGTCATGTACCTACAGCGCAATGCATGAAATTAGGTGCACCCGTTTTTCTCTCGCTTTTTGTCCCTTCCTCTTCTTTTTCTTGTACATTTTTTCTTGATTGTATTCGTTTTTCTTTGATTTCGTTTCAAGTAAAATGGTTTTTGGAACACTACATTTGCCAAGGCTCAATTTCATCATGCCCACCGTTATTTTCGCTCCCCCGCCCCCACCCCTTCTTTCGTCCGTTTGCTCCGCCCCTTTAGCATAAGTGCGTGACACTGACAAAACTTAAAGCGTTGGTGACACAAAACAAAGCTGCATCCTGAGACAGCAACTTTCGACTGCATATAATGTCTCAACGAAACCATAGCTCTCTTTTGCTTTTAAAGGTTATACCCCAGAAATATTACTTCTGCGTCGCACGGATTGCTTCTCTCCACATGCCCTCGT
The DNA here is from genome assembly GCA_023630325.1 of Syncephalastrum sp. PYS2702. Lineage (NCBI taxonomy): Eukaryota > Fungi > Mucoromycota > Mucoromycetes > Mucorales > Syncephalastraceae > Syncephalastrum > Syncephalastrum sp. PYS2702. The sequence goes on along the minus strand of JAMAMT010000043.1, from coordinate 70,715 downwards.
CTTCCGACACACATAGGTTCGGCACATAAAATCTACTGAAAACTACCAGCCGGTTGTAGGAGGCAGGTTATCGCGGATGCATCTTGTTGAACTCAAATACTTGACCGTTCGTGAATCTGCACGATGATGAGTGTTTTGCCGAAGCATGGCGTGCTTCTTTGTTGCGGGGAAATTAATGTGTGGACAGAGCAATAACGCAGACATGATTTTATTTGGAGCCCCAAACTTGTCTAACACCTCACTGGCCAGCTACAGTATGTAAACATGTTGTCGTGGCATTCCAAATACAGTATATCTTTCTAGAATAATGCGTTTTAGGATACAACAAGTGGTTCCAGATCTCCCAAAATCTTACTCGACTGTGTCTGTACTTATGAGTTTTATGTGGTGAAAGGTAGCCAATATAACCTCAGTCCCTTCAACTACGGGTGTTATCCACTTTGTGAATATGCTTCGACACATGTGTAATCCAACAATGCTCTTTATGACAGAATTATTTGCGGTGATTCCTAGAGTACGTATAAGCAAGCTATCTGTGAGCGAATCATAGGAGCCGAGTGTACCGCCTCTACCGTTGTAGAGGCAGAACGCCCTAAAGTATACCATGCTGACCAAAAAATATGAGTAGGGGTGGAAAAGAGGAGACGGAAGCATGATGTAATAGAGAAGATAGGACTTTGGGGTATTGTATGAAGTAAAACATCAAGAAGTATCCTAGGGAGCTATGGTGTTATAATGCCAGGGACGTCAAATAAATACAAGATAAGTCATGTAACAGCAAAAGGCACAGGTGGGAGTTACTAGCGACATGACGGTGTGACAATGGAACTATGTACATATTATATTCTTTCGAATCAATGACTATACCTTTATTCGTAGTGGTATTCATATAATAAATATACTGTGCTTTTAGACGTAGTACTCCAAATTCTGGTCAACAAAATGACAACCGAGGGAATGAGAGAAGGGGCATGTGTTATGCAGCCGATTGGATTGGCCAGTTGGGAACGAGAGAGAGTAAGTATTGGCGGGCTTTGAAACCTCAGACCCGAGGACGAGGAGTGGGGGGCGACCCAAGTGTTGCGTGCTTTATTCTATTCTATTTTACTCTACTTTGAATGCAGTAATCCATGGCACAACCTCAAATTCCATTTTTGAGTGCGCCTTTCAAACGCACCGACGACGTTGACTGGATTGGCCCGCTGTCACAGTACATTGCGACTGTATACCAAGACGACCCGGAGAAGTACCGCGACGAGACGTATATTTTAAACAGACTACGCCAAGATATTCGCGGTGCCGGCAAAGACTTGACCGGACGCGACCTCCTGTACCGCTACTTTGGCCAGCTCGAGCTCCTCGACCTGCGCTTCCCCGTCGATGAAAAGCACATCAAGATCCTCTTCACTTGGTAATCCTCGTTTCATTCGCGCTTGCCCTGCTTGTGCTTGCTCTTCCTGTGCCTGACCCACTTCTTCTTCTTCTTCTATTTCTCTGTAACAGGTACGATGCTTTCAGTGGTAAACCGACGTCGCAATATTCGCTAGCCTACGAAAAGGCGAGTGTCATATACAACACGGCTGCGACGCTCTCTGCCATCGCCGCCTCGCAAAACAGGGCCGAGCCCGATGGCCGCAAACGCGCCTTCAACTTCTTTCAAGCCGCGGCCGGTATGTTTCAGTACATTAACGACAACTTTCTGCATGCGCCTTCGCAAGATCTTCACAGGGATACGGTCAAGATGTTGACGGACCTGATGCTGGCCCAGGCGCACGAATGCTTCATCGAGAACTCGCTGCGGGAGAAGAAGAAAGACAGCCTGATAGCCAAGCTAGCGAGCCATGCTGCCTGGGCTTACGCCGGCCTCGTCGACGCGCTGCACGACGCGAACCAGCGCGGGGTCGGCGTCGACAAGGCCTGGACGACGACCTGCCAGATCAAGCAAAAGTATTACCATGCCGCCGCCCAGCAGCACCGCGCCGCCGTGTGCCAGGCCGAATCGGCCTATGGCGAGCAGGTATCGCGCCTGGCCCTCGGCGAAGCCACCGCCAAAGAGGCTGTCAAGCTCGCGAGCTCGGGTAACTACATGAGCTCGCTCGTCCAGCTCGGCGGAGGCGCGCCCAGCAGCCCGGATGCCCTGGCTGGTGTCCCGCCCGATTGTCTGTCCGCGCTTCAAGAGCTCTGCAAGGCCCAACAGGCTGCCCTGGCCGAAGCGCACTCGATGGCCGCCCGTGACAATGACATGATCTATCATGATCACGTACCCAAGGATTCGATCCTGACCCCGATCGACCGTCTCAAAGCCGTCTCGCCTGTGCCCATTTCCGAGCTGTACGGCCCCAACGAGGTCAACAAGGTGATTGGCGGCGATATCTTTGCCCGTCTCATCCCTCTCAGCGTCCACGAAAGCGCTTCGCTGTACTCGGAAGAAAAGGCCAAGATGATGCGTGCCGAGGCAGAGCGCTGTGATCTTGCCAAGGCTGAACTCAAAGCATCGCTCGACTACATGAAGCTGCCTTCCTCGCTAAACAAGTTCAAGCAAGGCAAGGGCGCATCCGAGGAAGCCCTGTTGGACTCGCTCGCCCAGCCGACCCCTGAGACCCGCACCTGGGCCGAGCAGGTTGCTTCGGATGAGGCGTCGACAGGTGTGCGCGACTTGACCGACACGCTCGAGGCCTTGAAAACGCGCGCGCGTGAGATGCTCAACAAGGTCGGCCTTGCGTTGGATCAGGAGAACCGGGAATGTGAGACGATGCGTGTGAAATACGGCGACGACTGGACACAAGAACCGTCTGGTATGTCCACCGCTGGCTTCCGTCAAGATCTGCGGAACCACCGGGAGACGCTCGACCAGGCCGCGCAATCCGACGGTCAACTCTTGCGCCAGCTGGACACCATCCACAAGGACATCGCGACCATGCGCAACCCCCAGGCTCTTGAAACGCTGTTTGCCGAAGCACTGACGTCACCCAAACATACGGACAAAGCCGCATCCGAGACCACCTTGCTTGACCTCGATATTGATGTGGGCATGGGCAATAAGAGCATGGACGTCAAGGTCAGCAAAGTAGAGGCAATCCTCGAGAAACTGGACAAGATCGAGAAAGACCGCAATGCGACGCTGGAAGATCTGAAAGAGAAGGTAGACGAATAAGTGTAAGGTGAAGAGATGGTTACTCAAGCGCAAAAAAAAAAGGTCATGGCCGACGATATCTCGCACCTGTTGATCCTCAACAAAAAGACAGCCAATGTAGAGCAGCAGATTTTCATGTCCGAGCTTGAGAAGTTCCGATCGCACCAGCAACGTATCTCGGCCACCATCCATCAGCAACAGCAATCAATCCAAGAACTGACACTGGCCTTTAAAGGCCTGATGGAGGGCGACGACGCGCAAAAGCTGCAGGGCCGCTGGGATAAGGCCGAAAAGCAGCGTCGCCAGGTGATTGACCGGCTGGCTCGTGCGCACACGATCTACTTTGAAACCAAAGAGGGTTTGCGCAAGGGCATCCAGTTCTACGCCAGCCTCTGCGATACGATCGAGTCGCTCCTCAACAACACGCAGAAGTACAGCACTGACCGCGCGCGCGAGCGTGACGCCCTTGTGAGCCAGCTGGACAGCGCACGCTCCAGCAAGGAACAGGAAATGCTAAAGAGCAAACTAAGCATGTATTCGGCGCCGAGCGCGCCCAGTGCGCCTTCTCCCGTGGATGTCAATGCACTGGCGGACAAGACCCGCGGTCTCTCGCTGAGCCGCGAGTCGTCCCAACCCTACAGCAACAGTAACAGCCAGCCACTCACACCGCAACAGCAGGCGCCCTTGCCTCCCTCGTATGGCTACCCGCAAGGCTATACGGCTGCACTCGCTCAACCCGCGTCAGCAACGTCCTCACCTGCATCGTCTGCACCTCCACTGCCGCCCATATCAACCGGTTTCTCTTCGCAACCTCCTCCGTTATCGATGGTGCCTCAGCAACCGCCCCTGCCTCAACAGCAGCAACAGCAGGTAATGATGCCTCAAAGCCAGTCCCAGCCGTCCTTTGTGCCCCAGCAATCGTCTATGCCACAGCCGCCGCAACAACAGCAACAACAGCCGCCACCGTTGCGCCAAGATTACCGAGGCTACGAAGGCGCTGGCTACGGTACGCCTACCACGCCACGCAGCGCGAACTATCAGTATCAGCAGCAGCAGCAGCAGCAGCAGCAGGCACCTCCACCGCCTTCGCCGCTGCAAAGAGCACCCTCGACGTCTTATAATACCCCATCCTATGGCATGCAAACGCCGCAGGCCTCGTACTCGAACCCTTTGGCTCGACCTGGATACCTAGAACAGCAACAGCAGCAGCAGCAGCAGCAGCCATCGCTGCACCAGCGCTCCGGCTCACTTGGTCATGCCGTGCGCGATCAACCACCACCACTCCCGCAGAAGCCACCGCAGATGAACCGCGGCAGCGGTTATTACTCGCCTGCACTAACGATGCCGACCACGCCCGCGACGTCAGGTCCACCGCCACCGTCGTTGCCTTACTCGACACCCCATCCTCCTGCGCCTGCCATGCCCCAACCACAACCACAGCCCTACATGCCTCCTCCTTCTGCAGGTGGTCCAGGCATGCCCCACCCTTCGCCTTATATTCCACCTCAGCAGCAACAGCAACAACAGCCACCCTACGTGCCTCAGTCTCCCCATGGCGCTTGGGCCGGACACCAGGGCACGATGCCTCAACCCCTGCCTCAACCACAGCAGCCTCAGCAGTCTCAGCAACAGCAGGCATACTGGCGGCCGCTTGAGCCACAGACGCCTCGTCAAACGCACGCATACCAACCTGGGGGAGGTTCCAACGCTTCGCTCTTGGATTAGACATATATTTCGTCACTACAAGCCCACCTCCCCACCCAATATCCCTGTCGAGAATAAATAATCAAAAAATAGAGGGAAATATCACGGAATGGAGCAGAACGATTCACATCCATGTCCTACTACGCGTCCCTTCACTCATAAAACCGTCGAATTCATTTGCCAGGCGCCGGGTAGCCCTCGGCCAGGCATCTTTCATCGATAATCTGTCTATTTTGCTGTAGCTGTATTATTTCCTGTCATGATCGCAATCGAGCGGCTGAGATAGATGCAAAAGAAGGGGCTTGACAAGATATATCTGGTGCGTCTTTCAGGTCCCCAGTTCTGGATGTCTCACATGGATGAAACGCCCATGTCGGCGGCGAAATAAAGGGATAAGAAAGTTCGATAGTGGGAAGGCTAAGAAGTGAGTGTCGTCAACCGAGATTTGGAAAGCAAGGTACGAACGAAAATACTATGATAGCATATGTGCTTGCTTATGCCAATAGGTAAGCAGAAGAAAGCTCGGTTATGATACTGCTCGACGGCGCAAGAGGATGAGTGCTCCCGACACTGACTATATATCATCGCAAGTATTGTCGAAATCATCTTGTATACTTTTATCGAAGTCTACGTGCACCGTCGTCGTTCGCGTGCAACGTCAAAGGGTACCTGGAGGAAACTATTTTATTTCTTCACACGGACCCGACGCACAAATACATAGAGAAGGGCAGACCAATGTTCATAATGCAAAGTGTAACATTGTCATCACCCATTCTTAGTACCAAGTAAGAAAGAACCTCGAGGGTGTACCACTTTTTCGGGTGTGAGGCGACGCGTCGGTGAAGCGTACATTATCGCTTCATCTAGGAGAAGGGGTAAACACGCTGAGTGGGTAGATAATGCAACGCCGAGCGCGTTAAGGGTTGATCTTGTTTTGTTGAGGTGTTTGTTTTACTTTTTCATCAGATCGTTATTGAGTTCATCTCGTGTGCCCCCATTTCGTCAGAGGTGAAGAAAAGGCAGAAACCTTATTATACCTAAAAACAGCATCCGCCAGGAAGATTCTCACAGATTCTTTCTCCATCCAGTCCGTATATTCTGAGGACTACATCAGATATGAGATGATCGTATTGCGCTTATACAATGTTGAGGCGGGGGGTGAAAGAGAAAGGAACGGAACGTGGTTAGTTTTTCTGACAGCTAATGGCAGACCGTGTCTCATATCTATAAAAAATTTAAAAATCATTCGGCTTTGGGGGGAGGAAAGAGCAATATCTCGATCATACGTTTAGCGCAGACAGAATAAAATAATTATCTTTTTGTTCGGCCGTGCTCCGCCCTCCCCTGAGGCAAAGATGATGCCACCCAGATAGTCTAAGACAATGACGATGTGATGTGAATATGTCTTGCGGGGAGCGCTTAGGATACGCTATGACGGGATAAAGTATTTTCTGTGAAGTCGTCTGAACGTCATTTTGAGGCAGAAAGTCGATAACGTTCTTCGCCCAGTTGGTGGGTGTCGGTGCTTGACTTGCGTTCGCCTATTGGTTCTTGAGACTCTTGCAAAAAAAATTTCATCCGCGGATAGCCTTGAAGAGCAGAATTTTTTAGGCTGCCGATCCCCAGTTTGCAGGTGAAAATAAAAAAAAAGGGATGAAAAGGGTGCACACTACAAAAAAACATATACAGAACTTTGTGCTATATAGGATAAGAAATCGGGTGGGTTGCACACCCATCTCCCGTCCCCCCCAAATGCGGCTGTGTAATGCCATTTTCCATTGGCATCGCTCATGCGTCATGACCTACAGCATCATGTACACACGCATACGCATAGGCTCACCATGACAAAATTAGAAAAAGAAACAAAAAAATTTTCGCGTTCACACTCAATAAGGGCCTCTTACTGGTACCTGGCCATCCACATTGGGTGTAACCAAAAGTGCTGGATGCCAAATAGCTGAGGGATGGAGAAAATGTTGACGCACGGATGAAAGGGATCTACGGGATGCTAAGCTTCAAAAGGTGTGCTGACCGAGCTGAAATGCCGGACCGGAACCAATAACGATGCTCACGGGAAACGTGTGGTAAGAGCGGGGCTACAGATACTGGGGGGAGGGTGTTGGTTGTGTGTGTGCGGTGGGAGGAGAAATGGATATTGAAAAAAAAAAAGTCCTCCCAAAATTTCCGCAGCCCGGCTGACGGGACGAAAGAGGGGGGGAAAAAGCCGAGCGCAGACCCCCGCCTTTCTTTTCTCTTCTTTAACTCTTCTACTTCTCAAATCCTCATACACAACCTATCTCTCATTCATGTGGAGAACACACTCGCGCAAGCTCTTGGCTACGACTGCTGCTGCCGGCACAGCTGCCGTCTATCTCTATGACCAGCAGCAACGCAAGCCTTATTCCCTTTTGACGCGCAACGTTGCCTATGCCGACGCCCAGCAGCCCGAGAAGCGTGCCAACTTCTGGCAGGCGCCCTCGCGCGCTGAGATGCTCGACCGTCTCAAGCAGAAAGATCAAGTCTATGATTTGCTCGTTGTGGGCGGCGGTGCCACCGGCGCCGGTACCGCTGTCGATGCCGCGACGCGTGGTCTGAACGTCGCTATCGTCGAACGAGACGATTTTGCCGCAGGTAAAGAAATAAAAAAAATGGAGACAAAACAAAGAAAAGCAACCATGAGGACTGGGCCTGGGCAATGATAAGCACGTGCGCATATGTTTATGGGGGTTTGGTTTGATGGGTGGTTGCGGCGCGCGCGCTCGCGGTTACAGGACCGGAGTCGAACTTCCTTACTCATACAACACCTCTTTTGTCTCTTTTTAGGCACCTCATCCCGCTCGACCAAGTTGGTCCATGGTGGTGTGCGCTATCTGCAAAAGGCCATTATGGAGCTCGATTATGAGCAGTACAAGCTTGTGACCGAAGCCCTGCACGAGCGCAAGATCTTTTTGGATATTGCCCCGCACCTGTCCGGCCAGTTGCCTATCATGTTGCCTGTGTACAAGTAAGTGTCATCCATCTATTATTCATTTCTTTTTCGGGCATGCAAAAAAAAAAAAAAAAAATTGGATCGGCGAGAAGGGGAGCTGTTTGTCAAAATACATGTGATCCTCATACCGTTTTCAGGTGGTGGCAGATTCCTTATTACTGGGTCGGCTGCAAAATGTACGATATCTTCGCCGGCCGCGAGGCTCTGGAGAGCTCTTACTTTTTGACTCGCTCCAAGGCCTTGGATGCCTTCCCGATGCTCAAGAAGGACGAGCTCGTTGGCGCGCTCGTCTATTACGATGGCCACCATAATGACGCCCGTATGAACGTCGCTCTCTCCATGACGGCCGCCTTCCACGGTGCCACCGTGGCCAACCACTGTGAGGTGGTGGATCTTACCAAGGACGACAAGGGCCACGTCAATGGCGCCAAGCTCCGGGATGTCCTGACCGGCGATGAGTGGTACGTCAAGGCGAAGGGTGTCATCAACGCAACCGGTCCTTTCACGGATGGTCTGCGCAAGATGGACAACAAGGAGAACGCCGAGATCGTTGCGCCTTCGGCTGGTGTCCACATTATTCTTCCCAACTACTACAGCCCGCGTAACATGGGTCTCCTGGACCCAGCTACCAGCGATGGTCGTGTTATCTTCTTCTTGCCATGGGAGGGCAGCACCATCGCCGGCACGACTGGTAAGTTTTAATTCCGGAGACAGGGGGATGAAGGATCAAAATACTAAATATAACGATTGCAGACTCGCCTACGGAGGTGACGCAGAACCCTCTGCCCAAGGAGGATGAAGTCAAGTGGATCTTGGACGAAGTCTCCCACTATCTGAGCGAGGACGTGAAGGTCCGCCGATCGGACGTTTTGGCCGCGTGGTCCGGTATCCGACCGCTCGTGCGCGACCCCCACGCGAAGAACACCGAATCGCTCGTCCGTAATCACATGATCAACGTCAGCGAGAACAAACTGCTTACGATTGCGGGTGGCAAGTGGACGACCTACCGCGCGATGGCACAAGAGACGGTGGACCGTGCCATCGTCGAGTTTGACCTGAAGCCCAAGAACGAGTGCAAGACCGAGACGACCCAACTCCTGGGCAGCCACGGTTTCACGCAGACTATGTTCATTCGCCTTGTCCAGGAGTTTGGCATGGATACCGAGGTTGCTGTTCACCTGGCCAACAGCTATGGTGACCGCGCGTGGGTGGTGGGTGCGATCGAGGACCCTACCTCGAAGCCGTGGCCCACGTATGGTAAGCGTATCTCGCCCAACTACCCCTACATTGAGGCCGAGGTCCGTTATGCGTGCCGTCAAGAATACGCATGCACTGCGGTGGACGTGCTCGCCCGTCGTACCCGCCTTGCTTTCCTGAACGCGGAGGCTGCCAAGGAGTCTCTGCCACGCGTGGTTGAGATCATGGCTGAAGAGCTCAAGTGGGACAAGGCCCGCCAGCAGCAAGAACAGGAGAAGGCCACAGAATTCCTCAAGACCATGGGCCTCGCCGCCTAAGCAGGAAAGCTAATAATACCTCTTTCTTCTTCTACTTCATAGAGCATACTCCTCTTATTCTTCCCTCGTTCCATTTTTCATCGTTACTAGATGTGTATCATATTAAAAGCCCATTTTCACACACTCCACATGCACATAAAATTTGGTTATTTTACTCTCTATCTGTAGCAAACAGCTTGTCAAATAAATTATCGGGTGACAATGAAGCGCCGCTTGCACCTTTGAGCCCTTTTCTGCTGTCAAACGAAGCTTTCATGTTACGATCCTGGTCTGGGTCCATTCGACGCCCATTGTTGCAAACACGGTCGTCGCGTCTTTGTCATGCCCGTCTCCTTGCGACGCGCCAAGTACGACCGGGGTGGGAAGCAGTCATTGGCATTGAAGTGCATGCCCAGATCGACTCGAAAACAAAACTATTCTCTGGTGCGCAACAAAAGATCGAGTGCTTGCGGCGATTCTAACGATAAACACTGAGACAGATACCCCAACCTCCTTTGACGAGGCTGTCAACACGAAAGTGTCTATGGTCGACCTCGCCTTCCCGGGAGTGCAGCCGGTACGTTACTACGATAGGACGCGTCTCCAATAGAAATGCTTTACTGATGGTATGGATAATTTCGAATATGAAGCGGTTGAATAGCGCGTGCGTAGACATGGCAGTCAAGACAGCACTCGCACTCAACAGCAATGTTCAACTGCGCTCGTCTTTTGACCGCAAGCATTACTTTTACCCGGACCTGCCTCAAGGATATCAGATCACACAGCACCGCGGTAACTTGTTCTCCTGCCAACTCCTTACAACATTTAATATATTTACATGGCAACAGAACCTATTGCCAAAGGAGGTCATCTCACACTGACAAAGCTCGATGGAGTCGATGAACCGGTCACAGTTCGTTTGGACCAGATACAGCTGGAACAGGTAGAAATACATTATCTAGGGTCATACCAAATGTTGATCAGAGTTGCAGGACACGGGCAAGAGCTTTCATGACATGGAACCGGGTGTCACCCTGTTGGATATGAACCGTGCCGGCACGGGTCTCATGGAGATCGTCACGCAGCCTGATCTGCGAACGGCCCACGAAGCGGCCTTACTGGCCAAAAAACTGCAAGCTGTTTTGCGCTGCGTGGGATCTTCCCAAGCGAACATGAGCGAGGTATATGGGAAGAGCTTATTTGTTACGATAGCTAACGCTTAAGAAGGGTTCTATGCGATGTGATGTCAACGTGTCTGTGCGGAGAACAGGGGAGCCGTTTGGTACACGTTGCGAGGTGAAGAACCTCAACAGTGTGCGCTTTTTGGCCATGGCCATCGGTAAGGCATTCCATGGAATCCCATAGAGCGAGCGACAGAAACTCACATGGTCTGCAGAGGCCGAGATCGACCGGCAGATAGAAGTACTCGAGAACGGAGGACAGATCGTACCCGAAACCCGCGGCTTTGATGTCGCCGCCCGCAAGACCTTCAAGTTGCGAAGCAAAGAGACTGCCCCTGACTACCGGTATATGCCCGAGCCCGATTTACCCCCACTCCGTCTTTCACAAGACTATGTGGACCAGCTACAAGCGACGCTCCCCGAGCTTCCCGACCAATGCCGCGACCGTATCATGCAGCAATATGACTTGAATGTCGATGATGCCAACACTCTTTTGAACGAGCCTGGCAGTTTGGTTTATTTTGAGGAACTCGCGAGAGGTCGACAAGTGAATATCGTACGCAACTGGTAGGTCTTCTTCTTTCCTTTTCTGAAAAAGATCAGTTTCTCACCTCGCTTAGGACACTCCACGAGCTTTTTGGACAGCTGGCTGGCCAAGATCTTCCTTTCGAGCAGAACCCGGTCTCGGTCTCACAGATGGGCGGGTTGATTGACCTCGTGCAAGATAAAAAGATCACGGGACCCACGGCGAAAAAGGTGCTGAGGCTCATGGTCGAGTCTGAGCATGGTGTCATGCCTCATGTGATTGTCGAACAGCACGGCTGGGCACGTCAAGGCGATGCTCAAGCATTGACTGAACTTTGTCAAAAGCTGGCAGATACACATAGGGACAAGGTATGACATGGATGCTTATGCCAAATGATCTGTATGATTGACTTTTTCGATAGGCGGATGCCGTCCGAAGTGGTACACTCAAGTTCTTTCCTTGGTTCATCGGTCAAGCGATGCGAGAATCCAAGGGGCGCGCGGACCCGGTCGAGCTCAACAGAATATTATGCGATGTATTAGGATGTAATCCGGAGGACGTGGCTGCCTTGTCAAAGAAAAAAAAGAAGAATTAATTTGTAGATATAGCATTAAATTAAGACAATGCGGAAATTGCATAGGGCCTCTATAAGAAGTGGGTAGTCGAAGTGGGGAAAGGATTGGAGCCGAACATATTGGTATCTGGGTTCTGCTGGAATACAAAAGCTTGCGCTTTCTCCTCTGCTTGTCCGGGGTTGATCTCGTATTGTGCGAGTAGCTCCTGAATAGCTTGGGTGTCCTGGGAAATCGTTTCGTTCAAGAGTGGTAATTCAGGTAGATGAGTAAATGTGTGGCGGGCGAGTTGATAATTAAAGCTTTCTTGCGGCTCACACCGTTTCGGAAGATGTTGGAGTACGTTTTCAATCGAGCCATGTTTCTGTATGAGGCCGAGGGCTGTGATGGGGCCCAGAAACCGAATGGTGCCTGAAAAATCTGTGCCACAGAGAATGCAGAGATCAATAAAGCTCTCTCGGCTCAGGCCCAGTTCCTGACGCGCCGCAACAGGATCGATCTTGAGAATGGTACGATTGGGTACAAAAAAGTATCGCAGTATGGGTGCATCACCAAAGACAATGGTATCCATATCTAAGCAAGCGAGTCTATCAATAAAAAGCCAAGGCGTCTTCTAGACATGAGAAATTACCATCCGAAACAGTGGCTGACGTGACGCCATGCCAGGCAAGTTGGGCACACATGGCCTCTGCTTCGTGATCTTCGCATATGAGAGTGACATAACCGAGTGCTTCCAGGAACTTTTTGCATTGACGACGAAGTCGATAGGTGATACGGATGGATCTGCGTTCGAGGGAGCTGACCATGGCATCATTGATGGACTGGAGTTCCATCAGCCTCGCCTGCGCATTATCGACCCCGCCCATCAATGCCTCCATGAGCTCCTGTTCTGCTGTCAGATGCTCTAGCACGGGTCGCGTGTATTTGGCACGGTTTTCCAGCGCCCTGATTTTGGCCGTCGTGCGTTTCCGCATCTGTTCGGCCAAGACGAGTTCATCAAAGACGGCCGTGTCCAGCGACTTGAGACGGCTCGACAGCTTCTGTTCGGCACGCAGCGAGCGCTCCACCTTTTTTCGTGCCTGGGCTCGTTTGGCTTGCTCCAACTGCTTGGCCGCCAGACGTCGTGGCCCATCAAACACGAAAACGGGATGAATATTGTTGAGTTCGCAGAAGCGCGCTAAAAGATAGAAGCCTTGAATGTGGCGGTTTGGATCGCCTCCATCGCCGTACATGAACCGGTTCAGGTGACAACTGGCATCAATAGCGATCGTGTGATTGGCGAATTGGTTAGCGGGGACAGTCTTGACGGAAGAAGGCGCATAACGTTTTAAAAGTTTGGTCAGTCCACGGACGCCCATGTAAAAAAATAAGAAAAGAAAGGCTGTGTTTTCTTGTCGTACAAGTTTCAGGCATGAATTTGTGCCATGGAGCCTCAGAGAAAATGCACATTTTTGAAAAAAGGTGACTGTATGCAATCAATGCAATCAATGCAATCTTGCAATAATACCACAGTGCAACAGTACTCAAGTGCATACAAAAGAATGCCCTTCATAAATAGGTCAGTGCTCTCATCCTTTTCATTTCTCTTCGTTCGTACGGACGGCGCTTTTACCCAAGGACCTAGTACGATCTTCAGGAAAAGCAATTGATGGCCTATAAGTCATCCAGGCTCATTCATGTGGATCTAAGATCTTGATATGGCAGGCAGCAGCCAAGAAAGGGCCGTGTCGTTCCTTACATATCATTCGATGCTCCCTGCGTTCGATGATTTTATTTGCGTAAAGGCACCCTGCGCATGTGGAGGCAGCTGTTGAAGAGCTGTTGCACATCGCACCATCGGATTTCAAATTGGAAAGCAGGTACAACATGCAAAAATGAAACAAGGTCAGTCACCTGGAGCAGGACGCTTCACCGCTGACAATAAAATGCTTGCAAAAGTAGCTCGCAATGACTCTGATTGTGGCTTCCCTCGGTTTCAAATTTGCAGTCAACGACGAAGCTGCAAGTGTTAATGGAAAAGGAACAGTATAATTAGTACTTCAATTGTCCTATCGAGTAAGCAAGTATGATGGTGCTGCACTATTACGTTCTACTTCGAACGGCCTCAATCATGGCGCCGAGGCGCTATTGTCTCAGTGCGTGTATTAGACTTCGAATGGAAAATAAACCTCCGCGTTTGTTGTTTGAAAATGGGATCAAATGTTCTGTCGTGTGCAAAAGACCTTTGATGTTATTATTTCCAATCCGAAGAATCGTGCAAGTCCCAAGTTTAGGCAGATGACCCTACTTCCGTTGTAATTGGTGCTATATTGGATGATTTATCTATGGTATCAGTTACAGCCATACGTATTATCTCACATATACACAAGGCCGTTGGTGCAGATGTATCCCAATTGGAAAGTGGATCCCCCTTGCAATGATATGGGTAAATCCACATTTTTCATAGGAAGCTTTGAAGATTTGTATATGCTACTGAACTTTCTAGACATATCACCATGAGCCGGCCCACAAAAACTTACCAGAAGAGTATATGATTATCACCTGTTTTCTGTTTGTTCTATAGTGCCTTTTGTGCTTGTTGTACCCGGCATTTGTATCTTGGCTTCTTGAACACTTTCTCTTGAGCCGGTGGACCAATAAGAGTCCGCGCTGACCTTGCAACACCATCCACACCTTCTCAGACTTCTTTGACTAAGACGTAAAAGTCAAAATGTACCATAGATGTCTGACTTTAGAAGAATTAGAACGTCAGGAAAGGCATGCGTCTACCGGCAAACGAAGCACTGTGCGTGCGAAACCCTGAAGACCGTGGTAAAAATAAAAAGAGCCGCTGCATGGACCCTGCTTTTCTTTGTCACTTTCTTCTTTCTCTTTTCTTTCCGAATTGCCCATCATGGAGAAAGAAAAGACGCCAGACACCGTTGGAGACGTCAATGATGTAGCGTTTAATCAAGAGAACGTTGAAATGGTCCAGGGAGAAGACGGCACATTCTTCCCGGCGCCAACCGAGAGAGACTGGTCTGATCTCCGTCAAGTTGCTGACAGTGTACCCAAGTCAGCCTTCTTGGTGATCTTGCTCGAGTTTTGTGAGCGCTTCACTTACTATGGTCTGAACGGCCCCTTTCAAAACTACATCCAGCAGCCTGCACCTCCATCATGCAAGTATCAAATCGATCACGGGGAGGCTTCTTAAGCCATGCAAGAAGTCAAGACAGAAAAGCTAAATTTTTTTTCTGTCTAAAATCAGATCCCGCCGAACAGCCTGGTGCTCTCGGCCGAGGTCAGCAGACAGCAACCGCGCTCACGACATTCTTCCAGTAAGTCCATGTATATCGTTTTGTCTCACAGATAAGCTTAATCGTACTCCGCATTATTTTCATTCCTCAGATTCTGGTGTTATGTTACTCCACGTAAGTCACGAACGAATGAGAAAGAAAACGAACAACAGTTTACCAAGCAACCCGCCTGTGATAGTTATTGGCGGTATGATTGCCGACCAGTATCTCGGCAAAATCAATACCATCCTCGCCTTTTCGGCTATCTACATGGTGGGTTTAATCATCTTGACAGCCACCTCGGCGCCTGCGGCTATCGAAAACGGCGCGGCATTCCCGGGTTTTGTGGTGGCCATTGTGATCATTGGCCTGGGTACAGGCGGTATCAAAGCCAATGTGTCGCCGCTCGTAGCTGAACAATACAACGTGCAGAAGCCTTACGTTCGTGTTCAGCCCCGTACAAACTGGCTGGGCCGGAAACAGCGCGACGAGGTGGAGCGTGTCATTGTC
Source organism: Syncephalastrum sp. PYS2702 (assembly GCA_023630325.1). Classification (NCBI taxonomy): domain Eukaryota; kingdom Fungi; phylum Mucoromycota; class Mucoromycetes; order Mucorales; family Syncephalastraceae; genus Syncephalastrum; species Syncephalastrum sp. PYS2702. Next base: position 55,332 of record JAMAMT010000043.1, on the reverse strand, counting down.
ACCCCGCAAGCCACTTATCAGAAGTTGTTCAATATGTTTTACTGGGGCATCAACGTCGGCTCATTGTCGGCTATCTTTACGACCTTGATGGAGAGTCACATTGGCTTTTGGCCCGCGTATCTCCTGCCAACCTGTATGTTTATTCCTGGCATCCTCGTGGTCTTGCTTGGAAAGAAGATTTACCGCCAGCATCCCCCACGTGGTTCCATTTTCTTGGAGGTACGTCGCAGCAGAGATACGAGGTCTCGTTCTCGTTCTCATGTGTCTGGGTTTTCCCTGATTGCTTTATTACAGGTATTCCGTGTCGTTCGCCTGGTGCCCAAGTATGGCCTTGAAGGAGCCAAACCATCAAAAATGCAAGAAGTCAACCCTGAACTGGCTGCTAAGCTCACATGGGATGATGTCTTTGTGGACGAGATGAGACGTACATTCAAGGCATGCGTTGTGTTTTGCTGGTTCCCGATATACTGGTTATGCTACTCCCAAATGACCAACAATTTGGTTTCTATGACAGCTACGATGCTCACTGGTGACGTTCGTAAGTGTTTATAGAAGATCAATATCTTTTATGCTTTTGTATCTCACTCGCGAAACAAGCCAACGATATCATGCAAAATATCAACCCTTTGACCCTGATCGTCACAATCCCTATCATGGACCGCATCTTTTACCCCGCTTGCCGTCGACTGGGATTCCCCATGAGACCCATGGTTCGCATCACCCTCGGGTTCTTTTTTGCGGCTCTAGGCATGGCTGTAAGTGAAGATTTGCACACATCACGAGACTACCCAGTTCTTATTCCCCTTTTTATGCAATCTAGTATTGCGCGATCATCCAAACTGTCGTGTACAGTGCGCCTCCATACTATGAGTACCCAGGCTTAAATGGCGGCAAGAACTATGTCTCGGCCGCTCTTGTCATCCCCGCCTATGTGTTTATCGGTATCTCTGAAGTTTTTGCAAGCATCACAGGCCTGGAATACGCATACAAGAAAGCCCCTGTCATGATGAAGTCACTTGTCATGGCCTTGTTTTTACTGACGAATTGTTTTGGTGCCGTTTTGGCATTTGCTTTGGTATCGGTTGCGCAGGACCCCAAGCTGAAGTGGATGGTATGGCTGTGAATTCGACATGAGAAATATGATAAGCTCACCTGAGTACGCCATAGTATACTGGCATTGCCATCGCCATGGGCATCTGCTCGCCTCTCTTCTACTTTATACACGGCAAGAATGACAAGACAGATGTAGAAGAAGATGCTATCGGGCGTGATGAGGCTGGAACAGCTGCCTACCAGGATAAACAGAAGGGGACGTCCGCATTGCCTGCTCAAAAGGAAGAGGGCCTTTATGAATACGAGCCTGCTGAAGTGCTCACCTCGGCCAATGACCACAAAACACAAATCTAGGAGCTCTTTATGATACAGACTAGTCTACATATACGTCTGGACACTCAAGGAGCTCTTTTTAGGCTTTTCTCTATGTACCTACTCATAATACATATGTATATTCTCTCAAGTTTTATTATTATCAGTTGCTTGTCTTTTATGCTCTGTGCATGATGTGGATGTGATAAAGTTCGCAGTCCTGCAAAGTCAAATTCGTAGTGCATATATGCCGATGGATGCTTATAGCTTCAGCAGTGATGTAAAAAGTCCCACCAGTGTATATATACTCCACATTATATTCGAGAGTGTCATTACTTGGTGTATAAATGCCACTTGACTTTATGATGCTTGGGATCGATACCAGTACTGCACATTATATTTCTTCTTTATTCTGGCGGTAGTAGCAGAGAGACTCTATGAAGCCGTTTTTCTTCTTCAGGTCCCCTATACGTAATCTTTTTAAAATCGTGCAAGGGATCCAAGAAGATTATTGCGAGAGCGTGCTATTCCCTACGCGTGATAACGAGGTTGATGTGGGGAGAAATATGTCGACCAGCACTAACCTTTAACATGAGCGATGACCAAATCCCTCCGCAGATCGTTGCCGAAAAAAGACAATTGTTTATGCTCGTTATCTTAAAATGAAGGGAATATTCAATGAAAACGAATATATCAAAGAAGCTATACGACCATACATGTGTTTTCCCTTATTTACGAGAGCGTCTAAAAGCCACAAAACGAAACTCCCGCCTAGTTTTGGTTTCTATAGTAAATAAGGCTCGACTCCTTTATATAGATGGGCGCGCGCACTTTCATTGTTTCAGATTGAGGGGGAAGACTTGCCCTAAAGGAAGTGATGGAACAGTAAATAAAGAATGAATTATAAGAAAGAGAGAGGGAGATAGAATAGGAAAGAGGACCCTTGTTGTACGAGGGACAGTATTTATGCATGTGTAGTGAGCCATGATATCGGCAAAAGAAAGGGAGTGCAACCAAGTGATCGGAGGGCAGGCGCAAGGACCCTGTGAAGAAAAAGAATAAAATTGGGCGAACCTGCTTGCAGGTATGATTCCTTGTACGACCTGCACCCGTCCACTTCAACGAGGTTGACAGGAGGTCATTTGCAAAAAAAAAAAAAAAGACGCTCTCCACAGAAACCCATTCTGTATATACATTTCAGATAAATGTATCTAAATGTATACATCTTGTACCTGAAATATAAACGTAGGTACGCAGCCATCCATATTTCATTCTCATGCTGATCCCTCGTTCTACTTATTTTCCGCTTATTTGCGCTTACTTCCTTCATCCCTGCCCTGTCCCTACGCAGGATAAGCCAATATCAGCCTGTTTGGACTTCGGTTGCGCATACACACTACAAAAAAACATCAGGTCTATAAAATATTCCTCGATCTAGCATACCCCTATTTCGTACATCTCTTTCGTTCTCTTCTTCGTTTTCTCTTCTATAGCCATCATCGTTTCACAGCATTTACTATCGATGACCGCGACTTCTTCTGCGAGTAGCTTCGTATCTGAAGAGCGGAGGCGTTCCAACATGAGCATGATCTCCTCATCGGCTACCACGGTGATTGTGGGTCCACCACCTCCGCCCACAGCAGCGCAACTGACCGTGATCCGTCGCTCGTGGGAACTCGTATCCGATACACGATGGCCAAACGAGCCACAGACCATGTCACCCTGCCAAGCATTCAGTATAGCCTTTTACGATGCCCTATTTGCTCTGGACAGGACTATTGAGTCTGTGCTATCCAACATTATCCTACAAGGCCGGGCCTTATCCGGCATCTTGTCGCATCTCGTCCGGACGCGGGTCGTTGTGGATGAGTCCAAGAATATCAGCGAAGCCCAGTTTGCCCAAAAACTCCAGGCTATCGGTGCCACTTATACCGAGTTCAATGTCCAGCCCTACTTTTTCGACCTCGTCGGTCCCGCCCTCGTCACTGCTCTCCAGAAACGCCTCAAAGAGGAGTATACCACCACCATGGAGGATGCTTGGCTTACAGTAAGCACTTGTCCAGTATGTATCTACGCTTGGCTAAATATCCCCGCATTGCGAATAGGCTCAACACTACGTGTCCTATCACCTCAAAATTGGTCTGGAAACCCAGCTGGCCCACTGGTCAGAAGATAGTTTATTTTCCACCGCAGACCAAAATAAGAAAAAGGGATCTTGTTGGATACAATGATCCATACCCACTCTATATATTTTTGTACACGTTTTGCTTATTCCTTCTGAATAATAAGAGCGCTTGCAGCTCCACCTCCATTGCAAACACCAGCTGCGCCATACTGGCCGGACTTGAGCAAGTGTGTCAGGGTAACGACAATGCGCGAACCAGAAGAACTATTTACAGATCACAGACACGCGTGAGCTACACATGTCTTCTCATTATTGCCCCTCCCCCCTTTTGCTTCTTACCCAATCGGGTGTCCGAGCGCAACGGCGCCACCGGCAACGTTGACCTTGTTGGTATCCAGACCCATCAGCTAATAAATTTAATTCGTGTGTATCAGTCAACCATGGTCTTGTTTACGCATGAAACCTTATCGTGGTTATGTTATTGACTTTACCTTCTCGTTGGCACGAGCGACAACGCTGAAGGCTTCGTTCAGCTCAAACAGGCTGATATCCTTGATATCAAGGTTGGCCTTCTTCAAAGCCAGAGGCAACGCCTTGCTAGGAGCGATAGTAAAGTCGATAGGGGCACACGCAGCATCCGCGAAGGCTGTTGTGTTCCATCATTCGGAAATGAGTTATTCGATGTTCCGCAAGCTATCCAGTTTATCTTTTTTTTTCCCATACCAATAATACGTGCCAAAGGCTTGACACCGAGCTCTTCAGCCTTCTTGCGCGTCATCAGGACGACGGCCGAGGCACCATCATTGAGCGTGCTAGCATTGGCAGCCGTCACAGTACCTTAAAACGAGAAATAAGAAGAGATGAGCCGATTGCTTAATTGAGAAACAGAAACCCCCTGAGGGAACAGACTACATACCATCCTTCTTGAAGACAGGTCGCAGCGACGGAATCTTCTCGTACTTGACATTCTTGTACTCCTCATCCTCCTTAACAACGATTTCTCCCTTCTTGCTCTTGATAGTCACCGGGGCAATCTCAGCATCGAATACACCGTTCTATGAACATTTGCTTCGGTAAACATCCAGACCTTCTTAAATGACAGATTCCCCCCCCTCTTTTTTTTTCTTTTGTTTCTGCTGTTTTTTACCTCCCAAGCCTTGGCGGCCCGCTTGTACGACTCGAGGGCATGTGCATCCTGGTCCTCGCGGGTGATGTTTTGTACCTGGGCGGTGTTTTCAGCACAGCTGCCCTAAAATACGATAAAAAAATATCAGCACTTCTGGATTTCTCATGCGTAAGCAGGTAATGTCCACAGTACCATGCTAGAATTTTCTGTTAGTTAATATTGTCGTGCTTCAATTAACCAGTACACTTACTGAATCTGGTTGTAAACGTCCCAGAGACCATCCTTGATAATGGCATCCGAGAGCTGCTGGTGGCCATACATGACGTTGCGCTGGGCATAAAAACTGAAATAGCGGAAAAAGGGTGCGGAGATCAATTACCCCGCTTTGGTGATCTTCACATGGCATGTCTGATAACTTACGGAGCGTTGGACATGCTTTCCATGCCACCTGCCAACATGATCTCGCGGTCGCCCGACTTGAGAGCTTGGGCAGCCATCATGATCGACTTCATGCCCGAAGCGCACACCTTGTTGATGGTCGTCGCTTCAGTGGACTCGGGACAGCCTGTTGTCGGCCCATGTGAGCGTCTGTTCCTGCTTCATGTCAAATGGTTTCGTTACCTGCACCCAAGACGACCTGGCGAGCGGGCGACTGGCCGAGGTTACCCTGAAGAACATTGCCGATGTAAGCTTCCTCCACCTGCTCGGGCTTGATGCCTTGGTGCACACATAAATTTGCTTAGTCACGAGAAACACCCTGGAGCGGGGAATGCATTAGAGATAGCCATACCTGCACGCTCAATCGCAGCGCGAGCAGCGATGGCACCGAGTTGAGGGGCAGTCAGGGACTTGAGGCCACCGTTGAAGCAGCCGACAGGGGTACGCACTGCACTTGCAATGACAACATCCTGATTCCAAATCTCGGTATTAATTGACACATTCACATTCCTCTCATGTTCTTCTCTTCAGAGACGTACATTAGGACCCGGGGCAGCAGTGGCAAAAGTACGGCGCGTCAAAACCTAGAGCGGCTGCATAAGATTGCCTATCCAACGAATTGCTTCATGGCTTACAGTGCGCAGAGGAGTGGCAGTCGCTTGTCTGAAGAGCATGTTAAATGGCGGGAACGAAAGGTGAAAGAGGTGGAGGAAAAAGTTGTTTGCCCTTTTTGTGGATAAGTTCAAAATCCAGCAACTTTCTCACGATGCCCTCTTTCAAGCCAATGACCACTGCTCCCGAGATTTCTGAGCTTCTTTACTGTTACTTCAAAATCATGTATGCACGCGGAAAATGTTTTAACCAACCGAGCTACGTTTCCGGATACCTACACCTACGCTCCTTCACTCGCTTAATTCGGATAACCTAACCGTTGGTAAGATCTTTATACGAAGGGGCAAAGATATAATCAGGTAAAGTGTTGTTTCAGGCGGCGGAGACCTTCCATAGCCATCGCTACGCATGGAAGCCATGTTTGACCACCCTCACGATGGTCAAAGCGAGACGAAATACGATCATACACACATATAGCCTAATAATACTAGTAAGTAAAGTTCTACCGAAGCACATACAGATGTGGTGCCATATACAGATCAACCGATGAGTGAGTACATCAGATATCGCAACTGAGGCATTTAGGGCGCTTACCTATTTTACAAATATGCTCATATGGAGGACTGACGATCCACAGGCTCAACCCGACTGCTCCTTTTTTACTGGACCATATTAGTAATGAATGCAATCTTTTACTTCTTTGATAGGTGGGTAAAGCTTAAAACGACCAGGTTGCGACGAAAAATTAGATGCTTTGAATGGAAATTCCTTTTTGCGGCGGAAAGTCACGGGTAGGACGGCCATCGGCCATCGCTCCACCAGAGCATTTAGGTATACCGTCGTAGCACAGCCTGTTTCTTTTTTCCACCCACCCACATCTGACGTATACCAAATGAAAAAAAAGAAACTAAAACCAACCATACTGTCAGCCTGTGTGGTGTCGTTCATAGGACGACCATGCGTGTGCACTTTTGTTCCCGTGCTTTCCTTGTGTAAAAAAACGCTTGCAGAAAAAAGGAAATCCGGGGATGGAGGTCAAGAGGAGCAGAGCAAGATTCTGATTCTGATAAAATTGTACTGCACTCCCTTCAAATAAAGAAAAGTCTGCTGCTCGATACGCTAGCAGCAACATCGTAAACATTTTCTTTTTCATGTGTTGATACGACGCCATATAAAAGCTATCTATATTCAAACTAAGCAGCGTAGCTGCAACAGTGTAAATGACGATATGAATCGCTGGAATCATCTTTCCACTAAAAATGAAGCATGCAGCCATAGATAGCATTGTTACAACAGCCAACCACGAATTCTGTCTATAACGCGCTACCTTTTACGATGCTTGTATAGAAGCCATTTGGCAAGCCGCCTCGCAGTAGAGAACCAGACTCGCTCTGTTGGGTAACACAAGGCTTCATCCTTCCATCGAGGTAAGTCTGCATGAACGATCGAGTTTCTAACCTGCTTGATGTATGTACCTCTCATACACCGTAATATAATGGGTGCTTTTAATCACCAGTATCGTATTATTTCAAACAGGCTGTGTAACATATACGAGCGCGACCGAAGATATCCGGAGATGTGAGGCGATTAACCGTCGACAGGAAGAACTGCCCTGTCATAAGTCATAAGCTTGTCCACGAGCTTAAAAAAAAGGGGGGGGGGAGCTAAAGATCATATTCCTGCTATGAAAGAAAATGATGTACAGGGTCAGTTGTCCATAAGATGGCGTCGTTTGACCAGAAAGCTGCAAGCAATCACGAGCTTTTACTGCCATCGATCGGGTAAGCCGAGGACATGAAGAAGCACCAGGTCATGTGGCAAAACGCTTGTGCCACGGACAATGTCCCGTGCGCAAAGTCACAGGGGCTAAAGAGAATTCAACGTGTGCATGTATATATTCCTCTGTTGCTGCTCTTTTTTATTTTTGTTTTTTAACCTTCGTCCTCTCCCGTTTTCTCTTCCGTCTGTGCTTTCTACTCTGTGCTTTCTGAAATAAAGCGCGCATCTCGTTATCATGGGACAAGCAACCTCCTCCAACCTGCCTGCTAAGGGCCAAGCGGTTCTCTGCGACTATGACGAGTTTGCATCCAACTCGCGTTTTTCCAAGGCGACTTTTTCCACATTGGCTGTGCCCATGATCATCGTTGCCTTCCCAATCCTGAACGCGTATACTTTTGTGACTGAGCAAGAGCTGACAGGTGTTAAGCTCATGGACGGCGCCATCGGTGGCCTCCTTGGCGTGCTTGGATGTAAGTAGATTGCTGACTGTCAAGAGCGACATAAGCAAACATGCCTCATTTGTTTTTCATGTGCTTTTTCCAGGGCCATTGGCACCCTTCCTTGCGTGTTATGGCGTCTTTCAAGTTCTTTTCAGTGATGGGCCGTCTGAAGGGGTAGCAGTACCACCCGAGATCAAGGAGCGTGCTCGACACGATATTGGTCTGGACGAACAGTTCTACAATGTGGCGGTGGTGGGGGTGTCCGGTACAGGCAAGAGCTCGGTCGTGAATGGACTGATGGGCTACCATGACAAGGATAAGCACGCCGCCATCACGGGTGAGACAGAGGCGACGTCCCGACCACGAGGGTATCGCCATCCAGATTTGCGGAGCGTTATCCTGTGGGACATGCCTGGTGCTGGTACCATGCAGCACCCTGCAGACACGTATTTTGAGGATAAGTTCTTGTGCGCTTTTGATTCACTTGTCGTTGTCACTGCTGAGAGGTAAAACTGCAAATGGGATGGGCGGTCATTCACATATGCTTTCAACGAGCAAAACTCTCACAGTCTTTCTTTGGATATATAGACTCCAGGAAACTGATATTCTCATTGCAAAAAAGGCCCAAAAGTACGGTGTTCCCGTCTTTTTCGTGCGCAACAAGGCTGACCAGGTAACGATAAACAATGATCACACGGGTGCACGGTTTGTCTGACACAACAGGTACGACTCCTTGGTTTGATTAGGCGGTGGATGCCAAAATGCGTCGTTACACTGGCAAAAGTAAGGACGAGCATCAGATTTGGTCTGTTGCAGTAGGCGAGTTGGTCAATGAGGTAGGTTGCTCATGCTAATGTGAGGGAGCGTTCTAGGCTCGTTCTTGCAGACTGCGCCGCTCATCTTTCCATTTTTTCATAGGCTCGCCATTCAATTTATAAGCAGCTCAAAAAGAACAAGCTCAACACCAAACGGCTGTTCATCATCTCGGCGTGGAATCTCCAAGAGTTTGTATCTGCGCTGAGCCAACAGCGATTGCGGGACCACATGCGTCTGATTGATGAGCAGCGGTTCATGCGAGAATTGATTGGTCGTATCATTGCCAAGCGACCGCCGGAAGACGTAAAGCGCAAAAACGAAGCAAAGAAACTGAGGAGATCTCAAGTGGCTGCAGTGTCTGCATAGTCTTCTTCTTCAGTTTTATTTCTGTTGCGGGTTCTTCTCTCCCACTGGAAGCAGTACGCCTGCAACGCGTCTTCCTTCCTCGGCCAGGACGTTGTATGTGGCCGCTGCATGTTTCTACATATGATTTTCGATTTAGCATAAGCCATACCCAGTTCATTCCCATCCCAGATCTCCCGCGCTCCCTTTCTTTATATCGGGTCGTACCGTATTCATCTGATCCACTTGTATTCCGAGTTTGTAAAAGTAATGCCGGAGCTCCTGCGGCACAGGTTGGAACTCTCTGCCAGTGCCAAACAGGACGAGCTCTACAATAACCAAGTAAATAACCCTCTTCTGTCTCTGTATGTATTCCTTTCATTACCTGGTTTCGGTGAAGCCACCTCAAATATCTTGAAGGCGTTCAAGTCAGGGTTGGTAAAGAGTTCCTCAGGTGCGCGCCATAAGAAAGCAGAGCCGTTCAGAAGGACGAGCGGCTGTTCTATTTGCACATTGTTCGAGAGAACGAAGCCTTTCTTTGTAATGATCTCCACGCCCACATTCGGGCCACGGTCAAACATGTTGCTAAAAGACGAGAGCATGTTCGTTTGACCGAATGTGTCTGCGCCAGGCGCTTCGGCCGGGACGGTTCGATTCGCGACTTTGCTGACCGTCTTATCTTTTAACAGTGGCATTTGTGTGCTGAACAATCGCTGACAGGGTCGAGTGAGTTGCATGCGAACGCATTGTCTTGCTGTTGATCGTAGTATCATATTGGTGGTCATATGTAATGTATAGTATATCTGTGGGTTTGAGAGGGGTCCAGTAGATAGTCCCAAGTCCGACAACAAAAATACAACACTTTTCTCTTCCATGCATTTTACAAAAGTCAAATGGCAGTGCTTTCTTGAGAGCCTGCTAATACTAAAGATTAGCTTCAGCATACTTAATGGATAAATAACAGTATCATTCATAAAGCATTTGGATGTCGAAAGAGTCTGTTATTGAGCTAACATTCCAATGTCGTCACGCTGAGCGTGCTTTACCAATATCCTGCTTATGATGCCGTACAGACCACTATCTTGTCGTGGATGGTTCCATCTATGCCATAAATAGTTTCTTCCATAAACGTAATAGAAGAACAGTGAATACGGATACTGATCCATAGCACATGGTTGTTTTATACATAAATTACTGTTGATTATCGCTCATATGACGACCCAAACCATCGTTAATATTCATGCATGCATAAAGCTCCTACCCATAATAGCTTCTTTGTTCGCGGCAGAACATGCCCAGAAATAGATACTTATATGTATATCTATAGCTGATGCTGTGTAGCGACGAGTGAGACACACATGTACATTTGCCACCCACGTCACGCGTTTTCTATATGACCCTATCTCGACCATACAACGTTCTTTGTTTTCATTTCCCAAAGGACGTCCTCTGCTTATGACAGAACATTTATATGCCCTATCGGGCAAAATAAACAAATGATGCGATAAGAATATGCCACTTGGATAGTCCTGTGCTGTTCGTGGTCGAGGTCGAAACTACTGACTAAATCCAAGGCAGATAAAAAATCACAAGCAAATGTGACAGCAAGTAACGGACGAACAGGAAACAATGACCGGTGGTCGTAGTGCTACTCTGGATGACCTAAACTAAGCTCTACTAATTATAGCATCGGTTTTGAATGGGCAGAGATATTCTATGTAGCTATAGAGAGAGAGGGCAAGTCAATCTGGGGTCGGCGGTCCAGGGAGGAGGGGGGAAATAATAATGAGAGACAGGCTGGCACTCAAATTTGGGAAGTTGCGAGGCCCATACTCAGTCAAGGTCCCGTGCCCCAGTGGAAGCTCCTTCTCTTTCTCACATAGTCGCAATGGTATGTATAGATTATCACTCAATCAACGAGAGAATGAGAGAGTACCACGGATGGATCAACGACGGGATGGATGGATGGATACATACGACTCGAAACCGTGATCCCCGAGATTGGCTCATTCGAAGCATGGCCGATTCACGATTCAACCACTCGAGTCATTCCATTGAATTTTTGCTCATGCATGCATTTGAATGTCTCTAGGCTCCCGTCAAAGCCTCCGAACTCCGTAACAAGAACAAGGCCGAGCTCTTGAAGATTCTTGATGAGCAGAAGCAGGAGCTCGCTGCTCTGCGCGTTCAGAAGGTCGCTGGTGCCTCCGCCTCCAAGCTCCAGCAGATGTACGTCGTTGTATAACTACCGCGCATTACCAGACCAAACCAACTGACTTGCATATTTTTTTTTTATTTTCATTCTATAGTGGTGATGCCCGCAAGAACGTTGCCCGCACCCTGACCGTCATCAACCAGACCCAGCGCGAGCAGCTTCGTCTGTACTACCAGAAGAAGAAGTACCTTCCTCTGGACCTTCGCGTCAAGAAGACCCGTGCCATGCGCCGTGCTCTGACCCCCTATGAGCGCAGCATCAAGACCGTCCGTCAGCAGAAGAAGGAGAACCACTTCCCTCTGCGCAAGTACGCTGTCAAGGCTTAAGGAGTTGGTGTTTATTTTCTAATAAATCACCCTTTGTGTGCCTGCCAATCAAAGCAACCCCATCCTATTCTTTATTCTGCTACCTTCACGTCTGAGGCTGTCTATGTGTCTATGAAAGGAAGTGTTTTTCGAGAGCTCTGTTTCTTTATGTCTCTAGCCATATCCGTTTCCTTCTATCCGTCAGATCAAAAAGGGAATTTCATGCGAGTCCCTGAATATTTACTCTTCTTGTTTTCTATCCACGTTTGCCACATTACTACTTCTATGCTCATTACTTGCAAGAAAGAAGCACCTACGACTAGCAAGACGCCAAGGGCAGCAGTAATAACCGATACAGCCATCATCGAGACAACGTCCGCCGAAGAGGATCTAGCATTGCTCGCACTTAAAGTAACAGCATCCCACCAGAACCCCAAGTCGAAGCGTGTGTATGGCCGCAAAAATAAGAGAAAGCAATCTTCTGGACGGATTCCACGACCGATGAACTGCTTCATGGCCTATCGACTTGAGAAGCAAAAAGAAATTTCGCAAAAATGTCCAGGCGCGAACCATCGCGACATATCCAAGATCATTGCGCGGTGGTGGCGCAACGAACCCGAAGACATCAAGAAGCAATACCGTGACATTGCGGAAGTGAACAAGGTTGAACACTCGCAGAAGTATCCGGATTATAAATACACACCCAAGAGACGAGATAAAAAAGATAAAAAGCCAGGAGCCCACAACAGTGAAGCAACCGATGCCGTTTCCGCGGGAAAGAGTCGGCCAATGCTCGTGTGCTCTCATCCTGACACCTTCCCCGCTGCGGTAGAGCCACCTTCCGTCGTATTGCATTCTGCGCCGTCTTCCGAGTGGTTTAATACTTTTGTAGAGACGTATCCAGTTCTGAACGAGTCGGTGTCGTCCACCTCCACATCGTCCGTCCGGTCCTATGAGAGCCAGCCTCTGCTTTTAGAGTGCAGCCTCAGCACCAGTACAAGCACGAGCACTAGCACGAGCACGAGCAGCAGTAGTAGTAGCGTATTCGGTGACTTTATGGCCCATGGATTCTTGGCTTCATCGGCATCACTCTATCTTCCACAGGAAGTATTGCCAGTCTATTCGCTTGAAGAGTACTTGGCGTCGGATGCATCCGAGGAAGTGACGTCCCCGAAATACCCAAATTAAATTCGCAGTATACACCTTCCTTTTCCGTGATTTCAGGATCGAATTAGATAAGTAGGATAGAGCTGAGGCTGCCGTCATAAAGAAGTTCGAAAATAGATCGCAAATATTGCAAAGAAAAGAGCATAGAAGGTTTATTACGGCGAAAGAAGAATGCGCTGAATATGCTGGGAATGGAGGCAGTAGATTTTTTCTGCTCAGCCAAAAAGAAATGTGGCGCGCCGTGGAACATGCGAGAAAGCCGGTGACTGAAATGGTAAAGGGACCTTTTCTGGTTTTCAAAAAAAGTTGAAAGGGTGTTTGACGACCACGAAAAAGTGAGCCTTCCCTTTCTCCCCTTTTTGTCTCTTCTCATACACCATGACTGCCGAAACCGAGACCTTCTCCTTCCAGGCTGAGATCTCTCAGCTGATGAGCTTGATCATCAACACCTTCTACTCCAACAAGGTAAATAAATAATGCCTCTTGCATGTCTCCCTTTTCCAAAAGAAGAGTTCAAAGGAGAAAAACATCATGACGCGTCAGGAAAAAGAGGAGAAAACAGAAAGACTAAAAGTCGATCCCGTCACTAGGAAATCTTCCTTCGTGAGTTGATCTCCAACTCGTCGGATGCCATCGACAAGATCCGCTACCAGTCGCTGACCGACCCCTCCGTGTTGGATGCCGAGAAGGACCTCTTTGTCCGTATCGTGCCTGACCGCGAGAACAACATTCTGTCCATCCGTGACTCTGGTATCGGTATGACCAAGGCTGACCTCGTCAACAACCTCGGTACCATTGCCAAGTCCGGTACCAAGGCCTTCATGGAGGCTCTCTCCTCCGGCGCTGACATCTCCATGATTGGTCAGTTCGGTGTCGGTTTCTACTCGGCTTACCTTGTTGCCGACAAGGTCCAGGTCATCACCAAGCACAACGATGACGAGCAGTACATTTGGGAGTCCGCTGCTGGCGGTTCCTTCACCATCACCCGTGACGAGGTCAACCCCTCCCTGGGCCGTGGTACTGAGATGCGCCTCTTCCTGAAGGAGGACCAGGTACGTTGGAAAAAAAAAAGATTTGCTGGGTTTGGATTTCCATTTGTGACTTTTCTTAACACCTGTACTTTCTCTACAGCTCGAGTACCTTGAGGAGCGCAAGATCAAGGATATCGTCAAGAAGCACTCCGAGTTCATCTCGTACCCCATCCAGCTTCTCGTTGAGAAGGAGGTCGAGAAGGAGGTCTCCGATGACGAGGCCGAGGCCGAGGCCAAGGACGAGTCCGAGGAGAAGCCCAAGATCGAAGAGGTCGAGGATGAGGACGACAAGAAGGAGAAGAAGAAGAAGACGATCAAGGAGAAGACCACCGAGACTGAGGAGCTCAACAAGACCAAGCCTCTGTGGACCCGCAACCCCGAGGACATCAAGACCGAGGAGTATGCCCAGTTCTACAAGGCCCTGACCAACGACTGGGAGGACCACCTTTCCGTCAAGCACTTCTCTGTTGAGGGTCAGCTCGAATTCCGCGCCATCCTCTTCGTGCCTAAGCGCGCTCCCTTCGACATGTTCGAGGGCAAGAAGAAGCGCAACAACATCAAGCTGTACGTCCGCCGCGTCTTCATCATGGACGACTGCGAGGAGCTCATCCCCGAGTGGCTCAACTTCGTCAAGGGTGTCGTCGACTCTGAGGACCTGCCCCTCAACATCTCGCGCGAGATGCTCCAGCAGAACAAGATCCTTAAGGTCATCCGCAAGAACCTCGTCAAGAAGTGCCTTGAGATGTTCGCCGAGATCGCTGAGGACAAGGAGAACTTTGACAAGTTCTACGAGGCTTTCTCCAAGAACCTCAAGCTCGGCATCCACGAGGATACCCAGAACCGTCAGAAGCTGGCTGATCTCCTCCGCTACCACTCCACCAAGTCGGGCGATGAGATGACCTCGCTGAAGGACTACGTCACCCGCATGCCCGAGAAGCAGAAGAACATCTACTACATCACCGGTGAGTCGCGTGCTTCTGTCGAGAACTCGCCCTTCCTTGAGGGCTTCAAAAAGCGCGGCATTGAGGTTCTGCTCATGACCGACCCCATCGATGAGTACTCGACCTCGCAGCTCAAGGAGTATGACGACAAGAAGCTCGTCTGCATCACCAAGGAGGGTGTTGAGATCGAGGAGGACGAGGAGGAGAAGGCTGCTCGCGAGGCCGAGGAGAAGAAGTTCGAAGACCTCTGCAAGTCCGTCAAGGAGATCCTCGGTGACAAGGTCGAGAAGGTCGTTGTCTCCAACAAGCTGACCGACTCGCCCTGCGTTCTGACCACCGGCCAGTTCGGTTGGTCCGCCAACATGGAGCGTATCATGAAGGCTCAGGCCCTCCGCGACAACAGCATGTCTGCCTACATGGCCTCCAAGAAGACCTTTGAGCTCAACCCCAACCACGCCATCGTCAAGACCCTCAAGGAGAAGGTCTCTGCTGATGCCAACGACCGCACCGTCAAGGATCTGACCACTCTTCTGTTCGAGACCGCTCTTCTGACCTCCGGCTTCTCGCTCGATGAGCCCACCTCGTTCGCCAACCGCATTCACCGCATGGTGTCGCTTGGTCTCTCCATCGATGAGGATGAGGTCGAGGATGCCCCTGCCGCTGCTGCCCCCGTCGAGGAGGAGATCGCCACCTCCAAGATGGAGGAGGTTGACTAAATGCTGCCTTTTTCTCTTTTGATTCATTCCCCAAAATCGCCTGTTAATGTTCTGTAGATACATTGTATTCAAGACTCAAAATTGGAGTTGAACAAAAAAATAAAAACTTCACTCCTTATCTTTCTATTCACGGATATTCATAAAACGGCTGTTTGGATATTCTATCTTGTTGCGCTTAGTATCTAACTGACCGTCCAAAGCGGTGTAGGCTGCGTCAATGAGACTACGCTGCGGCGTGGCGCTGTCGGCGCTGAGTTCCCAGAACATAACACCAGCCATACCGGTGGAAGCGACAAAGTCGCATTTGGCCTGGACAACGTCAGGGTTATCATAAGTGACAAACTCACGTGTGGTCTCGTCGTAAGAGTACGACGCCCACACGTCGCGATCGACAAATTCGGTGGCACCTGCTCGGGGCAAATCTTTGTAGTCATACGATCCAGCCTCCCAACTTCCGTCCGGTACGCCCTGGAACTTGGCGTGGACGCCATCTGTGTTGGAGAACCCGCGGCCGTAGACCGGGATGCCTAGAACCAACTTACGATTCGGTATACCCGCCGCAGCATAGTAGGCGGCGGCGTTCTTGTCATTTAGTTCGTCTTTGCCGCCCAAAAGCGCAGCCTGATGGCCGGTGCGCGGATCCCACGGGCCAGCATAGTCGTAGGCCATGAGGTAAAATAAATCTACGTAGGCGTTCATTTCCTTAAGATGTAGCTTGCGATAGTCTTCTGGTCCACAAGGGACAGCGACGGAAATGATCGCATCGGAACCGAGCGCGCCGCGCAGGTCTGTCAAGAGATCCACGTAGGAACGTGCTTCAGCGTCGTCTTGGGGCATTTCCCAGTCAATGTCTATTTTAAGCATGTCAGCCGTCTTCTGTTGTTATGTTGACGTTCACAATGATGTTCGATGATAATCCGTCGTGAGGATATCGATGTGTAACTATTTCAACTCACCAATGCCATCGAAACCATAGTCGTTCATGTGTTCAGCTACGCTGGATGCAAAGTGCGCACGACGAACAGGGTCGCTTGCGATCTTTGAGAAGTTGCCTGACCAAGACCAGCCGCCGATGCTAAGTGAGACCTTGAGGTGACGGTGCTTTTTCTTGAGCAAGTTGAACTGTTTGAGGTTGCCGTATAAGCTGGTATCATCGCCATCGATCCATTGGTCCGCCTTGCCATCGATAGTCTGGTCTGTCAACAGATAGATAGACGTGTGAAAAACGTGTTTGACCGAGCGTTCCTCGGAAAGCTGTACCTTCAGGGAAATGTTTGTCTCTGTCAGCCCAGGCGTCCTTGGCGCGCAAAAAAAAAAAAAAAAAAAAAATCAATAATGTGAGTATGACACAGACATGAAGCGTCTTAAACAAGTACCCCCAGTACAACTTCGCCATCATCTTGCACATTAGCAAAGGCATAAAGAACATGCGACAGTTTCTCGGCCTTCTTTTCTAGATCGACCACATTGTACTTGCGATCGTAGATGCCCCTACAGGTACATGAATCCAGTTATGAGTGCATTGCTGCGAGAATAAACCAAGAACTGTACCAATTCACAAAGTAACCGGCCATCACATACGACGTGGACGGGGTGATCTCGGGGTCGGGTTGTTTCGCAACCTCGTCGTAGAGACTGCCGTGCAGCCAGCTCAGAACGAGAAGAATAGCGACGGTTGGCACGAGTGCCACTGTGCATAGCACAGACCTTTTCTGTTCCATGTTCGATGGAGGAAAGGATAATATTTCTGTGCGCTGCGTGCAACTCCCCGTTTCCTGTATGACCCTCTCTCACGCCACGTTTTCTTTATCCTTGTCTCTGACTCTCCGCCTCTACTTGCACGTATCCATGACACTAGAATTCCATTACATAGCGCTTGCTATCCTGAAATGAAAGCTGTCCCCCATTGTGAGAATCTCCATACTCTTCGCAACAGAGGAAACTCTAACCTTGGTACATACGTGTGCCACCCAGGAGAAAAACAAAAGAAAACCTTACCGGCTTTTGGCACACCCACGCGTATCAACATATAATTATACAATACATACGTACTGTAAACTCGTACATACATTTTGTTCTCGTGTACCCAAAAGCCCATCAACACAGCACCGAATGCTAATAAAATAGAAACAGTGCGCCCCTGCGCATCAAACAATAACAACAACGCACAAGAGTTTTCTTACCATAAGCATGGCGTTTTTGCTTCCATTAGGACACCAAATAAAGCTAGTTCGTCGGTTCCTAGACGCTGTCTGTATAATATGCTGTAAACGTAATGTAAAATGGGTGTGTTGTGATGCACGTAAGGGTCACTTGCCCTCTCTCGGGTGTGAAAACGGAGCAGTCAACCTGATTCCGAGACCCAAACTTTAAAAATATACGCAAACCTATATGCTGCAGCAAATCCAGCCCGTATCGTTTCTGTCGATTCATTTATTTTGTAGTTCTTGGAACAGCGGCATATTCTAAGTGAAGAAAGGAAACAATACATGCACGTAAAGAAGAATATCAAATTCGCATGAGAGCTCACAGACAATGGGTATAATGAGCCCATAAAAAATAACATGACGACGCCAATCGGTTGCTAACTGCACGGACGCATGCTGCGAAAATATCTACACAGCATTGTAATATTATTAAGTGAGTGTGTGTGAGGACACGGGTCTTCCACGCTCTTCGACAGGGCCGTGGGGGGTTACGCATTAAAAAGGAAAAGTGGCGATGGGGGAACTTTCTTTTCCAAGCTTCATTATCCAACAAACAACAACGAAAGGAGATCGGCACCCTCGCAAAACCTAAGGCTGCTGTAATATTGAACATTTGCGTCGCGTTCGGGCATCCTTTACATTAAACATTAAGACTTAAAATAACCGCAACAGGTTGCACACAGTGATTCTATGTATAAGTACTTATTTATACGCGTGTGGGAGCTCAGATACGCGTTTAAATGCATGCATATATGTGAGTGTGAGTTGGATGTAAGTGGACAATGCGCTTTTTTTCCCGAGAAAATGGAAAGGGGGAAACGCAGTCTGATGGATGAAATGCGACAGAGAAAGGAAAAGAAAGGGAAGATGTGGTCTAATCTGTGCGACGGTGGCCTGGGCCTGCCAGTAAGTTTTCACAACACAAGAGATCTGGAAGCGGCAAGAGGGCAAATATTCATGAGTTGTTTCAGCCCATGGTCACACCCACTAATCCACGAACGGTTACGCCAACGCGGCTCACGGCCCGCCCCCACCCGTTAACCCGTCCGCCGCAATCCTAAAAAAAAAAAAAAAGAAAGAAAGAAAGAAATTGATGCCTTGCTTCAGAATGTGCGCACCGCTTGTGTGTCTGTGTAATACCAAGATAATCGGAGCGACCAGCTTGTTGGAAGCGCGCGCGCTGACCTGTACTGCGCATGGCAGAGGGGACGGAGACGCATCCGATCAGTTCGGCCGAATCGCTTGTCTCCTCTCTCTTCATTTCCCATACCATCATCATTACTTTCCATCCCAAATCTAATCCATTTGCCGTATCATGATGACAGCTTGACAAGTCCGGTGAGGGCTGAAACAGTAATCTATGGTGTCATGGATATACTACAGTAAAAAGACCCGCAGCAGTCAGCCATCAACAGAGCGCATAGAAAGGGGCCGAAAGGTCTCAGGACGCAAAAGGACTAGAAGGTCTGTGAGCGAGTCAAAACGCCTTGTGGCACCTGATGCGGAAGCAAATGTCAAAAGGACCTTTGTTGGGAAAAAGAACCCAGCGCTCGACGGGCGGTCGATCATCTATACAAGGCATCTTGCTTGATTTTCTTCTGTTCTTTTTGTTTTGTAAACTGACACGCCCCTCTCTTTCTTTGCTCAATTTGACGGATATGCCGTTTGTGTTTCCACGTTCTCGACCAATGTTCCGGCATGAGACAGGCTAAAGGATGCGCGACGAGAAAAACTCATCGACGTTTGTCTTACGATATATAGGATTTGTATAGTAATTACATCGTTCCACATCTTTTCACACATTCAGTGGGTTTTTCTGTTTAGTCGTACTCAATATTTTTTTCACAAACTGTAAAGCAAAAAAAAAAAAAAGTAAGGCTACACAAGTGCTTTGTTTATACATATTGTTTTTCGGCCTGAAATGCAGTAGTATATATAAACCCAAGGCTCCATCTCACGGACCAACACAGCATCTCTCGCAGCTCTCTCTTCATATTTCTCCTTACACAAGCTCAAGTGTATTTAAAAAATGTTTTGCAAGCATCAACAACGTCGATTTTCTATGGCTACTGCATCCGCTATGCCTGTCATTCAGCACCGCCCACTGGTGCCACCCGTCAACGTAACGGGCGGTCAATGGTATGCCAAAGCCACTACCCAGGTCTTTGATCACTTAAGTGTTTCTTTTTTCTGTATAGCTCTTGGTGTGGTAAATATGGCCACCAGCGAGGAAGCTGCCCGTTCTTGAGATAAGAACAACAATTTCCGAAGAACATCCAAAAACCTCCACACCAGAAAAACACATTGTATCATCCATATCCTGTTAACATGACTATTGCAACAAAGCCAAGCAACATTTCCATATCCCCACCCCTTCCACCAAAAGCATATGTATTTCGTTTTTCTTTTTCCCCTTGTATATCATCTCATCCACTGTTCACAAAAAGTCACCTTATGCATACGTTCTCGAAATATTCTCATCTCGAGTATAATAAAAAAAGTCCTTTTGTCCTTTGCTGATATGTTTTAATCTGCACGTTTTCGTTCTACCACTGACCGTCTCCTGCTTTGACCTGTTTGATGCATTTCATCACACTGATCTTCTCCACAAAGACATACCCAAAAAGTGTACTCTTTTCACAACAAATACGCCACGCAATTTGAATGCGGTTGCCTGTGCCTTCACCCTTCTAACAAAGTGAATTTCCGGATAGATAGAACAGTATAATTAGTGTATTTTACTATATAGATGCTTCATTAACTGTTATGAGTTTTTTATTATGACGCTGTGATGATGATGAAAGACTTTGTGTCTGCGTAACATTATCATTTGTAATAGATATGCCCCTGTCTTTGCTTTCCCTTGCATTCTCCTGCAAGGAGCTTGGCGCGAACGCGGACCTGTAGTACACGTTTCCACTTCAGGCATGCTATCATGTACTGTATCAAGCCTTCCTTTTTTTTTCCTTGGTTCCACGAGAAGGTATAACCGACTGCAAATAGGCTCCAGCGGCTTCGTTAGCGTGAGCGCACGCCTGTCACAATGCAAACCTTGTTTGGCGGTGCTTCGTCCGCTTGTTATCAGTGCATCCGTTTGTGATATTAAAGCGGTTCGTATGAATAGGTATAAAGATCGATGGGGGCATTTAGATAATGAAGACACAAGTTTCCTTCCAGACCTTTTTACGCGCTAATCTCACGACAGAGAGTGAAAAAAAATTTTTTTTCTCTTTCATCTGCATGCTTAACTGACCCGTTTCATTGGGTGGCGCATCAAAAGAAAGTTGAGCAGGGGCGTTGTCTTGCCTTTTTCTGTTTCGACCGCGTTTGCCAACTGGAATTTTTTTTTTCTGCGCAACACGCCGCGTTTGGCGCGACAGCGCACGGAACCCTTTCCGGATCGAAATGTCGGCAGTCAACTGATAAGCCGGTGCTTGTTCCCCAAACAAGTCCTTCTGCCGTACAAGCTATACTTTTTAAGCTCGACGATCTTGGTGACATGTGCTGATGTACGCATCCTGCTTCCATCAGGACTGATGATGATAATCCTTTTCTACGACAACTGGAAACAGAAATGAAGTTAGTATAAACCGTCGAAATAATATTTAAGAGCATAGATACCCATGCCGAAATGTATGAGACTCGTAGAACACTGTTGTCAGGGCCATTAAAGTATGCAATGTAGTTGGCTGCGAGCCCGATCCGAGAAAGTTCAGCGTCTTTGTATATCGAAAGTTATGTATTAAATGTGTGTGTGCCGGGTTTGCTTTGCATTTAGACCGCGTCAAACCTTCTTTCTTGGCTCCGACCTTGGAAAGCGCACTGATGTGCGGCATGTCGCGTGATCCATAAGAGTCAGAGCTTGTTTGAGACAAAGGGCGCACCGCGCCGCCCATTCACTCGTGACACAGTCGACCATGTAATACTTTATTTTTTCTTGTCACATCCTTGACAATTTTCACTTGCAAAAATTTGTTTGTCGTATTTTGTTTGACATTAATGATTGGTGGGAAGTCATATTTCGATGACAGTGTTTCGCTGGTCTAACTGGAGTAGGAAGAAAATGAAAACTAAGTGCAAGATAAATGACCTTCTATTCTATTAGGAGCTGAGGACACACAAGAAGAATGTTCTCTGACCTCATTTTTTAATTACTACTATATAATGAACAATAAGTCGCAACAAACAATAGCTCATAGCTGTATACAAGAAAAACAGAGCAAGCAGTCAGACATGTTTAAGGCTAGTCGAAACATCTCCCAGGAAATACACAAAGTATGGTAAAGGAAACATTCACCTTGTGCAGCTGATTATTTGGTACTATGATTCCCCAAGGATACATTTCAATAGCATTGAGGATGAAGCAGTACTGAAAGAACAGGAGCACGAATACCATTCGGTACTCGCTATCATGGGGAGCTCAACAGCCATTTTAGACATTTGAATAAAGTGAAATTTTAATGATTTGTAGTTGGAACCTGTATCAGCTTGGTGAAACTGTCTACTGTTACTTCTATGAAATATAGACTTCTAAGCGATATCATCATGCGACATGAATAATGTGGTAGGACGATTTGCCTGTACGAAGGACGCACACTTGATTGTCCATCAAGTCTGCTTCAGAAAGCTTGTAGACGACATCTGTCACCTTGGTATTGTTCAGGTACATTCCGCCTGATTTGATAAGCTTCGAAGCAGCGGCTATTGAATCGCAGGTAAGTTCTACGCGCTGCTAAAAAGTGTTTGCCTTACATTTCGACGCTGTGGCCTTAGAGATAGTGGAAATGCCCGCCAATGTATTACCGACAAAATCTGCTTTGCTCACCATACTGAACCGGCTCGGATCGTTTCTAAAGGCGCTGACGATGTCTTGTCCCTTGATAGTACTCAAGTCACCGCCAAAAAGGACCTTTGTAGCTGTTTGGGCATCTCTCAGACCGTCCGCTGAAAAAGAGGAGAATATTTATATCAGCGATTGCTCGAATGCATGCATCTTACTTACAGCCGTGCACCAGCTCAGTTGCTTCATTGGCAAGGACGCGTTGAGCCTCTCGCTTTTCCGGGTTTTTCTGGATATCAAATTAGATAACCATTATCATAGCATTCTTGCAAGTTCATACCACATGCTCCTGCATGATTTCTTCCACTTGTTGCGCTGAGAGAAGAGTAAACATGGGCAGATAGCGTCCCACGTCAGCGTCTGTCGATCTCATGAAAAACTACCACAATGTTAGTAAAGGCACGTTGCAGCAAAAAAGGAAAAGACTGGTACGAACCTGGTAAAAGTCGAATATACTGGTCATTGTGGGGTCCAGCCACACTGCATTGCCAGCGCTCTTCCCAAATTTCTCGCCGGACGACGTTAAAAGGAGAGGAATAGTTATGCCATATGCCCGCGAGGCATTTTCCGATCCGTTGCCATCAGCTTCGCGCCGCTTGTTGATCATGTCGATACCAGCTGTGATGTTACCCCACTGATCACTGCCACCCAACTAACAAATAGCAAACATCAGGCATTAGTGTACGCGCTTGTAGTACGACAGTGTTCTTTCAAACCTGGATCTGGCATTCGTGATGTCGGTTGAGATAATAGAAATCATACGCTTGAAGGAGCTGGTACGAGAACTCGGTGAAGCTGATACCTTGGTCACTTGCTAATCGGGTCTTGACACTATTTCATGCCACATTGTTTGAGGAGCAGATTTGAAGATAAAAGAAGGTATTACCTTTCCTTGCCCAGCATGGTGCTGACACGGGCATAGCGTCCGACGTCACCGAGAAATTGTAGTGCGGTCATGTTGCTGAACCAGGCGTAGTTGTTGAGCACCTTGGGAGGTTTGACAGGATCAGAGAAGCCGCGCGCACTCGCATAAACAGACCCATTCTGGAAAAAACGGTGCATCTGTTTCTCGATACCGGCAACATTCTGCTCGAGCACTTCAGGACCGAGCGGTACGCGCTCAGATTTGCGGCCAGACGGGTCACCAATACTGCCTGTGGCGCCACCCACCTAATCCTAATTCAGTAAATAGGACTATTTGACAGCTGTATTTCTTACGAGCGCAATCGCCTGGTGGCCACGAATACCGAAATGAAGTAAGCCCATGAGAGTGACGAGGTTTCCGAGATGGAGACTGCGTGCAGTGGGATCCACGCCACAGTAGATTGTCGTAGGCGACTGTGTATGCTTTATGATATCGGGGCTGTGCTCTGGTTTAGAGAGGGAAGAGTCATATTGGGAATCTCAATGTCGTACCTTGTAATGTCAGCCACCAAACCGCGATCTTTCATGTCAGTAACAACATTAGTAGAAGAAGACGACCAACGGCGGAAGCATGCTGCTATAGAGTAACTAGCTACTCGTGCCTGAGGTGCAGCCACCCTTGACAACATTTGTGTGTGTACGAAAAAGGAAGTGGCTTCTGGGCCTCAAAGCGGTCCCCAGAAAATAATGCATGACTCACACAGCAACTTCTCTTCGTTCAGCTTTCATAAACACGAGATTATACGTATTGGCATCACTGTATCCTTTTCCTGTTGAGGGTTTTTTCAGTGGCCATCATGAATAAACGCCGCCTTGCACAAACGCGTGATTTATCAACAAGATGTGGTGTATTAATAAATAGATGTGAGTGACGTAACATGAGGGCTGCAGCGCACAAGAAGATGAAGGTCCTCCAAAGTCATTGAAATAGACTTATTTTCATCAGTAGAAGATCAACATGAGTGAAGTTCTATCCTGTGACAGTTATACGGTGAATGCCGATCTCTGCCGAGAAGGCTTGACTGAGCACTGATATATAAATATACGCTCTACTACTTTGCAGATATAATTCTCATAATGGATTGTGAAGATATTGACCTTTTCCACAGGGCTCGTTTCAACATGAAAGCTAACAACTGAGAGACATGGAATCAAACGCGATCGAGTTGTGCACTTGGCCAGGATACCGCGTGCGTGCCTGAGTTGCAAATCATAAAACAAAAAAAAAATTTTTTTTCTGGATATAAATTCATCTTTTCCTTTCCCTTGTTTTTCTTCTAACTTTTTTTCGTCGAAAAGGTAAACTATCAAGCACCAAGATGATTCAGTGTGCTGGTTGCTGTGACAATGATGATTAAGTATTTCGTTGATGCGAACCGAGCTATACGCTATGGCTTGTTCGCGAACAAACCATGAAAAAGTTGAACTTGCCCTCTCTGAGACATCACAGTCAAAACCAGCATGCTGTCTTTCACTGACACAGTTGTACTCATGCACATTTGAAAATTAGATACTCGTTTTCCCTCTTGGAATGATTTACTTGGATATAAAGTCGATAGACGATAGTACGCATGATGGAATAAATTGTTTATTTGCTACGAAAGACTTAGATGGGGGCTTTACCAGTGAACTTGGGGTTTTGAATGATCTGAGGGAGCAGAGTACAGTGAATACAAGTTTTTTTCCCAGGGAAGTAGTGTCTTACCTCGATCCAGTACTCGTCGGGATCAGCAATGAAGGCAATATGCTTCATGCTGCCGTCTGTAAGACGCTTAATGTACTTGACGTTGAGCTGTTCGAAGCGCTCACAAGCTGCGTTGATGTCATCGACCAGGACAGCAATATGGCCAAAGCCACGGCCAGGCTCCTTGTTGCCATTAGCATACGCAAAGTTGTCATCGTTTTCGGTGCCCCAGTTGCTGCAATAAAGAGGAAAAGATATTGACGTCAGTTTACCCGTATTTTCATCATGCAATTAATGATACTTGCTGCGTAAGCTCAAGTACACCAGGCATGCTGAAGCAAAGCTTACGCTTCTCCTCCTCAGACTCGGGCACAGAGTCCACATATGCGAGGAAGTAAAGCGTAAACTTGCCACTCTCGACATCGTTCTTAGTAATCAGTCTGCAATGAAGCACGATGAGACGCGTTTTGTCAGTCAATATAGACGCGTACTATGCCCAACAAAAAAACTTACTTCATGCCAAGGACATCTTGATAGAACTTGATCGAGGCCTGGGGGTCCTTTACACGGACCATGGTGTGGTTGAAAACATAAGAGGAGGGGTTGGTCGACATTATAGAAAAGTGTAGAAAAAAGGTTGCTGAAAACTACCAGCCCGGACCGCTTTCTCGCGGACATTTATAGGCAAGGCCTGTTCCATCATACTGCATTCATACAGCCAATCAATGCAAAATACCCATGTTTGTCACACTGTACATTTGCCCTTAACTTGGGAATCGGTATGTGTCAGAGTATAGTGCTATCCTCTCTTTACATCAGTAAACAACTCTGCCGTTTCTTCTTCTGGTTCGATCCTGCGTGCACTGCTTCGGGTCCACCTGCGCTCACACTGACAACGCGAGTTGGATCAACCGGGCTCTGCCTCAAAGTCGGCGGCATCACTTGAGAGACTGGTCTCGATCGATTTGATCGCCTTTCGCTGGTATTGTCATGCTCCTGCTGCTGCAGAGACAAAGCAATGGCGTAGCTATTGGCATTATTACATTTTATGCATGAGCCTCTGATACGCCCTTCCCTGTCTCTCCTCTTACTCGAGATCTGCACTGGCTTCGGCTTCTGTTGCGGGTGCGCTGGGTGGCGGAGCAGGATCCCTCAGCACCTGCGACGGCTGGAAGTCGCTATCGAAAAACTCAGACATGCCTTGATCCACGTCATTCAGACTCTCCCAGACATAGGATTTCTGTCCAATGAAGCCTGAATCGGTAATCAGGGTATAGAGCATATGTGTCTCGGGGTGTTTGTAAATAGTGGAGAACTGTCGAAGGAAAAATAGTGTCTATCATGAGCAAAAGCCAAGCATGGTTCGAGAAGCAGCATACATACATGGTTATTGCGGAATATCACGCATAAATTGTTGTCGGGTATCATTTCAGAGAGTAACTCCAAACCGTAATATGTAAGTTGCGTTGCTGTATCTTGCAAAAAGGCTGCAGCAATGAGACCTATCGTCAATATCAAGTGAGCTGGCCTTATCTTTTTTAGTCACATACAAGTCGTCATTACCTTCTTGGATCTGCTTTTCTTCCTCAGCAGTCCACTTCTTCGGTTCGGATGGGTTTCCTCTGCTTTGACCGTCTTGACAGTCCACGACGATTCCGCTGCTAAGCGTGTCTCCTTTTACGACGCACTCAACGACTGAGTTATACGAGCCGCATTTTTCTACAATGGTCCTGAACGTCTCCTCATCCTAACCTGGATATTAAATCGTGTGTTCATATAGAAAAGCCAAGTGGCGTACCTGCGGGTCAGCGATCCAGCCATGTACGAGATCCACATGAAACAAATCAAACATGGCAAGTTCTGCGGTAGGCTCAAAGTCCCGTATAGAGGAGAACCGTACGTTAACATCTATGTGAAAGCGCAAGCGCGGATTAGGTACCCATACACATCCAGACCACGGACTTACCAAGGCCAGTCTGGAGGTTAGGTAAGATAGATAGAGCTGCATCGAGATTGTATCGGTAATTTAGAGTGTATTCGGACGTCGTCTGTTTTCCTTTCTGGTCAGACCCTTCGTATCCTGATGCAGAATCTTCGTTCACAGGCGAAATGGTAGAAGGGGAGCTCGCAAGCGGCTGTTCTGCTGCAGTCTTAGGAGTTTGAGTTTTGAGTAATCAGGTTTTTCTTGGAAAGACAGTGGTATACCTTTTCGGCAGGGCTGTTGTTCAGTAAGTGGTCACCGAGTCGATCGACGAGATACTCAAAAGTGACCATTTCTCTATCTGGCGGCTGAATGACCAGATCGCCTCGCAATAATAATACATTGCCTGGGAATCATATGCATATTTAGCACGCAGATAAAATGATAATACGCGTTATCACTTACATATTGCTACCAGTGGACATGGTCCGTTCTCTAGCAGCAGATGTTAGGAAGGAATAGGTGACACAGTAGAATATACCATTTTGAGTGATTATCTTGACAGGCCGCTTTTCACGCCGGTCGAGATCGAACCATTCTATGTTTTTCACGAGGTACTCCTGAGCCGGACCCGAGTGTGCAGCTGACAAGGGACGCGAACGAGGTTGCGGTGGAGACCTCTCTTCAGGAAGAGCGTGTGGCTGCGGTAGCTCTTCCGCTTTGGTAAGATCTGTTCGTTCGTGAACGGGGGTCGCATTATCTTTATCGTCTTTGCCGTCTTCGGCGTCTTTGTTGTCAGTTGTTGCTGTCGTACTGGAATGGCTGGCCGAGTCCATACGATGAGGATTGTCATCGGCTGCAGTCGCCATAGTCATCGTTGGGGCTTAACAGCAATGAGAGCTTGTATAGGATGAATAAGTCGTGTTAAAGCTGATTTACCTTTGGAAGGAGGAGATGCGGAACAAGGAGCCGGTTGTTCTTGCGGCATATGGATTTAACGAAAGAGAGGAAAATAGGAAGACCGCGCATTATCGAAATCTGCTGCACCCGCCCAAATAAGAAATTTAGTACTGTGCTTTTTGTTTCTTATTTACACACTCGTACTGGTATTATACGCTTCAAGGACCAGTTGATGGGATACAGAAATGACGTTAGTCTTGCCTACGCGTAAAACTGCTCTACATTTTTTCGGTTGAGGATTTTAAGAACCTTGCATGTGTGCTACACAGCAATTATACATTCATGTCACATGATTGAGCCAGATTTTCTGTCAATGACAATATCATCATGGTTATACGTGTAGAAGATATAGTGGAACTCGAAGAGTCTAGATATGCTATACAATATAAGCTTGAAATGGTCGACCCTTGTTGCACTGTGGCACTTATCCTTTACTCAGAGTGAACATAATTGATGTTGTCCACAACTATGATGTCAGCCATTGGTGACCGTTGAATGGACATGATATACAGATACTACTGTATTTGTTTCTCCAACGCAGGATGATGCTAAAATGGGCATGCTATGGAGAAATCATATACCCCTCTAAATGACGTGGATAACGATGTCAATAATGTATATATTCTAAAAGAATTCACAGATGATTGCAGCTTCTTATATTGGTAGGAAAACCCAGACTTGCTGGCATAATTAAAGTGACATCATAGCTCGTCTATCATAGGAGTTGTGTTTAGTGCATCAGGCCTGGAATGCTTTACACACATGAGATAGTAGCGTGAGCCTTTCCAAGAGCCCGTGCTGTGAAAAAACAAGCTCACGACACCATGTGATATTTTCTTTGACCTGACGTAGAAGGGTAGAGAATGGAGGAAGAAGGAAGAGTGTCTCTTTTTTTTTTATCAACAGCAGCAGCAGCGTCAGAGCGTTACGCCAGAAGTGTGTGACAATCTTTACCGAAATAGGTTGTGAGATGTGTCGCAAGTTGACCATCATGACTCGCACTTTCGTCGCTTTTCCCTTTTCTTTCGTTTTCTTTCACCTTTTACGAATCGACTCTACCCAGACAAATGGATTCTGTTTACAATAAGGCTAAAGAAGTTGAGCGGAACCTCGACAGGAGTCTATCCCAATACAAACAGCTCAGAGACGCCGAGGAAAAGACCAAGATTCCTAAAGTTTATCTTGCCTTGGGGGGCGCCTTTCTGGTCTTTCTCCTGATCTTCTTCAATGTTGCGGCGCCGCTTATCACAAATTTTATCGGTTGGCTTTATCCAGGTACGTGGTCTGGTCGAGACAAGTTTTCTTTCAGGCGTATACTAAGTTTTGCGCATCGCTTTCTTTGATATATTCATGTGTACGACTTCAGCTTACGAGTCGGTAAGAGGTTCTTCTATATTCGTGAAACTTAATTGCTCACGTGTTTCTTTCGATGTGTGCTTGATAGTTTAAGGCTATCGAATCTACGAGCCCCAGTCACCGAAAGCAATGGCTAACCTATTGGTCGGTCTTCGGCTTCATACAGATGGGCGAATACTTTACGGACACCCTGCTTTACTGGTTCCCGTTCTACTTTTTGTTTAAGACAATCTTTGTTCTCTGGCTTGCACTCCCCCAATTCCGCGTAAGTACTCTAAAAAGAGATGTGAAGGGACAAAGTGCAAAAGACCAACTCTTTCGGCCTTATTTAGGGTGCCGAGATTATGTACACGCGCATTCTTCAGCCAAACACCTCGTTTCTGAAGGGCAAGATGCAGCAAGTGGAAAACAAACTGGCTAGCGCCCGAGAATCGACCAAGTCCCAATGATAACAACCGTAGCATGGACTTTTATAAACCATAGCTCCATATGTTTATACCAATGATATATATAAATGTCTATAAGTTTTTGTACAATCAGCTTTTGAATTTGCATATGATGAGCCTCTGTTATAATTGTGCAAACTGTCACTATCCTACAATCTTCTGTCTTTGTAAGAAGAAAAGAAGACTCGCAAACCCAGAGGATACGACAATAGCTTACTATAGTACATCTCTACCTCAATTTTCACATAGTATAGAGAGTATATGTGCGGTCATGAGCAAGGCAACATGAAGTCATATGTAATTTTGGCATAGTGTTTGCCGGTAACGCCATGGCATTTATGGAATTGCCAACGCAATACATAGTCCGAACTTATCTGATAGGCGGCGCACTTGGATCCGCCTATTGCTCTTCTCCTTTACTTCCCCCAGCGCTGCCTATAATCTGTTTGCCACGCCCTTAATTAGCATCTAGTACACTCCTGGTTGCGTCTCATGATTGGATTCATCATCAGTCGCTTCCCAAATGCGTCTGTCCTCAGAGCTACGTATTATTTTCATGAATGTCGCCATCAGACTAATTATCCTTACCAGTAACAACATTTTTCTACCTTTGACTAGGTAGATATTTCGTCTGTCGTACATATTATATAAATATATGATGTACAGGTCCTGTTTGCTGGCACAGTAGAGGTGTTTGAACCCTGCTTTAGTCACATACGTACTATCCATTCTATCTCGTCCAATTCTCTGGAGATATGAATCTATGATTAGAGAATACAGGCTCACTTTAGGAAAATCTAACGGAATTGTCTAAGAAACAGAGTAGAAGAAACACACAATGAGCTATATAGCGGTCCATTACAATAAAGGAAGTCGTAGATATAATTTGCTCTCTAACATATTACTTTTTACGAACAGTACAGTTACGTAACAAACGTTAGTAATAAAATACATGATTCCAGTGGTCGGTGCATTCAAGTGCATTCTAGATCCGCACAATGGATCATTGCTTCGTTAGCCATTTCGTTATCAGCTAACCATTTACGATATACTGCAGTGAAAGACACATCAGGGCATGTATACATGTACATTGCTATACAGATTCAGCGACTAATTGTGATATACAAATAGATTATCAGACAGGAGCACCAAGCACTGCATATTAATCACCATATGGCGTGCGCTTGCGTCTTCCTCAACGCGCACCCTACCCACATCGACCTGCGCCATTTGCTTTGGTTACTTGACACTGTCGGGTAAAAGCTGATTATGCACCCTGTTACAGGGCTTAGACGTTGTAACCAATGCGAAATTATAATGCCTTTGATCGAGGTAGCACTCGATTCTATTTTTTTTTTTTTTTTGCCATAATATATCTGCTTCAATTTCTTTTTCGTCACCCCTTCACTTGGCCTTACACGTCGACTGAAAAATGTCATAGGCTAAATACCCGCTATCTAGACGTGTATAGATATATCATGACATACGATCGAAATCTAGTAAAAAAAAATTGGAACTGACCAGGGAGCATATAGAAAATGCCGCAACCTTTATAGAGCAAGCGACGATTTGACATTCGTTTCACCTGCTTGTCTTTTAGTGCGATTGGATCGACCTCCGCTGGAGGAATGGGCTAAGCAAAATTTTCCATGAAAAGTAAATTAACACGGGTGAGAGCATCACAAGCGGCATTTCAGGTGGTACATTTCAATTTCACTCCTCGCTTAGATCTCTGCATTAATGCAGAATATGTGTTGTACTCAACTTACCGCTGTTACGCGAAGCAAGGACGGACCCAGTCAGCTCTTCAGAGAGCATGTAGCGCCAGACGACAAAAATAAGTGGCTGGACTGGCGGCTTTCATTTTTATCGTTCCACATTTGTGTGAATTTTGTGCCTGTCCTATTCAATCGAGGACGGACACACAGAGGTCACTCAACTGTCTGTCAGCCCCCCCCCCCCAGAAATCATTTCTACCTTCCGTTGCCTCGTGCTGCATGTGGCTGTGTATACTTGTGTGCTGTAACCGCGCGCGGGTTCTGGTCCTTGTAACTGACAGGCATAATCTGTATGACAGCAAAATCCACGCTCGAAGGTTATAAAAACGCGTGCATGTTTGGCTACCATGGCTTTTCTTTACTTCCTACACACACATAAGTCCCATTATGCGTAGCCTTTTGCTTGTTGCCGTCTCGGCCTTTGCTTCCATTGCTGCTGGTGCCGCCCCCTACATTCAGGTGCACAACAACTGCGGTTACTCCCTCGAGGTCGGTCAGTCCAAGAACGGCGACCAGTACGGCACCTCCGTCCACGTGCCTGCTGGTGGCGACCACACCTTCACCTTTGCCGAGCACTGGGCCGGTCGTGTCTGGGGTCGTAAGAAGTGCACTGGCCAGGACTGCACCTTCGCTGGCATGTGGAACCCTGCTACCCTTGCCGAGGTCAAGTTCCAGGATAACCAGGGCAAAGACTACTACGATATCTCGCTTGTGGACGGTTACAATGAGCCCATGTCGCTGGCTCCCATCAACGGCAACGCCAAGGAGGTAAACGGTGACAAGCACTGTGGTACTGTCGTCTGTCCCAAGGGCCCTGCCTGCCCTCCTGAGCTCCAGCTCAAGGACAACACTGGCGCCGTGATCGGATGCGAGAGCGCTTGCAGCAAGTTCCGTGAGCCCAAGTACTGCTGCACTGGCGCTTTCAACCAGCAGACTTGCAAACCCACCAACTATTCCAAGCTTTTCAAGGCTGCCTGCCCTACCTCGTACAGCTATGCTTATGATGACGCCACCTCTACTTACATGTGTGTCGCTCCTGGCTACCGCGTTGTCTTCTGCCCCAAATAAATAAATATGTAATTATGTAGTTTAGCAGCAGGGTCTGCCTAGTAAATATTTTCATTATCAGTTCGGGTGTTTGTCATTAAGTAGCATTATCAGACTTTTCTTGTGTATGTACATGGTAACTCACTTTGTTATTATTCATGAGCATGTAGCGGTCAATCCATGATTATGTAATTTCATTGGTACATCGGCTTACGAAACACACAAATGTCGCCAAATGAATCGTCTCAGTCAAGGTCCATATGTATTGAATATCTGTATGCTTGCCCTGAGCATTCATCGTAACAGCCATGCACTTGGTGTTCGCTGAACGTCTACTCTTTGCTGTCTGACTTTGCAAGCTTCTCGCACTAGTCATTGTGGAACCCGAGCCATGTAAGGCTTTTTTCCAGCGCACGTAGCACAATGATCGTATCGATCTTAGCTTGCAAATCTTCTGTGTCATCATATAGCGCCATGCGGTATTGGAAGTTGGGGGGGGGGGACATTGCACGACGTCGCTGTGAGAACGGACTTTTCATGCACTCATGTACAGTGCTTTGCGTTTGAAAATATAAAAGTTGCGGGGACATGGTACAATTTTCAAATACGAAATACGGAATAATGTAGCTCAGTAGTATCTTTGGGCTCTCAATGCAAAGGACTTTGGCCTTTCGATACAACCTACGTAGTGAGCCGAATACAGAATAAAGTGATATTTAGTGATGAAGACGGTCTTGGTATCAGTATTTCGAACTTCATCTGAGTAGCACAGTTTAACAAAAGGGCTAATTATCAAACCAGCTGTGTGTGGGATATACCGTAGATAGCTTTGACGGCGAACTCGGCCGACCGGTTTCTCCTTTAGTAAGGCGGTGTGTACAATTCGCTATCCACTTTATGTAACATTCATGGGCATTATTATTCACGGTCATGCCACGCAGTCACCAAGTTTTCCAGCGCTTGTTCTTGCTTCCTACATGTACTCTCCCTCTTTCCAACTGCCAAGATACTAAGACCAAATGAAGTCTTTATAAAGTGAATTGGTGGCATGCTCAACAACTAACCCATTGTTCCAGTCCTTGATAAATGCGAGCGTAAGATTATTGTGCGTTGGTTACGAGAAGATTCGGTCCAGCAGCTGAGTTCCAGAGAAAAGCAAGCCATTGCTGCTTTCCTGGATTGCATGGTAAGTGATTATATAGCTAACTATTAATTCCTGCCGTATCATTGGATACTGACGTATCAATCAAGGCGACAAAGTTTTTTTTTCTGAGTATATCGATGCCAAACATCATCACTGGTGTAGAATTTACATCACTTACTGCCCAAGTCATCTCGGTAACACGATATGCATTTGGTATGCACATTCTATTTATTAGATTATTTGAACCAGTTAGAATACTAAAGTTTAACGTTCATCTACCATGAGTCATCAATATCGCAATTGCTATGCATGCCAGTAGAAAGGATGAGCGAAGGTAGGTGTGTACAGATTTCTCTCATGGAACAAGTAGTGAGTTTGAGAAAAATTACAGGTGGAATATAGACTAATTCCTCTATCTTGTTCTTTGTAGCCCATTGCAATCCCTGCAGTTACTGGTGTGGTTGGTCGGGTTTTGCACGTCGCTTCGAAATCCAAGGGTCTGTTGTGACATGACCGAAGATGTTACAAGAAGGCTTGTCAAGATCAGGTTGTTTTATAACTTAAAAGCATGATACCTTCCTTTTCCATAGCACCTTGCCATTGTAGTGATACTTTTTTTTATTTAAAGCTCTTCGAGAGCATCTGGTTTTCGTTTTTTAGGGGTGGTATGTAGGTTCAACGCATGTG
Organism: Syncephalastrum sp. PYS2702; assembly: GCA_023630325.1. Taxonomy (NCBI): domain Eukaryota; kingdom Fungi; phylum Mucoromycota; class Mucoromycetes; order Mucorales; family Syncephalastraceae; genus Syncephalastrum; species Syncephalastrum sp. PYS2702. The sequence continues at coordinate 20,920 of JAMAMT010000043.1, read as the reverse complement.
AAAGCGAGAACTGGGACGTGCATTTGAATGCAAAATCCTGTGGAGTGGATGACTTATTTTTAAGTGGTTCTCGATCAACGTGTGCTTGAATGCACGATAAACTAATATAGAGGTTTTAGTTAGTATTGTCCACAATTAGCACACATTTTGCGTTACCTTTGCCTGTAAGGTCAGCTCTAAGATGGGTAGCAGTTTCGATGGAATCATGCAAGCTTGAACAAGAACTTTGTAAAGTTTCCATGGGGGATTCTGAAGCTGAAGCCGAGGCTTCGATGAACTGAAATTTGAAGTTGATACTAGAAATTGATTCTTTGCTTGACGTCATGCGGCACACATATCCCGCCGGACAATCCATCACGGACAGACGAAATCGGAAACCTATCACGTCTGATCAGTAAGTGAAGAAAAACAGCAACATGAATTCCTACCCGTTTGGTTCATGCATACTATCCGTAACTCATGGACAAGAGCCTGTTTACCGTCGAGCTTCGACGCCGCGCGGTCAAACATGTCTTTCATGGTATTGGGGCATAGCAGCTGGGTCTCGATCAACTCCTTCTTTGTCATAGCTGCTTCGTCCTTCTTGCCTGACTCGGAAACGCCATACTCCACGCCATTTTTGACGAGCACAAGATCCGGTCTTACACTGGTACTTTTGTTGCTGACAGGCTTGGTACCTATGACGACGCGTTCCTCATTGACTCGCGCAGAAGTAGCCATGCATAATCGATCCCTGAACATTCCATAAGCGACATATTATCAACTGAAGGTTCGAAATGTGCATTTACCTTGTAGTATCGATATGTAACCGATGAACCCCCATCAGTGATATGAGCGAATACTCAAAATCGACATTCGAATCCAGTCCTTCAAGTGTTGGACCGGGTCAATGAAACCAGGATCAGTCGCTGTTTTCCATACAAGCGGTGGAGCTCGCTTCGCTTCGTCCATGGCTGACACTTCGATTGCGTTCCGGCTGTGAGTGAGCACGTTCGCCTGCGGCTCCCACGGATTGGTTTCCATATTTCCTTGATGCCGTCCTCCTCTTTCTCTAGATCGTGAGGAATCTTCAATGCATGCATCCTCCTCCTGGCGCCGGCGCTGATGGCTGATTGTGATGACTGACCTTCCTCAAGGATAGCTTTGAAAATCATCATTGCTAAAATCACTTTTCCAGCACGGATCGTTTGTATTCAGCACCGAAGAGTGCACAGGGCTGAGGTAGAAGGGGTGTTAAAAGCAATCATAGAAAGGGTCATTGTGTCTACTTACGGTTCGTATATGCACTGCAAACCAAAGCGGTATGTTTCATCTACAATCGTGCCACTTGGCAATACTCGTTTCTTCGCCGTGACACTTATTCGGATTCAGTACAGAATTCGCGTTGGTCATTGCGTTCAAGTACGATACGGACGTGCGTTTGAGTGCAGCTCGGTAAATTTCTGTACTTATGCCCTTTCTGTTGCTCCATTCAGCAAGACTGAATCTGTCTTGAACGATTGCTAGGAACAAGACATTCTAATCACTGCAAACTGTAAAGAGGGTCCGCACTTTTTGAGGAGGATCAGTGACTGGGTAAACGTTGGTCACATGGCTCGTCTCCTGCAGGTATTTCCGTGTTGAGAGCATCCTTCAGGCCATATAATGGTTGACACTTGCTTCGTGATGAATTTGCTGCGTGAAAAAGCATTTAGAGAGCAATCGATCCCCAACTCGGCTTCCGCCTTGGCCGCGCCTTGGCAGATACATAGGAGTTAAGGAGGATAACAAGTTACAAGATGAAACACTTACGATAGGGATGTTGAGTTCCTGGGCTACGTATACACGACCAAACTGTGTGCTCCAGGTTTCTATGAAGGACGGTTTCTTATCATCAGTGTGCTCTGAATGGAATCTTCCTCTTCCTTTACAAAGTCGCAGAGCGCTGGTCGCTTGTTCCCCTCGATTGACTTTTGCAAATAGCTTGAAATAACTATCAATGACCGTTGACACGCTACATTACTAACGATTGTTAAAGCGTGGTGAATCGTCTCCATATTGACACTGTGTAGTAGAGTACCCCACACTTCAGCCATGACTATTAGACGCGAACAGATTCCTATAAAAACTCGCGCGCCTCTTTCTTAGGCAGCTGTTTTCATTCCATAGTATAAAGGATTAAATCGGATTGGAGTCACGCTGTTTCCTGCCATTATTACTTTTGCTCGCATATAAAAACAACCAGACCACGCGAATCATTAGTGATGGTCAGCCACCAGAGAGAATAAGACGATAAAATAGCTCACATCACAATACTTATGTAGGACGAGCACGCGCAGCATGAGTGGTAGTATAGAAAGTAATACACTCGAGATCCTCGATTTTATTTCTAGGTACACTCGGAATGCGGAGGGCAAACTTGGTCCAGAGCCGAGCACAGGAAAATCCTTACCATACATAAAGGAAGCCCTGTGGTAGTGGATCTGTGTTCCAAAATGTGTCGGCATGTCGGTTACTTCCAACACATGCCACGAATGAGAGAGGACGAGGACGTTGAGCATAGTCGCCCGGCCAAGGGCTGAGGGTGTGCACTGAGCGTAAATAGAGCGACAAGACTATCAGCAAAAACTTATGCTGCTTGATATATGAGCACAAGAGAAGCTGACGTAGGTCAAGGGGACCAGGGACGTGCGGTCATGCTAGGTGGATGCATCCTCCGGCTAACATACCAGGCCAATGAGGCGCCGGGTCGCCGAGCGAGGAAAACGCGGAAGCCTTGTGCAATAATGTGCAGAAACGGAACTAAATTCAGCTGGATATTGGCATAAAATTTGCAAGAATCGATCTAGACGTTCGTCAGACCGACATTCACCATCAGAAATGATAAGATAGAAAACGATGATGTATTCGGTATGGCGTACACAGAGAACTTGGGCTGCACCGTAGCTGTGAATCTTCCCCAGATACGTCTATCTACATTTGTCCTCTATCCGCGCCTTTTATGTAGCTAAAATTTAGAAACGGGCGGGTAGCAGCTAGCTCAAAAGGTGAGAGATAGATACGCTAGGTAGGCTTTAGAGACAATACTGCGATGGAACCGGGCAAAGCCAGTCGGTGAATCAAATGTGACAGGTCGACGGTAATTTCATGCTTTGTGAGTGCGATGCGCACCATTATATCATTCTTCACTGACAATGAGTTCACGCAAACACCGTCGCGATCCCTCGCCAGAGAGCAGCAGTTCTCGGAAGAAGAAGAAGAGCAGAAGCGATAAAGTAGAACAACGCAAGTGGATACGATGACGAGGGCGTATGCATGTGTGATAAAGAATGCATATGCCCTAAAAAACCACGAGCATAAGCCCATGCTGACAAGCGTCATAGCCATCTCCCAAGACGATTTCTACGAAAAGGCCAATGAATTCCGGCTATGGCTGAAGGAAGAAAAAGGTCGCTTATTTGGTGATCTCGACAAGGATGACACACGCCATTATTTTAAAAAGTTTGTCAAGCAGTGGAATCGAAACGAACTCGAGCCCAAGTATTACAAGGGCATCAACTCGACACAGCTTGCGAGTTCAGACACGACCAGCTATAAGTGGGCATTTGCCAAAGAACTCGACTCCAATCAACAGGACCTGATCCGGGATTCTGTCGATACCATGACAGGGCGTCGACGCCCTCAGCCCGTCGGTCCTTCGCGACCCGACCCAGCAGGTACTTTTCCGCTTTATTCGTTCACCCACGAAATAGGTGAATCTAACCCCAGGCTACTTTCTTTTTTTTTTTTCTTTTAAAAATACGTATAGACATCGAAGATGTACGAGACCGTGAGCGGGCTGCGCGCAAGGCAGAACGCAAGCGCGAAAAGGACCGACGAGAGCGCTATCTCGACGAAGTGGCGCCCAAGGCCGAAGGCCGCGAGGCTCAGTTATTAAAGCGCAGAGCTCAAAACGCCTATCACAAGCGGGAACGCAGCCCAGATGTCGAACTGAACGAAACAGACATGTACGGCGGCGGCGACGATTTCAAGGCGATGCTGGCCGCCCAGAAGCGCAGAGAAGCTCGCCAGGAGGAACGACGCGAGGAGCGTCAGCGCCAGCGCTACGGTGCCTCTACCCAGGAGCGCATGGCCCAAATGCGGGCCAAGGAAGATGCGACGATGGCCATGCTCCGGGAGATGGCTGCCAATCGAAAAGCACAGGGTGGGTTGTGATGTGGACAGCAAGAAAACCATGGCAACCGTTGATACGTGGAAATCATCCCACATGTGTAAACGGAGACGTATGCAAATAAAGTGCAAAAGAAAAAGTGGAGGCCAAAATTCCAAAAACGATTGGATCCTGTATTACGATGAATAGATAAAGTTAGAAATACACAATAAGAGAAAAAAGGAGGAAGAGGAAAAGGTGTTCTCCAACAGGAGAAAGAGAAGTTTGGGGGAGGGGGGGTATGGACGCGAGAAAAGCACAAATGAGGAGTTAGCGTTTGCCGAGTTCGGACAGGATAGCATGATACAGGTTGCGATAGACCTTGGCATGCGGTGTCGCGCTCGCTTCTTCGTCCTCTGCTTCGCGCACCTTGACGCCCAAGCGACCGCCGGCCCAGCGGGCTTGGTAGATCAGTACCGTGAAGCGCAGCGACTCGTCGGTGACGTCGGCCATGTCGGCGTCCGCGGGCAAAAACTGCGTCCAGTTGGGGTAATCGCATTCACACAGCATCACATACGGCTCAGCGACCGAGGCATCGGCACGAATGTGCATAGTCGAGAAGACGTCGGTCAGGTGATCCATCAGTTGATTAGGGCTGATCCGAAACAGGTGACGTCGATTAAAGTTGAAGAGACTTTTAGGCTGCACGCCCAGCATGGGCATTGGCTCCGAGCGTTGTGTCTGCTGCTGCTGCTGTGAATCGTCTCCGTCCATCGAGACGCGGCCCGGGGGCGAGTGGCTGCTCTTGCTGGCCGCAGCTGCTGCAGCCAGTCCGCCTGCCGCCGCGGGCATGGGTTCGTTTGCGCTGGCGGCTTCCATCGAAGCGCGCGTGTATTTCGAGGAGCTTCGGTTGATGGACAGGCGGCGCCAGGACGACCGCGGGGCTTGGTCCTTGTCTTTCCCGCTGGTGCTATCGACGCGCAGGAGCTGCTGGAATGTCTTTTTGAGAGGCGTCGACATGGAGGTTGAGATGGGCTCTTCGATGGGCAGCTGCGGGAGCTCCTTGCCATTGTTGTTCTGCTGCGGCTGCTGCTGCTGCTGCTGCTGTTGTTGTTGCTGCTTGTCCTCCAGTGACTGGCGCTGGATGTTGGTGTTGGGAAGCATGGCGCCTAGACGCTTAGCCGCGCTCTTGCTGCGTGCGAGCAAGGTAGACGAGCGGGCGGTGGGGAAGTGGACGCTGCCGGATCGGCTGATGCCGGAATCCTCTTGGCTCAGCTTGGGCGTGCTGGGTGCACGGTCGGTCTTGCGGCGGGTGAGATTGCTCTGGAAACCCGAGCGGGTTGTGATGGTGCTGTTGGAACGGCGAAGCGAGGGCACCGACTGCGCCGCGGCCTGGCCTCGTTTGAGGTGACGCTGACGCTGGTCGTACTCTTTCTTCTCCTTGGCGAGATAGTAGATCGAGACCAGCGGGTCGTACATGGCGGGCAGATTCTGCGGGTCGTCCATGACCTGCGAGTTGCGCTTGCCGTTGCCGCGTATGCTGCGGCGCCAGCGTGGTCGACTTGAATGGCCTTGGTTAAGCAGCTGCTGCTGATAGTTCTGGTCGATTTGAGAAGCGGCCTGCCGATAGGCTGTCTGTGTGATGATGCCCCTGAGCTTGTCAGAAATCTCATCAGGGGTGCCGAAGCCGAAGCCGCCCATGCCCTCGACGATGTCGAGATCGACGGCGTCAAGCGGCTGCCGGTGTGGAATGTGGTTCTGAATTGGTTCGTCGTAGCCCTTGTTCATCCATGGATGCACACGGACCTGAGATAAGGTGTACCGCTTTGCTGGGTCGACCACCAGGATTTTGGTAAGCAGATCAATACAGTCCTTGCTGAGGTGCTCGGGGTATCCGTCCACTTGGCCCGCCTTGATCTTGGAATGCAGGGCAGGGAGCGAGGTATCATCGAAGGGAACGCGGCCACAAACAAGGACATAGAGAACGACACCAAAGCTCCAGACATCGACCTCAGGGCCGGTGTAGTGACGTGCTTGCAGGAGTTCTGGAGCTGCGAAATAGAGCGAGCCGCAGAAGGTGCTGAGGAGGCGCGAGGGTGAGTAGATGTTGGACAAACCGAAATCAATGATTTTGACATCCTCGTCGCGCGTGATGAGAATGTTTTCTATTTTCAGGTCTGGGTGCCAGAATAGGAAAAAGCGGGGTTGAGAGGTACACTCGGTTAGGCATGGAGCTCGTGCTTACCTCGATGGACAATTGAGTTTCGGTGACAGTAATCTATAGTAATGTCACGAATAGAGAAGACAGCATGCAAAGAATTGCATATTATCAGTACTTTCTTTGGCTCTGGGTGTTGTCAACCCCTTCCCCCATGAACTTGAATCTTACCCAATGCGCTCAGGATCTGGCGTGCAAATTTACGGGCTTGCTTTTCGCGCAGTTTGCCGTGACTGATGATGTAGTCGAGCAGCTGACCACCGTCGACGTACTCGAGGAACATGTAGTAGTAATCGCCTTCGTTGACCCACTCCTTGAGCTGACAAATGTTGGGGTGCCGCAAGAGCTTCATCATCGCCATCTCGCGTACCGTCCGCTGCTCGCGTTCCTTCGGTGTGTCCTTGGGGTCCTTGGCCTTGTTGCCATTGTCGGCAAGCGCAGCCAGGTTGACTTTGGGCATGATCTTGACGGCATACTGTGTAATGTTTAATATTTTGGATCGGGGAGTGGTGTGTGAGAGACGATGGATGATGCAAGATAATGAGTATGCTATGCTGGGTAGTGTAGTGTTGTTTGTTTTTGTTTGGCCTATTCCTTACTTGTTGTCGGTCGTCCTCGGTCAGGCACTCTGCCAATTTAACCTTGCCCATGCTGCCTGCGCCGATGGTCTTCCTGTAAATGACATAGTTCTGGATTCGCAGGACCTTGCGCCGTTCGGATTGCCGTCTGCTGACGAGGGACTCCTGGCTGCGGCGCTTCGGGTCGCTCGTCTGGCTGTGTGTGCTGTTATGGCGATGAATCGACGGAGACTTGGCAGATGTCCGTCTTGGTTCGGTAGATGACTTGACCGATGGCGACCTCCGCGTCAGGACTTCCGGCTCTCGGTTCTCTGGTTGTAAATGCAGTGCTGGAGGGGTGGGCGGTTGTGATGCAACGGTGGCGACTGTCATTATTTCTGTACGGCACAATGGTGGGGTATGGACGAGGGAAAGAGAGGGAAGAAAAGTGGGCAAGTTACAAATAAAGAATGGGTGGTGGAGCTGAGGAGGGAGAAAAAGGAAAGCGAGAAAGAGGGCAGCCTATACAAATATGATATCGTGTTATAGTAACAGTGATAATAATAATAATAATAATAATAATAGCAATAATAGTAATAAACGTTAATGTTTGAATTGCTCGGGATAGGAAAAGGGAGGAGACCGACGGCAAAGTGGGAATGAGAGAGGGGAGCGAGAGAGAGAGAGAAAGAGACAGCGTAAAGTGGAAGTAACAAAAAAAAAAAAAAAAAAAAAAAGGCACTCGCATTCTCTTCTCTCGCACTTCACAACGCAGGCACACGAACCAACAAGAAACAGATGGGGTTATTTTGGGAGTTTTCGTGTCACCGCGGGATCACAAGGGAGTTGCAAAAATGCAAACGATGTAACAAATTCATGCTTTAACAGAGTTTTATATAAAATGAGAGTTTATGCGAAAGGTACCATTGTCTGAAGGCGTTCAACACCTTCTTGCTCAGTCTGCACCACGCAAGCGCGGTTGCCATGCTGATACAAGTGGCGTTTCACGAATGGACACGTCGCCAAGACAAGCAGTTGGTTTTCCTCCGCCCATCTTAATGCGTGTTCTACTAACAGGTCTCCCAGTCCCTTGTCACGATAGTTGACAGGGATTTCCTACATAAAAATAAAGGACAAAAATAATAGACGATGTGAGTTCTCTTGCGAACAAGCACATATACCATACATATACATATACATATAATATGCATATGCATATATGATATAGATTAAATGAAGTCTGATTCTCTTTATAGGCATACGTACGGTGTGATAGAATTCGATGAGAGACCGTAACCGAGTCGGCAAGTAGCACAAGGCTGCTGATGGTGAAGAATAGAAAGAAAAAGGCAAGACGTTAATTATTCCTACCCATTTTGACTTCTTTTTTTTATAAAAAAAAAAAAAAAAAAAGAAAAGAAAATCATTTTTCATACCAATGCTTCCAGGCATTTCAAGCCTGATTTTGAACATGCAGCTTTGCTTGTCATGGACAACATGGGGAGATAAATGTAGATCCTGCGGTTGTTGTGGCTGTGGTAATTGCTGTTGTGGTAAAATTGATGTATGCTGATGATGAGCTTTTGCTGCCAGACCGGTCTGGACCCCTCGGGAGGTGGATGAATTTACTACTGCTGCTACGGGTACAGGTCCAACTGCTGCTTCTGATATTGAGGCTGCCGCTGGTGCGGTTGCGGGTGCTGGTGAGGACGTTGCCTTCCTTTTCTGTATGGATGGCGGCGGCAGAGCTGCTATAATCCGCTGGCCGATACTGGGTTGTGTGTAACGAGGTTGGTCAGCGACGCCCGTAGGCGGCAAAGAAGAAGAGGAGGAAGCGGAGGAAGAGGACGAAGCGGGCGAGGAAGGAAGGGTAGAGGAAGGGGAGGTAGCAGCAGAGGGGGAAACGCAAGCCGGACTCGTATTCGTATTCGTATTCGTAATAGTCATGGTTGAGGCCGTGGTTGCACACGAGCCCATGAGATCGGTCGATGGAATAGAAGCGGGTGGCAGCGGTGCACAGAGCGGTGGAATGGGCGGTGCGCTCGAGTTGGAGTGGTTTGTGTGCGGTGATCGCAACAGGCGGGATGTCGAACTGCTCGTATCTGAAAGCACAGGAGACCTCAAGGCGGCCGTCCGTCTACGCTTGTGCCGATGCCTGGACACAGCCAAGCCAGTGTGAAATTCCAAAACGACAAAGGCACGGAGATGAGCGAAAAGAGAGAAAAAGCGGTGGGTGCGAAAGGGGACACAAAAGCAGAAAGCCCAGTCAAGAAGACAAGACAGAGAGCAAGCGAGAGAGGAAAAAAAGAGAGAGAGAAAAAAAAGAGAAGACAAGGGCGTTCAATCCCGGGTGAGTGGGTGGGAGAGGAGTGATAAAAAGAAGAAGGGGGGGTCTCTGATCAAGTTAAAAAGCTTTTTGGGGGTCTGGAAAGAAGTTCGTATTGCCAAATGTCTTGTGTATTTGTTGTTCACACTGGATTTGGCTATAGTCCACACTCTTATACGCACATACGACAGCACCCAACTCATCTGTGTCGCAGCCCCTACATCTTCATGCTCTACATAGGCTTATTCTCTTTGACTCGCACACCTACGCTTTGTCGCACTGCATGCATACTTGCTCATCATCGGCCTTTTTTTTCGTCTCCCGCCGCACAGACCACGAACGTTCTGGACCCCTCCTGCTCTTGGCCACATGAACCCATCTTGCTGCGCATTCAACCGATCAGTGCCACTGGCATGGTTCACTTACAGTGCTTCCAACAGGTAATGTCACAGCCAATCAAAATCAATGCCACTGGTCACTTAAAAATGATGTCATTAACCGTCCAAAATTGATGCCACTTGTCGCTTGCTTGGCACCCTTTGCATCCAGTCATTGTCTTTTATACGCATTAACTTGGCTCTTCTGATTATTTAGCAGCGTCCGATACCGTTAACACTTTAGGGTATGGCCAATCGGCTAAAACCTTGAAAGGATATTCATAGGCTTAATCATTTTCCTTTTAGTTATCTGATAGAAACCTGTCCAGCGAGCGTCTAGAAGAGTTTCGCTATATCCGCGTTGCATTACACCCTTGGTTATCATCCTGATCAACTCTCTTCATGACTACCGATTTTTTCTTTAATCCTTGATGGAAACAGCCACGTGGAGTTTATATGTCGTGGTATGCATCTTTGCCTACCTCCCTTTCTGGCCATCATAGCGCAATTGCGTATTGTCTAGGTATGGTGCCTTGCAATTGATAGCTAAAAATCTCATAGTGACTGTCCTGGCCATATATGACTATATAATAGCCTTCCATATGCGGGTGCTTGTTTATCATCAAGGGTGATTTTTAAGAAGTGATATACTGGCCTTTTACAATATCCGAGCTAATGTATCCTCAGCCTTCCTCTTCTTCGCAGCTTTTGGTTCTGCAATTACTTACAGCAGGATAGCCATCATATACACATTACGCTTGCTCGCGTAAGAGGCCTAGTAGCAATGGCACACGTGCCTTTTCTGGGCCGAGTTCTCGAACATTATTATAAGCATCAAAAGCAGATTCGTCAAGTCAGTTGAATTAATCTCTGCTTCTTTCAACGAAAGATTGCGCTCATGTCTCATAACTTATCCATATTTAATAACAATAGGCTCGCGTACCATCCGTAATTACATAAGTAAGACACAAAAGTCCCGGGTTCAATTCCCGTCAGGGTGTCTGGCAAAGTAGACCACTGTGAGTTGTGAACGGTACCTGACGTCAACACCTGTCAGCGTCCTTATCTTTACGCTCTTTTTTCCATTGATAAAACGTGGATTGCGTGATAGCTTGGTTAGCCAATGGAACCTATGAAACTTGGAAAAAAGCTCGGCCTCAGTCCCTGTCAGGTCCTTATCTTTTACTTCTCCTTTCCCATTGGCACAGCCCGCCCGTGTTCTTGCATGAATATCGATTGACACGCGCTCTTTTTCATAAAAGGTCTTTTGTTTTCTCCCACGTCTACTTTTCTTCTTCTTCTTCTTTACCCTGGTCAAGTCTTACGCTGGCAAGTATATACGAAAGGATTATAGCTACAAGTATAAACTAATAAGAAGTGTAACATAGACCACTGCGTTCCCTTAAGTCCCTCTGCCACCGGTTGCTCGCCCCCAGCTGCACCGGTGTGCATGATAGTAAGTTGTCGCGTCAAGAGTACATGGTCTTGGATATCACTAACCTTCTTCTGATGTATGATTAGCTTGCTGTCTTCTTCCTCCCCTCTTCTCCTGTCTTCTCTTCCACTCGCGCCTCTGCCTTCTTTCCGCTTGCTGTCCTTCCATCAGAGGTTTTTTTTCCGCTTTTTCCTCTGCCCGTAGGTGAAACAGATTCAGGTCTATGCATTAAATATGAGACATTAACACACGTTTCAGTTCCACTCCTTTTTCGCTGCTCCTTTGCTCTTCTTCCTCTCCGCTTCCTCTGCCTTCCTTCCTTCCCGTTTGCGACCCTTCTGGCCTGCGGTCGGTGGCCGGGACCACCGTCAAAACTACCCCCCCAAAGACATGTGCCCCCGCGCCAAATGTCTGCCCCACGCCCATCGGTAAGTGCTCTTGGTTAATAATATGAAGCTGAGACTCAAAAATGCATTCTGCTGCACAGCTTTAGATGAGGCAGTGGCCAACACGCCGTGAGCGTGTATTGACGACCCCGGCTTCGGCCGCTGGTATGTAGAATAAAAATGAAGGATACTCCACGAGAACTAATTTCAGAACGAAATTTCGTAGGCTAGTTAGCAGGGACACATGATACCTATAGAAATATTGTGTCAATGTGTGCCCAGCCATTTAAACAACCGTAACAGAGGGATAAGCATCAATGAAGCTACAGTAATAACACTCGCTTTATGCTCTCCAGTAAAGATGCACGTACTATCTATGTCTTAAAAGCACTCGAAACTACTAGTAGGGCCCGGTTTATACTGGCTAACTGATCTATTATGCGCTCCTCGCGTGGGAATGCACAACTGTTTACTGCAGCTGGTGTATTCAGACACTTTCAAATATTCACACCGAAAAACCTAGCCTATCCTAAACTGCATAACGCACATATTCTTGTTTTGGCTTCTGCCTCTCTGAATTTTTCCATGGGGGCATGATTTGTCCGGTTTGACGTCATGCCCGTCCTTTTCACACATTCTTTTCTGACCTTGAATCTTTCCACGGCCCGCCTTTGAACGTTGATCCACAAGAAACCAAGCTCCTGTTTCGCTTTAGGGTAAACCTCCTATCCCCTTTATCTTGTTAGTCCTTTTATCAATATATGCTGTATAAACTTAAGGGCACAAGCCCGGACATGTCTTTGTGTTAGGAGGCTTTTAAACATAGTTACCTTTGCCACCAATTCCCTTCTAATCTATAGCGCTGCTGATTTCATGATAATCATGCTAAATTATAGACGCGCTTTCTTTGGCTCACCGCTGCTGACCTAACCTTACAATCCTACCTTTTGACAGCCCTTTTTTCATCCTTCTCCTTGCTAAGAAAACATGCGCTCTCCATTCTGCTCATAATAATAAAGTCATTTATCATCATTTGTACCACTTGAAATGCCTCGGCAATGGTAGGATAGAGTGTTCTGCATTCATTGCTATACGAAAAAAAATTGTACGAGCAGAGACAAGTGAGCTTACATCGGTTTAGGTCCAGTATTCACGATTTGCTTAGGAGCTGAAATTAAGCGTATAGTCCGGACGCGAGAGAGTCGAAATTGAATAAAGTTTAGCGTTTCTTTAGTCAGATCTCGGGATACTGACTTTACATTGACTTGGCAAGACAATACACTCCCCGATATACTCGTACGTATACATATGCATGAACTTGCTTTCAGACGGAGTGATAAGAAGTTCTAGACTTCGGAGGACCTACTCATACAGGACCATAAAGAGCATCCCTGCTTTCTCCTACTCAGGTATCAACAAACATGTCTACTGTCATTTGACTTGGGTACACAAGATTATGAACGGGAACGTACTGCAAGTATTTCCGTCGTCTGTCCATTACTGTGAGTGCTATGCATAATGTAACTGAGATAACATCCTTCAGAACATTTAGATTTCGTGTCATCCGAAAAGCAGTCGTTTACATGCGAGCATGAAAATCACGAACACGAGTTTTAGTTCTCTTATAGGACACGTGTGCACTAGTGCAAATTACCTTTCAGGTACGTACCTGCGGGATAGGCGAGCACGATGTCGCTCTTCCGGTCAATATTTCGCTTGCGAGCTTGTTAACACGCACCTGTTCTATTTTACTGGCGATAAGTTTTAAACACGCTACATCTGTAGTATATAAGTGATAATACATTTCTTATCAACCGGCATCATGATAATAAGGATCAAACTGCTTTCAAAAGATGTACGCTGTTGTCCTCGTCCACTATAAGCGGTACCAGTCCCTTTGCAAGAGCCAGCTTTGATTTTTTCTGGTTACTACGTTGACGTTCAGATATATGCTTCCCCTATGAAATAAGGATTCTTATGGTATGAGCAATAGTACAAAAGAACTTTTTAAATGAGGATCACGGACCGAGTAATGCCGCAGTCTTCCATTTTTATTGAATTCGGTTAAAGGGAGCCTGAAGCCAAGCGGTTCCTGATAAGGTACACGTCGCAGCCTATATAGGTAAAAAAAAAAGGGCACCGTGCGGGACATATTGCGTGTACGTCTGGACTGATTACCGGAAAGTAGAGCAAGGCGAGCTCCGAGATATTCGTATTTCTCTGCTTCTCGTGCTGTTTCAACACGAATGAGATAGCGGTAGGAAGATATTTCAGGAGGCGATTCTCGCAATATTGGACTTAGGGTATTGGCTTTTGCCGCTCAGGCGAGAGTTCTCGCGTCTCCTTTAGGAGCTCTTGGTAACGTTTGAGCGACCTTGCAACTACCAGCTACCGAGAATATAAATCTGAAGCCATGGCACGAAAAGCTTTCTCCATTAAACGCTCTTTTGCGAATGTACTTTTGGACTATCTCGCTGTTGGAGTATGTGATATGCTCACTGAGATGGCTTTCTCGAGCTGATCTACTTCGTCAATATCTGATCTCGTCCTGTTTCTATGTTTGATGAAATGAATCCGCTTCTTGTTATACTCGACCATGCGTATCCCCATGCACGCCAAGCACTCTTGGAACTCTTTGATTCTTGGAAAATGCGAATTTCTTCTCGTGGATCGACTGCAAACCTAATAGATGATTTCCACTGATTATCAGGGTGATAGTCGTACGGTCCGCAAGATTTACTCCATGTGCTTGCATACAGGCGCACATCTCTACGCGCCAGTCAGACGAGAAAGGTACAGTGGAGTAACCTATATATCGCATGGTGAGCCATAGTCCATATAAAACGTCTAATTCGTCGTAAGAATCGAGCGATTTGGAAACCCTACGACGTTGATGTGATTTCCCCACCCCATGACCGGAACCATTGCCATAGCAGAGAACCTTCACAAAAGAACTACACAGATTTTTTCGCAGCAGAAAACACCTGTCAGCAAAAGCAAACCCCGGCTTGCACTCGATAGTTATCATCATCAGCGATAAAGGGCATGGGCGTTTGTGTTCGTATACCCTCTTCATTTAAACCTAAGGATTATATCACACATACAACGGTCCCCCGGACAATATCTTTTGATTTGATATCTAAAAAATATTGATCAGAAATATAGAGTATTGTAGTGTAACTAGTTTTCGTGGACTGCACTTCATTTTTTCTACTTACCTAAGCGCCCGAGGCCGGGTTCGCTGATGCGCCCTCATGGCGCGCTGCCTCCAGCTCACCTAAAACTGATGCACTTTTAAGTTACAGTGACACATCTCTCAGTTGCAAAACACTTACCGGTGGCCGGGGAGCAGATATTTGGCGCGGTGGCGATGTCATTGAGGGAGTTCAACCGTAGTTTCGGCCACCGACCTCCTAGACTAGGACGACGCAACGGGGGAGAATGAGAGAGGGAGAGCACGCGGAGAGGAAGAAGAGCGAAGGAGAAGCGAGAAAGGAGCAGAAATGAGACACACGCCAATGTCACATATTCAATGTATAGATATAATCTGTTCCACTTACGGGCAGAAGAAACAGCGGAAAAAAGCCTCTGGTGAGACGGGAGCAAGCGGAAACGAGAAAGAGGCGCAAACGGAGGAGAAGACAAGAGGAGAGGCGGGAAAGAAGACAGCAAGCTAAGATACATAGGAAGACGGTTATGATATATTTAGCTAATGACAATATGTCTATGTGAACAACTTAGTATCTAAGACAATTAGTGATAGCCATTTTTCCAGAAGTAAAAAGCATAACAATCATTAGTCATTGGCTGCTTTGGGTGTTATGTCTATTATGTCTATTATGGTCCTTATGGCAGGTCCATCTATGGTTCCACCGTAAGAGGTACTATATTTTAAAGCACAATCATACATGACTTGATGCGCTGTCATAGCTAACTTATCAAGCAAGTACACACCTTTTTTTGATTGTTCGCTTGCTAATTGACGGGTGATTTACCAACATATCATGGACATGAATGCTAATGCAAATACCTTAGTCGCTGGTCGAGATAAGAACCCACATATGCTATCTGCATCTAAAGTGTGCATGGTTTGTAAGCCTATGTACCTGAACGCCACTGCGATCCATGTAGTAAGTACCAACACTAGTGTTATTGACAAGTCACACTATCTGTGGGTAGGGGATGGGTCTAATTTTGTTTTGATGCGGATCATTGTGGGGTACGTTGTGCACAACAATGGAACACTTGTGCAAACATGATTTGACGATCCCATAAATATGTATCACAGGCTGAATCTGGATCGCAAAGAAATGAAGGCCCGCATAGGAGTAGGAAAAGAAAAACAGCAAGCATAGCTTACATAAGATGAGTCTTCTGCAACCGACAAATGATAGTGCTGCACGTATTTCCGTGCTATTTATATTGTATAGAGCGTAGAAAAGGCAAAGATAATTTATAGAAATAGAAATAATAGAAATAATACATATCACTAAATTGTTTTATTTCATTCTATGCTAAGGATATACAGGAGAATGAGCGAGCGAGGCACATGCCTTGGCAAATTTAGCTCTTCGGGGATCGACAACACGTCGTGGCACGTACCTTTTGTGATTGGACACGTTGTGCCGACGAAAAAAGACTAATTGGATCTTTTAAAAACCAACAGAATCCCGCTCCTTTCCTCCTTGAAACCTTTCCTTCCTTCATCTGCCAATCATCATGTCTCCCGTTACCGAATTCGCTCAACGTACTCAGCCTGACACCATCGTCCTCTTCGATGTGGACGGTACCCTGACCCCTGCACGCCTCGTAAGTACTACACTTGTTTTTGCTGTCCCTGAGCGCGTTTAGCTCAAACTCATATTCATACTATACTCATCGTACTTATATACTCATCCTTTTTTCTTTCTTCCATTCATTCTCTGATTCTAGTCAGTCTCTCAAGAGATGCTGGACACCCTGAGAGAACTGCGCAAGAAGGTCGTCATTGGCTTCGTGGGTGGTTCTGATCTGAGCAAGCAGGTGGAGCAGCTTGGCCCCGATGGTAAGTGAGGAAGTGGTTTGAGGGGTTCGTAGACGAATCAGGGTGACTGACCGAGGTGGAATGTAGTCTTGAAGAACTTTGACTATTGCTTCGCTGAGAACGGTCTCACCGCCTACAAGAACGGTGAAGCTATGGCCACCCAGGTAAAATACATAACATATTCACATAATGGAACGTCGAGACGCTGATCCTATAAACAGAGCTTCATCAACTGGATCGGCGATGAGGAGTACAACAAGCTCGTCAACTTCATCCTGCGCTACATTGCTGATATGGATATTCCCAAGAAGCGTGGTACCTTTATCGAGTTCCGCAATGGCATGATCAACGTGTCTCCCATTGGCCGTAACTGCTCGCACGCTGAGCGCAACGAGTTTGAAAAGTATGATCTGGAGCGCGGTCTGCGCAAGAAGTTCGTCGCCGATCTCAAGGCTGCCTTCCCTCACCTCGCCCTGACATTCTCCATCGGCGGTCAGATCTCGTTTGACGTCTTCCCCACTGGCTGGGACAAGACCTACTGCCTCCGTCACGTCCAGAAGGAGGGCTTCAAGAACATCCACTTCTTTGGCGACAAGACCTTTGAGGGCGGTAACGACTACGAGATTTATACCCACCCTGATGTGACTGGCCACTCTGTCAAGTCGCCCGAGGATACCATGCGCATCCTGGCCGAGCTCTTCCCTTAATTTATTCATATCTCTAAAAACAAACATACAGCACAGAAAGCATTCTATCCACCAATTTCTCTAGTCTCCAGACCTGCCACATCTTTTGATCTCAACAAACAATACAAACCCATCTCTTGTGCATTTAAATCGTGTATAATCTGTACGTATGGATGTATATATGCTATATATGTTATATATATGTGCCTATGTATGTGTGTCAAGTGCAGCATTTACAAGGTACTGGAATGTGCACCGGGACACAAACCCAGAACTTGTTCTCTGCGGTGCTTCGATGCGAGATCGGCGGTATTTCTATTATTTCTCGATGACGTTTTCCTTACTGTTTCCCTCGAGCATTGTTACAATAAAACGTACTTTGTCATGCATTACCTCGGTCAAGATATTCATTTCGGCTGTTATACGTCGTTATGATCAAGAGGACCCTTTATGATAAATTGAGACTCCAATAAGAAGAAGATTATGAGATGATACAAGCTGTAGACAATGGGCATACATAAAAAGTCCATGGACCTCTTTGAGGGCTCCATTTGGAAATCATGACATCATTGGTTTCACTGGGTCTGACGCCTTGACCGCACTGACGCGACTTTTTCTTTTGTTCTTTTTCATTTTCAACACTTCTTACTTGTTTAACAACACTACTTTTCTTACTCTCTCCTACTTCGAATGGATAACAGTACACTGGGTTCTTCTTGGGCGGATGTTGCTGCTAGCAGTCCGAGCAGCAGTCAGCATGACTCCTCCAGCACGGCCACGCCTATGCGGGACCAACATGGTCCGACCGGCCCCGAGCAAAAGGTCGCCGACGACGAGCACACCCTCCCTCGCAAGCAAGATGATGAATTTCCTCTGCCACAGGAAGTAGCTAGGGATACAACGACATCTGCAAAAGGTGTCCCCGAGCTAGTGCACCCCGAGCAACAAGAAAAACAACATGATACAAAACAACAACAGGGAGTGCCCACACCGCTCCACTTATCTGAGCGTGATTTTCCGTCACCCCAGGAGTCAGCCAAGGATGCACCCGAGTCGTCCAAATCCACTGGTGTCAGTGACCTGCTCCAGGCATCGCCAGGTAAAGTAGTGCGAGGGTGAATATAACAAAATAAAGAAGGGCACCGGAGCTGACACATGCTTTTGCTGCAGGTCGACAGTCCAACACGACGGTGCCGCCTCACCCAGAGCGATCCTTTGCGACGGTTGCCGGTAACAAAGACTTCCCCGATCTGACTCCATCTCCAGCGAGCAAGAAAGAAGCAGGTTCGAGTGATCTGTCTGACATACCCGACGTCAAGGATATGCTGAGTGAACCTTCCGGTACGTTTTCCGACATGGCTGCTTTACCGTCAGCACGTCAAAGGGAAAAAGAAAAAAGTTCTTCGTATTTCTCACACGTCGGTTTCTTTACTTTTTTTTCTATAGTCAAAGTGCCTCCCCCCCCACCCTCGCAAAGCTTTGCCAAAAAGGCTGCCCAGGCGCCGGCCGAGGAAGCCCAAAAGGAGTCACCGCGCATGGCTGCCATCCGGGAGCAGAACGCAAAGGCAGAGCAAGTCGCGTCGTCGCCTCTGAGCAAGACACATGATAACTTTCCCAGCTTGCAGCAATCGAACCGGATGGCCGAAGAAAAGGACGCCGATCGTGCGCTGCATGCCGAAGCCGCCAGTCTATTGCAAGCGGTCGATGCGACGCGCGAGCCCATCCGCAAAGAATCACCACCTCCTGCTGCCAAGTCGCCCTCGTTCGCCGAGATCACAGGAAAGAACTTGGACAGTGCACCTCCTTCGGCCTCGCCCAAGCCAGTTGACCGGCAGCCTGTGTATGACGAGGAAACCGTGTATCAGGAGCGCACGCGGCGCGAGATCAACCGCTGGCGCCAGGAGAATGAGTCGGGTGGCGTCGAACCCGCCATGGAGCAGCGTCTTGAGACGAAGCAAAAGGAGACGGTTGAGGCCAAGACGGGAGAGAATGCCGTTGCAATGCGTCTCCAGTTGTTCGATCGCTCGAACTCTGGCAAGGTAACATGGCTCGATACCATGTATGGTCTGCACCGTCTCGGCCATATGTGGATTACCGCCTTGCCCACCGCATTCATCATCCACCTTCGGCTCTCGCCTGCAACCTCGCCTTACAACTTCCCCTTCATCTACCGCAGCTTGCTGGATATTATCACCTTGCCCGTCTACACGTCGCGTGTCCCCCGTGCTCTCGTCGCACCTGCGCCTGCGCTTGGTGACAGCCGGATCGGTGAGATGGTCCGCCGCTATGGTCACAAGGACCGCCGGGGTCAGCAAGGGTTGTCGCTTCGTGAAGGTTTCCGCGCTGTCAAGCATGTTGAGCGCCTGCGCTGGTGGCAAGCGCGCCAGTGGGCTGTCAACCGGATACAGTGGTCGATCACTTTCGCTCTTTTCCAAGATCAAGGCATTGTTAGCGAGCCCACTCTCCTTTCTCTTCGCGATTCCTCATAGTTGCTATCGCCTCTCCCTTTCCCATATCTGACATTCGACGTATACTTATAGCATCCCGAGTTTACACACACACACACAGCACACACGTACTCTCTCTCTGTCTCTCTCTCTCCCTCTCTCTCTGTCACAGACACACACATATAGGAACAAATAAATGGATCTACTGCTTATTGTATTATAAAAGAGAATGAAGCAATGGTGTTTTTTGTTCAGCTTGCTACAGATGCAAATGGATTGCTAGGTCGGGACGTGATGTAGTGATTTACAGGAAGGACTTGACGTGGTTGTCACAGACCTCACGGAGCTTGGTCTCGAGCTCCTTGGAGAGGACACCCTTGGAGCGGATCTCCTCGAGGAGGGGCTGCTGCTGGGTCTGGAGGTGACCGATGAAATCCTTCTCCCAGTCGACGACCTTGTTGACGGGGAGCTTGTCAAGGAAACCGTTGACACCGGCAAACATGATGGGGACCTGAACGGGGATGGACAGGGGAGAGTACTGGGGCTGCTTGAGGAGCTCAGTGAGACGGGCACCACGGTTGAGCAAGAACTGGGTGGAGGCATCGAGGTCGGAACCGAACTGGGCGAAAGCGGCAACCTCACGGTACTGGGCCAAGAAGAGCTTGAGCGAACCAGCGACCTGCTTCATGGCCTTGGTCTGGGCGGCGGAACCGACACGCGAGACGGACAGACCGACGTTAATGGCGGGACGGACACCCTTGAAGAACAGCTCAGCCTCCAAGAAGATCTGACCGTCAGTGATGGAAATGACGTTGGTAGGAATGTAAGCGGACACATCACCACCCTGGGTCTCGATGATGGGCAGGGCGGTCATGGAACCGTAGCCAAAGTCCTTGTTCATCTTGGCGGCACGCTCGAGAAGACGCGAGTGAAGGTAGAAGACATCACCGGGGTAGGCCTCACGACCGGGGGGACGACGCAGCAAAAGCGACATCTGACGGTAAGCAACGGCCTGCTTGGACAGATCGTCGTAGATGATCAGGGAGTGGCGGCCGTTGTCACGGAACCACTCACCAAAGGCAGCACCGGAGAAGGGAGCGAGGTACTGAAGGGGAGCGGCCTCGGAGGCGGTGGCAGCGACGACGGTGGTGTACTTCATGGCGTCGTTCTCCTCGAGGGTACCGACGAGCTGGGCAACGGTGGAGCGCTTCTGACCGACGGCGACGTAGATACAGTAGAGCTTCTTGGACTCATCGGAGCCGTTGTTCCAGTTCTTCTGGTTGAGGATGGTGTCGAGAGCGACGGCGGTCTTACCGGTCTGACGATCACCAATGAT